>VYXF01005984.1:16971-29239 GCA_013397295.1 Polioptila caerulea | reverse complement strand
GGAGGTGAAGCAGGTAAGAAGGGATCTGATCAATATCTCTAAGTAATGTCAACAATCAATGTCTTAAGATCTAGAGGGTAGGTCCTGTGAGGAGGGGCTGAGGGAGCTGGGGTTGTTTAGTCTGGAGAAAGGAGGATCAGGGCAGACCATGTTGCTCCCTACAACTGTCTGTCAGGAGGCTGTGTCCAGGTGGGAGTCTTCTTCAGGAAACCAGCATCAGGACAAGAGGAAATGGCCTCAAGTTGTGCCAAGGGAGGTTCAGGTTTAACATCAGGAGGAATTTCTTCACTGAAGGGTTGTCAGGTATTGAAAGGGAGGTGGTGGAAACACCATCCCTGGAGGTGTTTAAGAAAGGAATGGACACAGCACTCAAGTGCTCTGGTCTAGTTGACGAGATCACAATCAGTCAGAGGTTGAACTTGATGATCTTGGAAGTCTTTTCCAACCTTCATGATTCTCTCATTCTGTGAATTGCCTGAAGGGAGGGTGTCAGAGGATAAACCAGACTCTGCTCGGGGATGCCCAGCAACAGGGTGAGAGGCAACAGGCAGGAACTAATGCCCAGAAAGTTTCACCTGCACATGAGGGAGAACTTCTTACCTGTGCAGTGACCGGACACTGGAATATTGTCTAGAGAAGCCATGGTCTCCCTTACTAGGGATATTCCAGAGCCATTTGGATGCAATCCTGTGCCAAGTGCTCTGGGATGACCCTGCTTGAGCAGGGAGGTGGGACCAGACCACCCACTGTGGCCCTTCCAGCCTGATCCATCCTTGGGTTTTGTGAGTGCAGGATCCATCAGGGCTAAGTTCAGCTCTGTGGGACCTGCTGGGCTAAAGGCAGTTGCACAGCCTTTTAAGTAAATGAGGGAAATGCTCTCAGAAGGGGCTTTGTGAGAACTGAGAAGTTCAGTGGCAGGTGTTTCATCAGGCCTTGTCCCAGTTCCTGCTGCCCTCCCTATTCAGACCACCTCTTTGAGCTTGTCCTCCCCATTTAAACAAGTGCATGTTCCTCTTTTTGATAGTCTTGCTTGAAATGACAGAGAAAGAACAGGAGCAACAGCTTGTCAGGAGCATCATTGCATAACATGCACAGCACATAGGTTCACCATCCACAGGAATTCTCTTCCCAGATCAGTCTTTATTTTACTTATTTAGGTTCCCTCAGCTGGTAGCTGGAGCCTGTTGGTCAGTAAAGGCCCCACGTTCCATTCAGCCATCTGTCTGCTCTGTGACTCCCTTGGGGAACAGATTCTTCTTTTATGATTGCTTCAGCTGTAATCCCTAGCTCTGGCATTTGCAGGGAGCTGGGGGATAACAGCAGATGCCTTTGCACATAGTGTCAGGCTGAGAACTGCCTGCTGCTCCCTCCTCAGCTGGTGTTGTGTTGCAGATGACCCAGCTGATAGTGATGTTTGTGCTGCTCAATTCACACCTTGCAGGGGACAAGGCTTTGTGGTCCAATTTTGGCAGCCACACACTTAACCTTGTCCCTAACCCAAACAGACCAGGGCTGCCCCTCTGCCTGGAGCCTTTGCCAGCAGGTTAAAAACAGTAATCTGGTGGAAGAACACTCCAGGGAGAGAGTGATGCTGCATCATGGAAGTTCTACCTAGTCACGCTTCATCAACTTATGCCTTTGATGATCTTTTTTTAGATGCCCAAACCCTCCTCAAAACCAGGAGGCTGGGTGGGATGACCTGCAGAGGTCCTTCCCAGCCTCAGCAGCTCAGTGGTTCTCTGTGCACAGGACAGCAAGCAGGAAGGCAGCAATGGGGAAGACAGGAACAAGTGTTGTCCCATCTGCAACATGACCTTCTCCTCTCCCGCCGTGGCAACATCTCACTACCTGGGCAAGACTCATGCCAAGAACATGAAGCAGCAGGCCCCCAAAGTAGAAGGTATGAGTGTCTGCAGCACCTTCACACTGTCCCAGAGGGCTGTTGAGAGGTTTGTTGAACCCCAAGTGTGAGCTCTTGTAAGAGTGTGTGCTTTTCGCCATGAAGCAGAGTAAACCAGCAGTGCATGTCCAGAGGTGTGGCTATGCCAGCCAGCTCAGTGGGCTGGCATTGGCAAGAGGTTGTGTGGTTTTTTGTTATGCTTTGTCTGGGGGAAATGCAGCTAGCAGTAGCCATTGTACCCATCCCTACGTGCAGGAACCAGGTGTGTGACGTTAAGATGTAGAAACGCCTGTCACAGGGTAGGATGCTCACTAAAAGGTTACAGAGACTGAAGTGACTGGTGAAACTCCGATATGGCAAATTCCCCAGGGCTGCTGAGCTACAACCATGTGGCCTCTGAGGTTCACAGACTCAGGAGCTGCAGATTGCTGGGGAGTGGGAGAATGCAGCTGAGGAGCATCAGTGTGTGGTTGTTCTCACCTTGTCTGCCCTGGCACAACTGCCTGTGTGTCCCATGCCTTTGCTAGCAGCCAGAAAGGCCTGGTGGGTGATGAGTGACACCCTCTGTCCCGGGCAGTTAAAGGTAGCTGTGGGCCAGGGGGTCTGCAGCTGGTCAGCACTGAAGGAAAACACAGCCACTGAGTGCACCTGAGAATGGCAGCTTGTGCTGATTCCAAGCTGGAGACTTGTGAGTCACCCAGACACCTGACTCCTGGGATCTTCCAGGCAGAAACTCTGTCCCAGAGTGTTTTCATGACTTTGCTAAAATGGCACAGCAAAGCCATCTCTAGGATCTTCTTGTTCTTTGGAGCCTTGCTTTTGGGTATGATAGGAGCCTGCAGGAAGAGGTAGATGTTCCCTGAGCAGTCTGGTGTGTGCCTCTGGTGCTGGCATGAGAGGAGCTCTCTGATCCCTAGCAGGTTACTCACTCTGCTCTTTGGCACCCTGGAGTGAGACGATGCAGGTTTCTTCACCACACAGAAGAGCTGCTTCCCCGAGTCTATCCACTGTGTCAGACCTAGTCCCATTTATGCTGTGTCTCAGGCAAGGCTCCTTTTGAATTCATGATCAAGTCCTGTGGCTGCACAGTGTTTCCAGAATCCCACTGCCTTTGCTGTGCAAAGGCTTGTGCCCATGTTCTGTCTGGGAGATGATAACAGCAGGTGGAAGCTCATTCATACCCAGTGTTTCTTGAATACAGTCATGCTTATGTTAAGGAGAAATATGCAAATCTGATGGTTTTTTTAAACCCTGATAGTTTTCCTGGCATACTTTACCGCATGTCTAAATTCTCCAGTGTTAAGGGAAAAGGTAGGAAAATCATTAATTTTTTGAGATATCTTACATTGGCTAGGTTTGGGGTTTAGATGTAGTGTGTTACTGGTTTTATTTTGGGTTTGAGGGAAATAAAGTACTGTTTTTTACCTCTGAGTCCTGTGACTGACCAGGAGTTTGGATTCACCCTACAGAAACAGTGCCCCCACAGAAACACCCTGCTGCCCTCCCCACCTCTACTGCATCTTCTAACGAGGAGAACAAGGACATTACTGACCCGGACAAGTTCTGTAGCCTCTGCCATGCCACTTTCAACAACCCCCTTATGGCAAAACAGCACTATGTAGGCAAGAAGCACAGAAAGCAGGAGACCAAACACAAGCTGATGGCACACTACGGCCGAACCCCTGATGCACCAGCATCATCCTTCATGGGTGAGTTCTCAGCAGGGAGGCTGATAACCAGCTGAAGAGCAGGGTGGGAGAGCAGCAGAATGTGTCTGACAGGCCTTTGGATGAGAGAGTCTGTGTGGAGGGAGCAGGGGAGTATTGCTCATGATGAGGAACTTGATTATACACCCTAAGATTGATTTGGTTGTGGTTGTAACCCCCGGCAGCAGATGTTTTAGACTGTAGCTACTCGTGACAAGCTTTGGGTTGCGTTATGCGGCGTTGTTTAATCGGGGACGTGTCCTTTTTATTCTCTATGTGGATAATCCAGGGATTTTGGCCAGTACTGTTTCTAGTTAGGTGATTGCATCCAAAATGGAAAGATAAAAGTGGCATTTGATGCTTAAAAGTCGTCTTTGAGGGGACTAGCCAGAGATGGAAGGAATAGGTTTAACTGCACCTGCTGCTTCAAAGCACATGAAAGCCAGAAAGATTTCTCCCTGAATGCCTTTCTGCCTCTGTGTGGGCACTTCCATCTGATGAACTAATGCAACTCTCTCTGGAGCAAGCAGGAATGTGGAAAAAAAGCCCCAGAGCTATTAAGGAGGAACTTTAGGCAGACAGTTAAAACTCTTTTGGTTTATGATCTGCTGCTTATGAGCACTTGTACGTGATGAAAGCCCTCCGAGTCCAGTGGAAGCATTAGGCGCTCACAGAAAACTCCTTTGTTCCTCCCAGCAGCCTTCTGTTGGGCCAGGAAGTCTTAGTACCTGCTGGATACTTGAGGTAAATAATAAGTAGACAGATCATCTTAAAATCTTCATCAAGGGCTTCTTTCTCTGTCACAAAAACCCACACAGGAAGAAGATTAATTGTTCTAATTCTTTGCAGGCCACCTTTAGATACCGGTAGCACTTATGACAAATGAGGCTCAATTAGCCAAGTAATGTTCTCTCCCACATTGCGTGGCCGTGTGGGAGATGGAAAAGGTGCTCAGTATCTCACGTTACCCATCTGCTCTGCACCTAATTAGTGGGGTCTGATGAATGGTTCCACTTGAGTGTGACTCAGGCGCTGACAGGGGCAGGAGCCCAAGCCCAGGCGGGCTAGGTAGGTGGGCAGTGCCATTGCCTGGGTAGGTGGGCAGTGCCCTTGCCTGTGTGATTGATGTCCCAAGAAGTGCCAGCAGAATGGGAATACATACAGTCACATCTCCAGGATGCTTCAGCTCTTCAGGAAAGGTTTCAGAGCCTGGGCTATAATCAGGGGCTTCTCAGATGAAATGGGCTGCAGTCAAGGATATTTTGTCCTGCTCTCTTTGCCTGTGTCTGTGTGCCAACAGCCACAGTTGTCCATAAAGTCTCTGCTGGGACCTGACTTGCAGCAGGTAAAGATATGTTCTTTGCAAATGCAACACTGAGGTGGTTGCCTGCTTAAAGTTCTTTAGGAATGAGTGGTTTGGGGTTGAGGAGTGTAGTTTAGACAACTTTGTGCATGCACCTGTTGGATGGGTTTGCAGCAGAGAAACCTTGACGTTGATGGTGCAGGGAGGCAGACCTGAAGGCTGTATCAGCTCCTTTGGCCTTTGCTTCCCAGATCCAGCCCCATTTTGAGAGCCAAATGTCCCACTGGAGTCTGAAATATCTGAGAGGTGCAGCAGCCGCATGGTGAAGTGTCTGCTACATCCAGGGTTGAGCTTCCCAGTGATTTACTGCTCTGCACACATGGGGTCTGTCTCCTTGCTCACCTTAAGGAAGTGTGATTGTGAGATTCCCAACCAGAGCCCTTCCCCAGTGAGCCAAAATTCAGGAACGCTTATTGTCTTGAGGACAAGTGCCAAAGTTTTTCCCTTTTAGAGACTCCTGTGCTGCCATACTTGCCTGTTTGGTATCTGTGACCTCCTGAACTTTCAGTCCAGCTGGAGTTGTCATGTTACACAAAACCATTGATCCTGTCGAGTAGCACTATTGTTGGAAACTTTTTTTTTCCTGGCAGTTAACTGATCCACTGACTGTAACCAAACTGCTTGAGGACAGAGCTTAATATCCTCAGCTGGCACCTCAGCAAGGCTTAGCAAAATGCTGCATTGTGGAGCTGGACAGTGGGTCTAATCTCCTTTGGCTGCCTTTTTTATTGAAATGTATAAGCTTACAAATTTAGTATCTCCTGTTTTCTGTTTTGAGATGTCCAGATCAGCAGAAGGAGGAATATGGGAGAGAAATGGAGTTGCAAAGGCAATTAGAGACTTTGGGGTCTGGCATCCAAATTTGAAACTTTTACTTTGTCTGATATTGTGAACTGTCTGTAGGGAATATGTGTGTGTTTTTTAGCGATGAACAAACCATTTTCTGAGCAGGAAAGCTTTTTTGGCTTAGTGATTTCCTTGCAATGACTGGATGATACACAGTGGGGTAGTGGAATTCTGTGATCTCCCTGCCTGGTCAGATTGTTGACTGTTATTTGTCTTTGTTTAGGGTTGTTTAATAAATCAGGTGATTGAGTATCTTGCTTGTTTCTAACTCAGGCACAGGGATTGGCTAGCTGTGTGTGCTAACATTGCTGTCTGTTTCAGCTGGGAAGGGCTACCCCTGCAGCACATGTAACATAGTGCTGAACTCCATAGAGCAGTACCAAGCTCACATCAGTGGCTTCAAACACAAGAATCAGTAAGTAATGTTCTTGTCTAAGTGTGTTTCCAGCCTTGCTGTTCAAATCAATAGTCTAAATATAACCTAAAATGCAGTTTTGAGCACGTGTTTCCCACTGACTTCCAAACAGATCAGCAGGGTCTGTGCAGGCTCTCTCTGTGTGTCCTGACGCTGCTCCAGGAGCTCCCTCTGCAGACAGCCCAGTCGTGCTGCCGAGGTGGAAGTGCCTCCGGTTGCTTTTGGTTCCTAATAGTTCAGCTCAACACAGACCTTTGCAGTGAACTTGACATCTATTGAACACAGTGTGTCTTAACAACTGAGATTTTAATTTAATTAAAGACTGGCTCAGTGGAGATCTGCTTGCCATTCTAATCTCCGTTGGGATTGCTTGTTTTAAAATTTGGCATATAGTCAGCACACTCCAGAAACCTGGACTGTATTCCTGAGCTCGCTCTTAGAGCTGGCAAGTTTAATAATGGCATCCCCTGCATATATTATTAATTGAAAAAAATTATGCTGCCAGATGATTAATACCAAAAATACTTGTTCTGGAAACTGCCAGTCTTTCATTTAAGAGCCTTCACTAAAAGAGGCACAGTAATGAGCCTGGGTTGGTTAGAAAGCTTCTTAGAAGGAAGAGATACTAGGAAATCCTACCTGAAGGGAGGGCAGGCCCCTAGCCAAATTCCCCAGAAAGGACAGGAAGAAAACTGGGATCTCTTGTTGCCTGTCTATGGAATTACAGCCTCCTGGTCCTTCAGCTCTGGGGAGTACTTGATGGGAAGACATCTTTCATCCCAGGGAACTCAAACGGCATGACTAGATCAGTGAACAGGAAATATCCCATTCTAGAGAGATAACACTGAGGATGTTCCCAACACACACACATTAATGTTCTCTTTAAGGACACTGCTGTTGTCAGAACTGTTGCAGCCATACAACTCCCTTTCAGAAAGCTGCTCTGGATTCAGCTGTGCAGTCGTGTTCCACCTTCTGCAGCCTGCAGAGAGGCAGGATGCTTGCTTTGTAATGGGAGCTCTTTAGCAGTCCTTGAGCTGTGCCACAGCTAATTCTGCCATGCTAAAGGTGTCTGTTTACACAGGCACAGAGAGCAAGGATTCACTTGGAAGATTTTCTGGCAAGTTGTTGCCTTGGCTGCAGTGGGCTGTTGCTCTGCTGACAGCCTTGCCTGCTGAGCAGTGATTGAAGCTGGCACATTTCAGAGCATTTGTAACATTGTCTCCTTTTTTCCTTTTCCTTGCTCCCTTCAATGTGCAGGATGCCAGGAGCAGTGCCGGTTGTCGGACAGTTCCCGCCACAGCAGTATGTCCGGGAAGAGTCGACTGCCCCAGGAGGCTACAGTTACTTCAGCCAAGACTTCTAGAGCAAGTTGCAGCACTATTCTTGGAGTTGGTGGCCCCAGAACGCACATCCTTTGCCAGCCCACAATGGTTTCATTATCCCTCTGGATAAGCAAAGCCCTACCCTCCTGTATACACCCGTTGAGCAGAACGGGGACTGAATCTGTCAGGAAAAGGATCCAGCTGGAAGAGACTTGCTAGACTGCAAATACTTCACTCCCTTAGAGTAGTTTTCATTGTGTAATTGCTTCCTGTGAAGGTGGGTGCGGTGTGAAAGGAAATGTGTATCTGGTGTAAGGAGGGTTTGGCAGCAAGCTGGTAGTGGCACTTCCCCCTGTCCCCACTCTGGTGAGCTGCCCATCCTGCCTCTGGACTGCTCTTAGAGGGACACCAGCACCCATGGGCACCCTTGGGCATGACAGGAGGGGACTGGAGCCTGGCTGTGGGGCCAGAGCCATGCACATGGCCGGGAGCGTGGCCCTTGTCCCTAGGTGTGCCCTGGTGCTGGTGTGCTGTCAGCCCAGCTCTGCTCCTCCCTGCCCTGGGCCAGGGCTCTGGCTGCCTCACCAGGCTGAACTCCATTGCCTTCTGGGCTGGCAGGCGCAGGACAGAGCATTGAGCCACCCACCAGCCACATCCTCCACAGAAACACCACAGTTCCCTGCCTAGGCCACAGCCAGCTCTGTGGAGCCAGTTGCTCCTCCAGGGTCCATGCCTCAGCCAGGGGAAGCACAGCCCTGGCCACAGCCCCAACCACTGCCATCCCTCGTGGCCCCACAGGCTCCATTGAGTAAATCAGGTACAGATGTGGAGTCAGGACTGGGTGCCTGCTTACAATTAGGGGCTGGGAAGATTGGGGTGGCCCCATTCCTGCCTTGCAGTTCCTTGCCATGGCTGCTGCTTTACTGGGATGAACACTCAATGTTGTGCTAGGGACAGGGCTGGTGAGCAAAGCTCCAGCTTTCTTGGCCCGTAGATGTCCACTGTGGTGCCCAACGCAGCACATGATGTGTCCCTGTCCCCACAGGGAGCAGGACATGTTCTGGCCCCATGCACATCGTTCCCTGTGCCAGCTGTGGCCCCAGCACTCCCCCCCACAGCCAGGCCAGGAAGAGGTGGCAGGGCTGCAATGGGTCAAGGCATTACACTGCCCACCCTCCTGCAGTATCACCCTTAACTTGTGTGTTCCCTGCTCAGTCTTCACTGCCCAAATCTATGGACACTCCTGTGCCATGCTGGGGGCCAGATGAAGCCTGGGCCCCTAGTGTCCCTGTCCTGCAGCCCCTGCACTGGGCCCCACATTCTTGGCTCCCCAGAGGGAGCAGCAGGTTTATGTTTGCCAAGTTCTGCCTGGTTAAACCTTAACCGAGCTGGGTTGCTCCATCAGTCCCTCCCAGCCGGAGATAAGGATGGGCAGGCAAGACCAGGGCCTGGTGGGACATGCTGCCCCAAGTCTGGCTGCTTGCCTCCAGGGTAGGACCCAGCCCCTGCAGAGCACCCTGCCCAGTCTGGGGCAGCTGCTGCCCCTCCACCTTGCCCCCTGCCTTCCTCAGGGGGTCGCTGCTGGTATGAGGGCAGCAGGTTGTGGCTGGGGCTGGAAGCTACCATGTCAAAGCCAGTGGGACTGGATGGAGCTGGAAGCCCTTGTGCTGGGGCTCACCCCTGTGCTCCAGGGCTGACCCACTCCCTCAGTGGCAGAAGGTTCACATCACCCCAGCGCCTGGAATGAGCCTGCTCAGCCTCAGATCCCATGCACGTACAGGGTACAGTGAGCTGGGGCTTCTGTGCCCCAAACAAGAGCCGTTCAGGGGAGGCCAAGAGAAACTTCCAGGAGGAAAGAGCCCCCCAGGCTCCGGCCCCCAGAGGAGCCACCGTGCTGCGCGGGCTCTGGCTGGCCGCAGGTGCCACCGCAGCGGGAGTGGCGGCAAGTGCTGGGGCCAGGCACAAGGGGCGGCTGTGTTCCCGCAGCTCCGGCTGCCTTCCAAGAGCAATATTGTTGGCACCAGGCAGGCTCCCTGCACCAGCAGCACATACATGGGCCTTTCATGAGGGGAGTGGGGATGATTTACTGCCTGGGGGAAGGGGCAGGGGCGGGAGGATGGAGCCCAAGCATGCCGGCGCCCGGCCCCGTGTGCGTGCTCGCAGCCGCGGGGCCCCGCACATGTAAGCAAGGCCGAGGGTCTGGCCAGCAGGTCATCTCTCCCAATGGGGGCATGGGGCAAGAGGGATCCCTCTGCCCCATCTGTGGAGTTCTGAGAACACACTTCATCTCTGAGCACCCTGCTGTGTCTGAGCTAAGCAACCACGGGTCGCACATCCCTTGTGCTACAGTGCTGGGGGCAGCCCGTGGGCTGGGGGAGATGGGCACCAGAGGAGGGTGCTGGGACAGGGGTGCACCCACAGCGCAGAGTGCTGTGCTGGCACAATCCCCCCTTGTTGAGCTGCTGGCACGGCAGAGGCCGTTGTGGTGCTGCCGGCAGCGGGTGGCAGGCGGTGGGGCTGGGCTGCTGTGAAGGGCTTTTTGTTTGCCATCAGTTGCTGTTATAAATCACGCCAGGCAGCCCAGCCCCATCCCAGCACTGCCCCACGGCAGGGAGGTGACCAGTTCCCAGCCGCCTACAGCAGAGCCTCACCAAGCCCTGGCCTGTGCCTGGCATTGCCCTGGCCCAACGGGGTGTTTAGTGTGACACTGGGCAAGATGCCCACACTGGTCTGCTTGCCCTTCTTCCACTCAGCATTGATGAACTCTGGGATACAGGGAATCTTTCCATGTTCATCTCAGGCTGTGGCTCCCACAGGCTCCCCAGAGTCCCAGCTCTCCCTGGTGTTCCCAGTACTGGGAACATCGCCTTCTCTCTGGTTTTAATTTGGTTTTGGTTCGAATTGAGCTGAACCCAACATTTTTCTGTGCTTCCGGCACACTGTGAACTCTGCAGGGGCGGCCGCTGCTCCGTGAAATTGATGTTCTCGTCCGCTTCACGCGTCAGCAGGAATGAACAGCTGCTGGGGGCTGCTGGCCCCCAGGACTGCTCTGTGCACCTCTGCACCCCAAGGGGACACCAGTGCTCCAGATGGGGAGCAGCACAGGGTGGATGGTGCTATGGGAGATTGTAGCACCAACCAGACCTCACAGTGAAATCGTGTTATGCTGGAAGTTGCTGGTTTGGGACAGTGGAGCGGCACAGACAAAACTGTGCCCAGGACTCGTGGTGTGGCCCTACGAAAGAAATCAGGGGTGACAGTGACAGTGCACCTCACTCACAGGGCCTTCAAGATCCATGCCAGAAATGGGCAAGGCTTCGTGTGGGGCTCAGCACAGCCCTGGAAGGTCTTGCTGGGAAGCAGGTGGCGAAGCAGACGGCGATACAGGAAAGGAGAGCAGCTCCAGGGCCAGACCCTGGCCATGTACTGGGGGACACTGACCCCTCTTGATAGCAACAGGATGCTCAGGGAACATTGTTCCTTGGGGTCACACCAGCTCAGAGTGTCCAAGACCTGGCTTCCCCCAGTGCCCAGGAGTCCTGCATGGGCCAACGAGCAGCAAGGCCTGGGCATGGTGGGGCCTGCCTGTCCCAGCACAGGCAACAGCATAGGGAAGGTGAGGACGAAGTGTTTATGGGTTGGATTAGGCCACTCCAACGCTGGCTCACAGCTTAGCCACGTTTTATGATGCTCTGTTATGGGCTTCTAATGAGGGTCACAGCCACTTTATGGCACCGACAGCGATAACGCTACAACTAATTATGGCACAATTAGCGTGTGGGCTGCTGGGCACCCAGCAACACTCAGCGCCCAGCCTGGGCTATGACACCTGCTTGGGGCTGGAGTGCTCCCACTCCCAGCAACAGGGGGAAAAGGGGGAGTGGCCTTGCCCCCTGTCCCATCTGCTGCTCCCCACGCGTGGGGTCTGCCTGGAGGACAGCACAGGGGAGCAGCCCCGGGTGTTTTGCAGCCCCCTGCGTTCCCCACCCGCGAGGGGAGGCTGCACTGGAGGAGCCCAGGGGCTGCTTCTCGCTGCTGGGGGGAGGAGGGCCGGTGTTCCCTCCCCACTTCCCCCGTCCAGCTCGGCGGCGGGTCGGTTTGCAGAGCTGCCGGCGGAGTGGGGCCGGTCCNTGAGCCCACTGTCCCCGGACTTTGCCCCGGCCCGCGCAGCGCAGGCGGCTACGCCGCGGGAGCCCGTCACCGCCGGTAACCACGCCGACCGCGACCCTCGCCCCCGGCACCATTTGGGCCGCCCCCGTCCCGGGAAACTCTCCCCCTCCCTGGGATCCCCCGCGGTCCCCCGCCCCCGGTTAACCTCCCCTAGGTCCCTGACCAGGCTGCCGCTGGCTGGAGAGGTCGGGTTCCTGGCACCCAAACGGGGTGTTTCCCACTCTCCGTGCCCCCTCCCATTCCTGCCCGGGAACCCCTGTGCTCTGTCTCCCGTCCATGCGCACCCACTCTCGCGGTGACCTGGGAACCTCGCACTGCTTCTCCTCGGTGCCTCGGGAGAGGAGGGGGCTGCCCGCCCGGATCCGCTCATCCGACCCTGTCTGTCCCGCAGGGTGGGACCCCCGCGCTGGGGGGCCTGGAAGATGCGGCCCCTCTTGCAGGTCGTGGCGGGGCTGCTGCTGGCGGCGGCTGCACGGGGCAGGGCGATTGAGCCAGGTACGGCTGCAGGAGGCGAAGCGGAGCGGGAGGGCGACGGGAGTGGGG
>VYXF01005981.1:52753-86733 GCA_013397295.1 Polioptila caerulea | reverse complement strand
CCAGGGGGATGCTGGAATGTTCTCAGGGACACTCAGTGGCCCCTGAGCAGAAGATCTGTGCTTGGAGGGAGGATGGGTTGGGGAAAAGACAAAGAAAGGTGCCCCAGCTGGTTTTTAACAGCTGGGCCATGCACAGAGGGTTACTCCACCCCAGTTTCAACAGCTGGTGATAGAATTCACACTTTTGGTTACATTTTGCACTGCAACTCAAGACAGGAGTGTCTCCTCACAGAGAAGATAAAATCTATTCTTGTGGACTTCTTATTTCAGCGGTGTGAGTGAATTGCCAAGCGTGCACGGCAGTGATGTTACCTGACATATCTGAGCAGCAAATAATGCCAGGGAGGGGGGAAAGCTGAGTTCAAGGTGAAAAAGGTGAGTTCAAGGGAGGGAGAGCCCTGCTGACCTCATCCATGTCTCTGGCAGAGCTGCTGCCTGGGCTCACTCTCTCTCCCCGAACTCCTGGCAGCTCCTCTGCCTCTGCCTGCTCTTCCCTGGCGTTTCTAGGCGAGGTTTATCCACCACTGCAAAAAGGACATCACCTCGTTACTCACTGGCAGGTTTTTTTCTGACCTTTTAAATTTTTTTCTGACCCTACTCAATTAAACACCTGAGGAGTTCTCCTTAAAAGCACTATTTTATGTGAGGAGAAACCTCAAATATTTGCCAAGAGGTAAATCAGGCCAAACAAAGGAATGATTTCTTCAGCACCACGACCTATGAAAATCTGTGTTTAACTCTGTCAGTGTGTTGGACCCACAGAAAATTTGGGATTTGAGTTCCTCTGGTGGTTTCCTTGAAGGGCAGACTGATGGATGGAGCCCTTCTCCTCTGCTAGCTCCATTAAAAACCAAGGGAGTCAGTCAGTGGTGAGCACACATCAGGGTTTCAGTTGTTGTTATGGGAGCTGGGAAATGAAATATGAGCCCAGACAGCCTCATATTACAGGCTGGAGTGATAATAAAGATTATCTGTAATAATGTTTTGTAATAATACAAGCTTATTAAAAACTACCTCATAAACAAAGCACAAAATACAGGAAAGTCTAGTTAATTTATATTTATTTATGCCTGGAGGTAAATGCCTGTGAAATGCCCATCTACCTACAGAGATTTGTGTTCATAATCAGGGCAGGGTTGTGGAACTGGGGTAAAAAAGTGGAATTTTGAGGCTGCACGTCCCTGGAAAGGACAGATGGGGCTCAGTTCAGCTACCCCAGCTCTGGTATGAGGTGCCTTTCAGTCTGTGAGGAATGGGAATGTGAATCCTGGGAGCAATCTCTCAATATTGATAATGCTGCTCTTGTCAGCACCCCGCCGCTTGTTTTCATTTTGCTGTTATCCCCTAACTTTGTGCCATCCATCAACACAAACTGCCTCGGGGGAAAACAGAGGAATAGCAGTGGGAAATTACACTCAAAATTAAGCAGAAAAGGGGGGAAAAAACTGTATTTGAAAAGAATATTTTAACTTTCCTTTGCAATAATTAGAATTTGTTCTTGCAGCGCTGTGTTCCTCCGCAGTTACTTCTCTGACCTTCCATCAGAGTGTGGGTGAGAAGGAGGATTATGAAAATGAGATGAGCTTAATTAAAACTGCTTAATTTATTTCATTTTTTTAAAGAGCAAAACAGCTACCCTGATTGAAAAAATTAAATACCTAGCAGGCTGTTTTCCTATTCTATTAAACAGAAATATAGTTCTAGAAACCTTCATTTTTTATTTTATTAGCTTTTATTTTAAAGCTTTTGCTTTCTGTGTGTGAATATCTGTGGTCATCCATAACAGAAAGAAAAAAAAAAACAATCCAAACTGTGAAACAGAAATCATTATTAATAAAGCAACTTCACTGAGCACTTAGATTTTCTGGGTTGCACACATAATAAAAGAAAGTTTCAGAAATGACATGNGTTCTAGAAACCTTCATTTTTTATTTTATTAGCTTTTATTTTAAAGCTTTTGCTTTCTGTGTGTGAATATCTGTGGTCATCCATAACAGAAAGAAAAAAAAAAACAATCCAAACTGTGAAACAGAAATCATTATTAATAAAGCAACTTCACTGAGCACTTAGATTTTCTGGGTTGCACACATAATAAAAGAAAGTTTCAGAAATGACATGTCCTAAAACCAATTAAATTTTCCCTTCTGGAGGGTCTCATCCAGTGGGAAAAAAGAAATGTATTTTATTGAAGTAGAGCTGTTTTACTGGGGAGTGTCGGTGTAGATCCAGAATTATTCTGCTAAATCATGAGCATTATTTGAATGTCACCACTGACGTGAGATGAGGATGAAGGTGATGATTAATGCCACGACTAAATTAAAGTATTTATTATTGTAAATTGATATTTTTAGCAAATCTGAAGAAAAATAAATGATACCAAAAATACTCAGTTGCATTTGTGTTCATTGAAGCTCATGGGTTTGGCTTTTTTTAAATTTTTTGCTTGTATAGGAATTCATCAGAAACCAGAACCAGCTATCACCAACAATCACCAATTTTCCTGCAGCTCATCTGGCAAATGTCACCTAATTAAAAAGAAGCAAATAAATTAAAATCCTAATGTCACTTGGTCTAACACAAGAATCACAACGTGAAAATTGCATTTGGGGCAGAACCAGGGGTCTCTTGGTGTTCACAGAGGGTTCTGCAGAGGGTTCCTCAGCCAGGTAATCCCAGAAAAACCAGGGGATTGTTTCCATGAACGTTACTCGTGTGAGCAACAGCTTGGGAGCATCCAGTGCTGCGTGTGATACAAACCTCTGCATAAAAGTGACTTTGCTGCCACCCTGATTGCTATTTCTACGTGTACGGTATTGTATTGCTGCTTCTTTCTTTAATTTTAATTATACTTGATTAGCAAAACTGCAGCACAGCAGGAAACAGGCAGGAGTAGATTTGCTGAACCCTTGCACACTCCTGCACATGATTGCAAAGCTCTGAAAAGATTTGAAGGTCACACTATTCCTCTAATAACCATCTCTTCTCTCAGATGGTAAAATTTTTAGAAGGTGCAGCGCTGTCAGTTGGAAATTCATTATTATTACCATTATTATTAAACAAGCTTTGATGTGAAATTTACTTCCATCACCGACTTAATTAGAAATGCTGGGAATGTTATAGGTGTGTCTGCTTAGGGGTTGTGTTTTTAAAATCTCCTGCAGCTCTCAACAGCAGCTCAGGCTGCTGCACAAACGCAACCACTCAAGGTGTTCTGCAGCCTTTATCCCTGGCCTCAGGACAGCATAGTCCTCAAACTAGGGATCCTGAAGGGGAGAAATCCAGAGGATGGGGAAAAGGAGCCCCAGATCTTGCCCTTCTCTCTCTGCCTGTCTTTTCCGGATATTCCAAATGCTCATCAAAGACAGCAAGAGATGATGTTGTACTATTTTTCGAGCTGCTGTTCAAGGGATTATTCAAAACCTGCTAAACTCCACCTTCACTGATTTAATATTTGGCCAAACCTTGAATAATTAGATCAACTGTAAGCTTCTACTTTGGTTCATAGCATTTACCTTGGACAGTTTTTTTATGTTCCCCTGCATCCAAACAAGAACCACAAGACTTAATTATTAATGGACTTTTCTTTCCTCTTAGCAGAAAAAGTAGCATGAGAACAACAAATCTCCCTGGGAGACAGAACTGTGTGTCTGCTCCTTAGCACTGCATCAGCTCCAGCTGAAAAGAGAGCACTCAAAACCCCTTCCTAGGGCTGCAGACAGACGAAGGCAAGGGGAGTGGGGATTCCTGGTGAACTCATGGACCCTCCTCTGGCAAGATGTTTAATTTTGCTCCCAGTTATCTGTTTCTGAATAGGGGTGATTCTCTTGCCTCATCCTAAATCTTCCTGTTGCTGTAAATTGTCAAGGATGGGGCTGTGCTACCTCTGATTTAGATAATTTTTACTCCCCAGTTTCTTGGGCACAATCAGATTTTCTGAGGAGGAGGAGGTTTCCCTGCACGGGTACAACACACACCTGATCTCTGTCCTGCAGACCCCATTCCATCCTCCTCCATTTCGACCTGCACCCACTCCATGGAAAGCTCTGGGTGTAATCACATTATTCCCATTATAAAACAACCAAAGACTGATAACCCTCATGATCGTGGCCAAACTCTTCTCACAAAATAAACCTTTCCTGACAAAATGAACCACTTGGAGCTGACAAGTCACATCCTTGGGTTTGGCTGTGGATGTTGCCTTTGTTTCTCTTTCACCTTTTCTCCTCCTGGAAATGTGTCACGTTTTCCAGGCTGGGGCTGTCCCACTCCCACAAGGCAAAGGCAGACCTGATACCCCAAATTTCCAGAGCTCAGCTCTAGAATAGTCTTGTCTGTCTGCATCTGTCTGCGTGGTCAGTGGCTGCTCCTCACCCACGGATCCAGAGTATGCTTTTTGCCTCCTGCAGTCGTGGCTGTGTGTGGGAGTTGTGATGCATTTTCCTGCGTTCACTTTGGGTTTTTCACTTCAGTCTCCTTAGATTACTCTCCCTTCAATCTTTCAGACCAAATAGGTTTCTAATTAACGATGAACTGTCAGTGACAAATCACTGCCTTTTGTTTCCAGCAATGCCTCTCTTTGTAAGCTTCACTTTGAAAAAGCAACTAAATCAATGGAAATTGAATGTGTATACTTAACGGGGTTTTTTTTTGTTTGTTTGTTTGTTTTTGTTTGGTTGTTTTTTTTTTTGGTGGGAGATTTTGAAAAGGAAATTACTTATTGCTTGCTAAAGCAAGCTTCATTTTTCTCTTGTAACTCCATATCTGGAAGACACTTCTCCCAGTCTGGCTAATTTGTGACATCCTAAAAAAGATTTGAGATCCCAGGGGTTCAGCTTGAGTGAATCTAAGCACTGTGTTATAAGGATGAGCTCCCTTGATCAAAGCAAAAGGAACAACAACAGTGCCAGGAAAGTGATATCTATATTGAAATGAAAAATATATATAAAATTGTAACAGAAGCAGAAATGTTGCCACCAAAGACCATAGAAATGAAGGCCATTATCATAGTTGGCTTTTCAGTTCCTGAAGCATTTTCCTGTGATGGGCCCCCAAGGAATCCATTATCCATAATACTTCTTCCTATATCTTCCTGAGAAATGCAGGCTGTGTCAGGAGAAAAATAAGGTCCAGAAGAAAAACTAATTCCCTAAATCATGTGAAAAGCCAGAAGCTGGGGAGGAAACAATTCAGTGCCATTAACTTTTATCACTCCCCAAGTTGAACAAAACAATCCTTTGGGATTATAAATAATGTTTAACCTGCTTCATTCTGTGCCCCAGCACTAATAAATACAGTAATATTGAAGGAAATAAATGGGAGTCCCAAATTAAGATCACCTTCTTCCTAATCCTGAGAACAGCACAAGTTTAAGCCTTCAGGAAAAAAAACTACTCATTAAAAACTTATGGGGAGAAAAAAGGGGAGGGGGGAATTATAAAAAGAAAGGAGCAGCAAACTGTGTGTCCATATGTATTGCTTGGAAATAAAATGCCAACAATATTTTGGAGTGAGATTGTTGACAATTTATCTTGTGCTATCTAACCAGTAGCTATGAAAAATTCTCAGTGGTACTGACAGGGCCAGGCCAGCAGGCACCAAAGAGGAGCTGCCAACAGCCCACACTGGCAACTTCATTTTAGTGCCTGTTAAAATTGTGATATCCTGCTGCACCCTGTGCTGGGGTATCTGAGCTCCTTCCATGCCTCCTGCTAGGAAATAAATATTTTTTAGCTCACATTGACATGTGGGAGTGCTTGTGGAGATCCTGAAGTCTCTTGGATGAGCTCCTAAATTTGCACAGCTCAAGTGCTAAAGTGTCATTGACCCAGGAACAGATTTACTCACTAAAGATATTAATGGGGTGGAGAGGAGAGGAGAGGAGAGGAGAGGAGAGGAGAGGAGAGGACGCACATGAAGTTCCACTCTGAGTATAAAATATTGATGGCTCAAAGTCAGAGATCTGAGGAAAATAAAAGAGATTTATTCCTGCAGTAAATGCAGCACTTTTGTGTTCTTTAAACGAAATGTATCGAAATTGAGCCTTCCCATCAAAGGCGGCTATTCCCTAGGATATCCAAGAGCAGATATTCACAAGACAATGCTGTGCTGATTTGAGATGAAAGCTTGCAAAATGAAACCTTCTCTGACACACAGGAGATAATCTGTGAGAAGGGAGCCTGCAGGAGGTGCTAAAGCAATTCGTATTTGTGAATTTGGTGGTGAATTATTTTTCTCTGGACACTGGCACAGTGATTTATGGCATTCTTTTGTCACAGAGGGATGAAACCTCTGACAGCACTGCAGACTGAACAGAATTGCCATCTCCTTACAACACCAACTCTAGTACAACTACTTAAACATTGACAAATACATGGAGAATCAGTGTGCATGACTGCACTCCAAAGCAGCTAAAAGTCTGAGCTGAGCACACTGACTGTGATACAGAGAAAGAACCAACCCAAATATATGGTAAAATAACCCTTTAAATGCTTTGGATTTAAAAACCTTACGTAGCTTTACTTAGAACAGAAATATTTTGTGCCAATTTGTCCTACAGATAATTTTAATGAATTAATCTTGTAAATATTCTGAATAAACTCTTAGCTGTACTGATGTGTTTACTTGTATATGAATTTTTAAATTTGTTTAAACAATCAGAACTAGTCACCCCAAGGGGGGCAACAAAAATTCATCAACTTCCCACAGCTCTACAGCTCCTGTTGCCTGAGCTGTGTTATTCTTCTAAATAAATACCTCAAGAAAGTACCATAAGCTCCAATATGTTTGCATAGGGTTAAAGTAGTTGCAGTTAGCAAACATATTTATTGGTTTCTTGTTACTTTTTGGTAAATTCACCCAAGGAGGAGAAAAGGTCAGATTTAATAGAGAATTATTCCCTATAAGGGTTTAAGACAGATCTTAAACAATGTTCTGCACCAAAGCTATTTTTTGTGTGCAAAATTAGAGAGTTAAGAGACTTTGAAATCTCTCATTCACCTCTTAGTCACCTCTCCTGAGATGTGTATTGAATAACAATAAAATAAAAGTCATTGTGCTCAGTATTTTTTTTTAGCCACTGATTTGAGCTTGTGAGATCTGTGTAATAACAGCAGAAATATTCACAGCTGACTAACTGACAAGGGGCTGCTTCTGGAGCAACCTCTGAAGGTTTTCATACTTCCAAAGTTCAGAAGGTAAAAGGTCCAAAGTTCCTTGTGTGTCTCTGTCTTTTTGAGGGTCTCCAACACAGAAGCAGATCCTGCTCTTGCACAGGGGATTTTGTTTGCCCATTCCTACAGGAACCCTGCTAAAGGGAGGCAAGTGAAGTTTGGCTTCTGATGGGGCCTGGCAAACAAATCCCTGGGGCTCTGCAGACGTGTCCGTGGGTGGGGGAGAAAATAAAAAATAGATTTGGACAAAGGTTTTCAGATAAAAAACCTCAGTGACCATGTGGTTTACATACTGGAGAGAGTCCAGAGGGGGCCACCAGGTTGGTTCAGGGGATAAAGCACCTTTCCTGTGAGGAAAGGCTGGGAGAATTGGGAGAAGCCTTAGGGTGGCCTAATTTTGGCTTTCCAGTGCCTGAAGTGACCCCACAAGATGGAGAGAGATGTTTTACAAGGCCTGGAGTGACAAAGCAAGGGGAAATGGCTTCCCACTGATAGAGGCAGGGTTAGGTGGGATTTTAGGAAAAAAAAACCCTTCCCTGTGAGGGTGGGCAGCCCCTGGCACAGGTGCTGGATCCCTGGCAGTGTCCAAGGCCAGGCTGGACAGGGTTTGAAGTGACCTGGGACAGTGGAAGGTGTCCCTGCCATGGCAGGGAGGGGTTAAAGGTCCCTTCCAAGCCAAACCATTCTGTGATTCTACATTATGGGAAAGTCCTACACACACCATTTTCCTTTGTGACTTGCACAGGCCCTGGGCCAGAGCAGTGATGTTTTAGCATCTTTTCAGTGTTCTCCTAAAAATAACATTTAGAATGAGCTGATGTTGGTTGGGCCAGTCCCACAGAATTTCCTCCTGCATAAAGAAACCACCAACATCTCAGGAGCACTGAGAGTGTCCAGACAATGACCCCAGCCAGGGGTGCTTGGAGGAAATTTGTTCTCCAGAAATAAACCCCCTTCCCTTTTGTCACTTCTCGAAGAGCTGCAGCTGAACTGAAGGCAAAGCTTCTCCTCCTCTTTGCTGCTGCAAGGTGTGAGCAGCTGAAAACTGAGCAGGTTCTATATTTAGAGCCAGGCATCTTCCAGGGACTGGTTGTCAAAGAGCTGCAAGGATCTGCCTCTTCCCTCCCCTCTGTGTCTGTCTGGAAGAGGGCACTGGGCATGTTCACCACCCCAGACTGCTCAGGGTGTCGCAGCCTTTCCACATGAATGGTAGCAGGAAATTTCACAGCTCACAAAAATGTGAAACCTCAAGCCCAGGAGATGCTCAGGATGGGGGTGAGGAACTTCTGGCACTGAGGCAGCCCAGGCAGTGGAAAGCCATGGAGCTTCACAGCTTTCACAGAATCCCTTCAACAGGCTGAACTACCCCGGGCTATCCATGAACTCCCTCATTTCCAGCAGGAATTCATCTCAGTCTCCTGCCATTGCAGAATTCCCTCTCTTGGCTGCAGAGAATCACCACACTATTGGGGTAAAAAATGCAGGATGTGATGTAAATACCATGGAACTGATGTTCCACTCCTTGAAATGCCACTGCTGATCACAATTCACCACTAAACTGTGCAATCACAGAAGCACTGTTAGTCATCTGTTGCTCTTTTTTCTTCCTGTGTGTTTTGCAAAAGGTGAATTTTCTGTCTTTTCTTCCAAAAACCACTCCGGCCTCCAGTTTGGTGTTTGAACCCAGATGGAGTCAGACTGAATAATTAAGAACTTGGTCTTTTAATCATTTTTTGATGACCAAATGCACTTCTGTAATGCCCAGATCCTCTCTGCCACACACTTTTTCATTTACAATAAGAAAGGAATGTAGGTTTTAAGTGTAGACGTCACTATTATGACCTTATACTCAGTTTTTGCACAACAGCCATAAATCATCTTTCATGGTAATTTCAGCTCTGCACAAGGGCTTCTGATTCATCTAAGGCATAGTTTTACAAAAAGAGTCTCACAGGAACAGGAACTCTCTGTATCTCTGGCTACATTATATCCCAATGCTTCATTATTTTAAAATATTATTGAAATCACCCAACTGTTGATCATTCTCCTGCTAGATTAAAGTGCTATTTACTGTGAGAATTACTCTTTCCAAACAGGCTGCACACTCCTCTGCTCCCTTCTGTGTGTCCCCGTGGATAATTGTGTAAATGCTGCCCTCAGTCCCTCACAATTCCCTGTCTCTGTATTTCCCACAGCTCTGCATATTCCCTCCAAGCCCCCTTCTGTACATTTCCCTGTTTTCAGCCCCAAACCCAGACTGCAAAGCTCCACAAACCTGTGCTGTCTCATCTTCTGCACCAGCACACATTTTGCCAGTGTTCTTAGTGCTATGCAAATTAAAAAATAGCTTCTGAGCCCGAGGCATTCTTACTGAAATTCCAACTCACAGTAAAAGCACATGAGAAGTACAATTGCTTTGTTTTGTTTAAAATGTCGCTCATAAAATACAAAAGGAAAATAAATGTCTTTTACCAGCTGAACTCTTCTGTCCAACAAACACAAAAAAGCATCCCTGACTGTGCTTGGCTGAACATCCTCCCTAGGACTGTTCCTGGAAGGATTTGACCTTTGAATTTCTTCACACATTCCCACTAAAGGCTTTTGCAAGGCTGCAGCCTTTCAGGAGAAGGCCACGAGAAGCCTCTCAATGTAATGAGTCAGTGGCCTTAACCTGCAGCAAACATTCCTTGTGAGGGTAATGATTTTACTCTGCATTTTACCCAGATAATTGCTCCATCGTATCACACCACTTTTCATTTTAATTAATAACATTTTTCATTTTCAGGTTTTGTTACTCTTGACTCTTTCAATCTCAAAACCTTCGCTGTCTCGATGATGACTTTAGAAATGTCAATTTTCATTTCAAGGAACCAGGCAGAAATCTCCTTGTGTGATAAGACTCTGATCTATCACTGTTTTAATCCTAAGTGATGAGGTTTAGAATTCACAGAGAAAAATACTCGGGAAAAGAACTTGGTATTATCAAGAACTGGTAATCAGGTGGCCTTGGGAAAATGCTGCCAAATCAGTGATGGAGGAGTTGCTGTGCAGGGCATCTTTCACAAGATTAGTGACCCTGGGGAGCTGCTCCTCCACCTCCTGTGAAAAGCACCTGCAGATAAGGATTATTTAGAGACCTGAGACGTGGAGATCATCCAAAGTTCAATTCAATTTAAAAATCTTACAACTCAGCGAATGTCCCCCATGCAGACAAATGAGTGTCATTAGCTGTGCTAATCCTGCCATCCTTTGGCTTTTCCCTTCCTTGGGATGTCTCCTGTCACCACATTCCCTCAGTGTAATAACTGATGGGTGCATCTCTGTGACTTTAATAGGCTTTAAAGGAGATTGAACTCTGCTCTGGGAAAAATGCAACTCTTGCTGTAGCCCTGAAACCTCAGATTTCATCTTAAACATATAGTTAGAAAAATCATTACATTATTATTAATAATTACTATATTATATTGTATTCCACTTCCCCAGAACAAGAGTTCTTTCCCCCCTTTCTCCTTTTTATTTATCCCTTTTTATATATCCCTCCTTTATCCCTTTCACAGGATGGTTTGGGTTGGAAGTTTCCTGTTTTTCAGGCTGACTGCAGAATCTGTTGAAACTGAAGAATTTCCCAACTTAATGACAGTAAGTGATCAGATTGCAGCATAATGCTATCAACACATTTATCCAAGCTGATTTTGTCAGCTTTTAACAAAATTATGGTGTATATTTGAAAAATGGTAACTAATCAAACAATTCTGACATTATTTGGGGTAAAGTTATATTAAGATGTGTTGTTTACACGGGGTCTCTGATGCATGCAAAACAAAACCAGCTGTTGGATGCACCTCTCCTCACCCTTAATTCTCAAGGTCCTCATGTCCTGAGGCTCTGAATGTGTTACAACACAAGACTACATCATCATAAACCAAAAATGTTCCAACCAGCTCCTTTAAAAATTAAAAGAATGAAAGAAATAGAAAATTGTTATCACTCAGAATCCTTGCAACTTCCTACCCAGAAGCAACTAAGCAAAAAGAACAAATGACAAATGATCCTTTTAGGTCATTTCTGGTCCATTTGAAGACGTAAATTTGGAGTTTCCCAAAAGATGACTGTTTTCCTGAGTTTCCCAAGCAGAAATATTCCAAAGCAAATTAGGAAAAATTGCAAAACCAGGTTCTGTGAGACTGTCACTCCAGTAAAATCATGTCAGCCCATATCAAGGGAGGTTCTCTAGCACATTTTTCTTTTTGTTGGTATTATTTGGATTTTTTTAAATCTCAAAGAACAAAATCTGCTCCTGCAGGATTGAAATTCCTTGGAATAACCTTTATATTTTAGTGAGTGACTACTTTTAGTGCATTCCTGACCTGGGTCTCTCATAAAAGGTTGGAAGGTGTTTTATTGCTGTCTTGATGTTGTAAAGCTGCTTGTAACCTTGGGGCTTCTTACAATGTGTTGTAAAAGATACTTTGCAGTAACCAGAGCACTTAAAAAGGGTTCACTGCCTGTAAACACCAGCCTGGGTGTTTTCATGGCTGGATTTTTTCATCTGATTGCTCTTTATAGTCCTGGACATTCTGGGAGATTCACCTGAACTTTACTTAAACAGATCCCAGGTAGTTCAGTGTGTTACACTCAATGACACAGGTAAATATTACATTTTATTTGGGAAAAATTAACTTACATGCTTTTCCAGCTTTGTTCTGAGGTATAATAAATGTGACAACCTGCAGGCATTTTATTTGCTGCTGTTGTTGTTGTTACTATTATTAATGCTAATAATATTATTGTGGTTGTGGTGTTTAATTTGCTGGGTTATCTTTTATCATGTATTATTTCTTCTAACACTGCTGATTTTCTGTGTAATGCTCAATATTCACACCACTAACAAGCACAATTACATATTCCAGCCTCGCCATGCCCAGAGCTCTAGCAAAAATTGATTGAGATTAATTTAATCAAGAGAATAAAAAGAACCCCTTGTCCAATGTGAAAATGAGCAAAATACAGATGAGAGGGTGGAAAACAAAAATAAAAATTAATTAAACCTTGACGAGACTTTGGCAGCAATTTTCGACTCTTTCAGGTGTTTTTTTAAAGCAAAAGTGTTGGCTGCTGCTTCAAGTAGAAGAAAATATTTTTCTTTTTTCCCTTTATGTGTATGTAAAGCAAGAGCTGGGATTGTCCCACGGTGCAGATATTTTCTTGCAGCCTTTCAGACAGCTGAGCAAAGCAGCTCCCAGCAAATCTGTCTAATAAAAACTCTCCCTCGCCCTCAGTCACTTCAGATTTTCTTTCCAGACAAAGCAGCAGCGGCCACAAGTTCAGTTTAGCTAAAAGGGCCAGGCACGGAGCAGATGGGGATGAGTTTCTACTCAAAGAGAGGTTTTGTCTGGTTCTTACACTGAATAAATATCTCCTGATTTTCACATCGTGCTCTTCACCTCAGCCAGACACCCTGAAAGTGCTGCTGGAGGTCACTTCCAAAAGCTGCCCCTGCCACGGTGCCACTCATGCAGCAGTGTTTTTATAGATCACAATAATATCTGAAAGCAAAAGTACCCCAAGAGAAGAGGAACCCCATTTTTTCCCCTTTTGCTGCTGAGATACCCGAGAACTGAAATGCTTGTGCTGTTCTGCACCTTCGCCTCTGCTCCCTGAACCTGTTCTGTCCCTCAGAGGAAACAATGCCATCAATTACTCCCTGCTGATTTAATAAAGGGACCTGGCTCCAGCCCAGCGAAGCAGATGGCATTATAGATTACAGACTAATGCCTCCAGGGAGGCCCAGGGAGGAAAGATCCTCAGAAAAGAACTCAAAAGAAGAAAAATTGCTGCACTCAGTGTCTATAAGAAGTTCCTTCACTGATAGGACCGGGCAAGTCGTGATAGAAAACGTCTCAAAGGGAAACACGTTCAATGCCGCTGTAAAACACCTTGCACAGCAATTTATTCCTCCAGGTGCAGAGCCTGAAATGCTTGAGGCATTTTGGAGAGCAGCAGTGTCCCCATGGAGGGGGGTCCTGGTCAAACAGAGCAGCAGGGGCCACGTCCCTCCTCACCAGGGCAGCTCTGAAGCTGCACAAGGGAAGCCACTGGGAGTGCTTCACCTTGCAGGGTTTTTGGGTTTGCAAGTTCTTTTCCCACCTGCCCCAAGGTATTTCCATTTCTCTGCAGTTCACAGCCTGGAGTTAGGACCACATTGATGCTGCAAGCAGGAATCTCACTGCCTGCTGCTCCCAACACTCCTCTCTGGCCTCATGGCAGCACCAAACTTGGGAACAGATGAAGAGTCAGCGTGTGCCTGCTGACACCACAAGTGGCATTTCACCATCCTAACGCACAACTAGGGGCTGGAGGGTGTGTAGCCACCCAAAGTGGGTCAGAACTTCGGTCCTGTCTCACCCAGAAATCAGGAAACACAAGCACTGAGCTGCTGTGACCTCTTAAGTGATTACAATCATAATCCATTGTGTGCTGTCTGCAACAGATCCATTTCTGTAAGCAGTTGAGTTTAATTGGGCCACAGCTGGTGTTGGCTGAGCACATGGGAAGCAGGGGGGTGAGGGGAAGGGTTTATTGACTCAACAGCTCTCTGTAAACTGAGGTTTCTCTCTTTGACAGCGTCTGCTTTGTTTTGTTTAGCTCCTGAACACTTTCACAGGGCTGCTGGCCGGACTCACTCAGTGTGGGGCTCATCACACACATCTCCACAGAAATCTGGGAAATCTCTTCCCACCACATGGATTGGTGCTGCCAGATCAACTCTGTGGAATTTTTGCCCAAATTCTTCCACAGGGCCTTGCCCAGCTTTGAGTAACAGGACTGGAGCTGCCTCCTGCTCCTGCCCTGGCAGCCAAGCTCTGTCAGGCTGTGCCTGTGCAGCTGGTGAAAAACAAACCAAACCAAACTGCTGTCCTGGGGGGCTGGGGGAGAAGGGATGGTACGTCCATAACTCTGATTAACATGAGCCATCCTCCTGCTTTCAGCATCTTCTGCACCCAGACACACAAGATCCTCTGCAACCTCCAGCCATGGACCTGAAGAGAACACAAGGCCAGAGCCTGAAGTTTTCTGAGCTGTTTATTCAAGGGTGTGGTGATGACTTCAAAGATCTTTCTGGAGTTTTATCGATTTATTTTATGCCCTCTGCCAGGTGCAGTTTGGTGTGGGATGTTAGCTGAGAAATACTGTCCATCCTGAAGCTCAAACCCCAGTAAAAGCAAGAATACTGAACAGGATACAAGTCAGGCTGAACTTTTTTACTGCCTCTCCTTCTTTTCCTCTTCCCCTTGTAAAATGGTAATTCCCTCCCATCAACAGAAGCCAAAGTTTATCTGTGGCTCTTTCCTCCCCTAGAACTCACATACCTGTTGCATAGAGCATGGCCCATCCCACAGAACACTGATGAATTCCAATCATCATGATGCCACCGTGAATTTGGTTTATTGATATATTTTGGCCACACTTAGCCTTCAGATCAATCAGTCTGAAGATCTCAGCTATGAATGTGGCTGTGGCTCCCCTCTGCAGGAATTCACTCAGTGGTGATTCCACCAGCCTTTTGTGGCTGATTTTCTGGGAAAGACCCTGCAGGTGACAACTTCAGACTCTCCAAGTGGCAAATCCTTTGCTCTGCTGATTTTCAGCCATGGTGGCAGCAGAGGTGGCATCTGTCTGTAGCTCAGTAATGACTCTCCAGTGAATGTCAGCAAGCCAAAGGTGTGGGAAATAATTGCCTGCCAAGGGAGGTAATTGCCACATCTTCATCTGGTGGTTCATTTGTCAGACACTTCAAATTAATCTGCTGAGGTAATAAACCCCAGAGCAAAGCTTTCACATTTGGTATTGCTTATTTACACATGGATATCATCAGAACTGCTCCTGGAGACGCTGTTGGTGTGCCCCTTAACAGGAGCTCAGAGAAGATGGGGTTAAAATCCAAATATTCCTTTGTGCTCCCTGAGAGAGCTGGATGGCCAACATAAAACCAGCCAATGCACGAAGTCACTCTGAACTGCTCCTTCCCTTTTGCTCTGCTCACAGCCCTCCTACGAGCTCTCTGTGAAAATCCTAAATAAGATTAATTACTCCCCTGTGAAGATAAATCTGCTGGTGAGTGATTCTCTCTTCTCTTGAGCACAAGCCTCATTTGTCACTTTGACTTAATGCTTCCCTGATCAGCTGCAGACCCCTCAGAGCTCTTCCATCCCCACCAGACCTCCTGAGTGCCTACAAGCTGAAGCCACCTAATGAAAAACCTTCCATTAACTGAGGGCTGCAGGTTCTTTATCCTGGACCTTCTCCACAGCAGTTGTCATCTCATTTTTTATGGGGTACATAAAATCCCAGATTTGGCCCCAAGAGATGAAGAGCAGCACACACAACCTCTCACTCAGGCCAAACCTGGGGCCACAGCTCTCTCCTCTTTTTCAAATACAGTCATTTTAATCCCTCCATTTCCTTGACTTCTGCAGCAAAATAAGCACTTTAGCTTCTCTGGGCACCCTGTGCCAGGGCCCTCACCACTCCCACAGGGAAGAATTTCATCCTAATATCCAATCTGAAACTAATCTCTGTCAGCTGAAGCCATTCCCCCTTGTCCTGTCACTTCAAACCCTTTCAAAAAGTCTTTCCCATCTTCCTTGGAGCTCCTTCAAGCACTGGAAGGTGAGAATTAAGTGACCCCAAAGCCTTCTCTTCTCTAGGCTGAACAATCCCAGTTCTTTTGTCCTTTCCCATAGGAAAGGAAATGTTAGGAACTGTTTGAAGAGGTGCAAGGATAGAAAGAAGAGAATGTCCCAGTGTGACCCTGGGAGAGGCTGGGGAGCCTCTGCCAAACTGAGGAGTCGAGTGAATCCTCTGAATTCAGGGCAGCAAACTGGGGCTGGGCTTGGTGAACAGCCCAGAAATCAGCTGTGTGAGAGCCTCAGAATGAACTGCCATCATCCAGTTGGCTCTATTTTAGGTAAGAGAGCAAGGGAAATAATCTGAACTATTCATAGTTTCAGTGAGCATCTCTTGTTACCACTTAAAACATGGGGGTTTTTTCCCCAGCCAAAAATATTTTTCCCCAGTGAAAGTCTTTTCTAGTACTAAGATGCTGGAGTAAATAGAGACAATTTTGAGTTTACACCAGGTATAAATGCTCTGATTTCCAGCACTAAAATGCCACTGCAAGCATTTCATCTGCTGCTCAAAATGTGTGATCCATCACTGAGGAAATAAGCACAGTTCAAGGGAGTAGTTCCATTATTAAAACATGGAAGTGCTGTTGTGCCACAATCAACCACTGATGTGCATAAAGGAGACATTTTACTGCCATGATCTGTGTTCAAGGCTCCTGAAATAAATTAGATTTGCAGCATGTCATAATAGCAGTGGTTTGTAATACAGCTCAGCTATGTGTGTGTGTATTCTCATTTCCTTAAGTGTCACTGGTGTACGCAAAGGAAAAAATTATTTGTTAACACTGATGAATATTTATTTGCAAATTCTCAATGAATATTTCACAGCAGAAGAGTTGCTTATATTCTTATTAATTAAGGAAAGGAATAATGCTGCCCTCTGAATGTTTTTGACGTGCTGGGACAAAGGAAAGTCAAGGCAGTGGGTGGAATTCTGCCCTTGCAAACAGAGCCAGTGGATGGGAAAAGTGAGTCCCACTGGGCCAAAAAATTACTTAAATGATGTCACATCCCATCCAATAAAAGTGAGTCAGATAAAAGGGCAAGCCCAGATCTCTCAGGAGGCAGTGGGAGCAAAGGGAAAGGAGGGAGACTCAGATTAGTCTTGCATTCAGTGGGTGTAACAAGAGCTGGGAGCAGAGAACTGACTCCCATTGCATCTTTCACCTTAATTTATATCTTCCTGGTACTTTCTTTTTTGTGTGCTTCAGGAGGTCATTTCATAGAGTAACTAAAAAAAAAATAAATCCGTGTTCTCCTGTAATTAAATTACACAGTGGCTGCAGATATTGATCTCTTTTCTACACACGAAAATAAGGAGTTTTCACTAAATTTAACATGCTACATGGTTTAAAATTGTGCAGAGATGAAAATCAATCTGGATATTTTGAAGAAAATTCAAGCAATTACACACTTAACACGAAGTTAAAGTGCAGGATTTATGTTCTTCATTTGGCTTTAGCTTAGGCCAGGTTTCCCAAGGTCCAGCAGATTCTCACTCTTGCAGGAGAAAATGCCTTGGAGGGGAAAAAGGGACCCTTCTTTCAGTGACAGTGCTGGTTTTAGCCAGTTTCACCTAATTAAGAAAGTCTCTGGGTTAATCATTCCTAGCAACTTGTGAATAAGAGAAATGGAAACAGAAATAAGAGCTCTCAAGGTCCTCTTAGTCTTCCCTTTATTTTTTTTTCTATTGCTCCAGTGAATTCCGGAGCCCTCTTGAGTATCCAAAATCATTGAATAACAATGGGTAACACACCACACCATTTTAATTAAGCTTGATGTGCACTGACCTTGAAATTGGATAAGAAGGTTTGTTTACTGACAGTGCTGTAGCTAAATTCAACAATTGATTTTCACTAGTTGTTCTGGAAATGCCAATGAGCAGCTCCACGTAATTTCAGTCGGTCACTGGAGACAGTGACAGTGGGGCCCTTCAGAGAGCTATAAATGGGCTTAAGTAGGAAAAGATGGCCAAATATTTCTCTCTAACTAGCAGAGGGGAAGAGAAACACTGATATCTTGATGTTGCATGCAGAGAATGTCAATAAAAAAAAAAACTTTTTAGTACTTTTCATTTGGACCCTCAAATCCTTCCCCAAGAATGAGTAGCACCGTGGCACTCACAGAAGTTTTATTTCCCATTTACTGCTGGAAAATTGAGGCACCAAGTGAATAAATAAGTTGTCAAAATCAAATGGAAACACCATCATGTTGCAGGAAAATTGAAGGGCTTTTAGTTTTTCTCTTTAACACTTCAGATTTTACGACCAAGTATTCTCCTCTGCCATTGTAAATGCAGTTAAGGCCGCTGATATCTATGAGACACATCAATTTAAATCTTGAGCAAACCAGATCACAGTCAGCTTTAATCTCATGGTTCTTTTATGTAATACAGGATATATTCCTGCAGCCTGCTACTATCTTTTTCTTGTCTCAGCTGGGAAATTACAAAACACAGCAAATACAATTCCCTTTCCAAATGGACGTCAGTTGTGTTGACTGATTTTATCTTACTCCTGATATGTGTTTTCAGGAGCAAACACTGTGTGCAGGAAGGACAGAGAGCAGAAGTGATTCCCCCTGAAGAAGTGATTTCTCTCCCTTTGCCTCCCCAGAGTTTCCTGCAGTTTTGTGTTTACAGTCCCTGGGATGATGCTGCAGTTGTGTCAGAACCAGGACAATTGCATAATCCAACAAATTGAACACAAACCATCTCCCAGTGACAGCTGCCCAGTAATAAGGAGTTTTCCCTCAGAAGCCAGGAGAATAATCTAACCTTTATTACCCACAGCAGTAAGAAAAGGTATGGCCCAGCTCTGCAAGCTTGGGTCACCAAAGCAGGAGGAAAAATTTCAAGCATTTCCCCAAAATAAAGAATCCTGTTAATGCAGGTGCAGAGAGTGCTGTCCTGCTGACTCATTCTTAGTGGGGTTTTTATTTTCACTTAAAAAGTAACTTTAATGCTCAGTAGAGACTGACCTGTGTGAACCATGTTAAAAATTTCTTAAGTGCAGCAGAAGACAGGAATCTAGAGTGAAAAATAATTTTTCTCTAAAGTGGGATCTTCAGTGCATTTTATTGACTTTTAAGCCCCACAGCCTCCAAGACACAATTTCCTCCAGCCAGTGTTTGTTTCCAAGGATATATTTGAAAAGGGAAGTTCCATTCCAATTAGTGCCATCTCTGTGCCCCTCAGTTTTAGTAAAATATGAGGTTATACAAACACAGTTCAACCCAGTGAATTTATTAAGAATATTTGCCCTATTTGAACAACTGAACTGCTCCCATTGCAGCTTCCTCTGCTTGTGGAGATAAAACTGAGGGTCACTGCTAAAGTCATAAACATTCCTCAGAAACTGAGTAGATTGTTTAGCTGTTGGAAATATAAATTGCAGCACCTGCTTTCATAAATCTTGATCCAAATTTGCACATCCAAGCAGTATTTGGCATCCAGGCACGCTCAGGTTTCATGGCTTATCAAGGTGCAATACAGAGCTCACATTTTCTGTTAATTCACAGCACAAAAATTCAGTCTCTTGAGTTCTTCGTGTACTGGTGTTCACCAGATGGACTGTAACCTTTAGCAAAGTAAGCACACATTTTGGTTAATTAAAAACCCAGTGTCTTCCACCTTGTGTTTTAGCATTTCTCTATCATCTTCATTATTATGAGGTTAATTTAAAAGATTAAGTAAAGATTCTGAAGGGGAAAAAAGCACAGTATTTGAAGAAGATCAGAAGATAATTTTAAAAGCATTATTCAGTTTTTCATCTGACCTTCAAGGCTTCTGAAGATTTTTGGAAACATAATCTTCCTTTTAAGTGTCTGAGTTAATGCCAGGGATGTTCCCTGAATCCAGCACACCTGCAGGTATTTAATAGCAGGCTGCAGAGAAAGCTGCTCTCCAGACCTGCCTTGCTCAGCTGAGATACCCCTCAAAATCTGAAATTAAATCATTAAAACTGCGTGATCACCCTAATTAGGCAAACCAATTTCAGCGCTGTTACTTGAAAATTGCCAGCATTAAAAATGAAAGCTTTTTAACTAAAGTGGACCATAAAAATATCAAGCTATGAAGTTTTTAGTGGCATGGAGAAGTGCACATTCCTGCACTTCACACACCAGTGTCTGAGGATTTCTTCTTGGAAGACCCTTGATTTTTCAGCTCATTTCTTAATGCCCACTTCATTTTGCCCACTTCTAAATAGCAACGAAATTTTAGAAACCATATTCAAAAACTTCAGAAGCCATATTCAAAATTTGCCTTTTTAATTTTTTTAAATGCACATGGAAGTAGCAAACTGCATTTGATGTCCCTACATCAGTGATTTATTTTAATTGCATTTTACACACATATGTGTGTGTATGTAGGGGGGTATAAAGGTTTCTTTTCCTAACTGAACTGGGCACAGCTCCTGCCTCCTGACACCCTGCTGGGAAGGCTTTTTAAGCTTCTCTGGGTCAGAATGTATTTGCTTGTGCACAGCACTGGGTTAATGAGTGTGTGTGACATCTCCAGGAAAAGTCTTTCACTTAGAGAACTATTCCAAGCAAGAACAACAGACCCCAAGTCTCCCTGTGCCCTGTGTGCTCTGTGTTCAGGCCAAGATCTTGTTTTGAGATCTCCCCATCATTTTACCCTCAAAGGTTGGAGCATCAGAACCCTCTGCAAGAGTGATTCTGTCACGAGAGAATTCATCAGAGCAGGGGGTTTCTTTCCAGCATTTTCACTCTTCCATTAATTTAATACAAGCTCTAGCGACCTGAAATACCCCCAGTCCATGTTTCCCTCGTGCAGAGGGTGTAGTAGCTTTTGGTGTTTATGCCAGGATTCACTGGAGTAATCCTTCAGGAAAACAAATGCCAGAGCCTGGTTCAAACAGGCTGAGTGCCTGTATGGCTTGCAGGGAGTCAGGAATCACCTGTCACTGAATCTGAAGCCTGAACACTCCATGCAGATGACACTTCCACCCCCAGATCTGCAGTTTCTTTCCTCTGACGAGAGAACGTTGTTTTCTTGATTGAAATTGCTGTTGTTATTTACATATGCAGGCAAAAACAAGATCCTTGGTGTGAAGTTAAGGTTTGGCAGTGCTGCTGTGACTGTCTCTGGAGATGAATTTGCCTGTCCTGGCTCTGCTGGGATCAGCTTTCCCACCCACCATGTTCTGGAGCTGCCTCTCCCTTCCTCCCCCCAGCTCCTCAGCACAGAACGTGCTCTCACTCAGCATCCTCCCAACCAGCTTCTCCTCACAGCCTCTCTCCCTGGGAATATCACAGAATATTGGAGGTTTTCACCCTGGGCTGCTCCTCAGCCTTCTCTCTTTGATTTCTCTGCAGTGCCAGGCCTGTTTTTAATATGAATTTGTTTTGCACATCTCCTCTGGACCTGTACTGAGCAGGAATCAGCCTCGTGCCTCATTCTGTGCATCCCCCAGAGCAAAGCTGAGCTGGCTCCTTCAGGGCCATCCTTCAGATGCCAAGAGCAGAGGCTCAGTGTGTGCATCCCAAAGAGATGGATCCTCCCAGCCTGGGGCGAGGGGGCACCATGAGGATCCCATGGCTGGAAATCTGCTGATTTCTCATGGAAAAGCCCAGGAGGACCAGCATCACTCCTGCCCTGCTTCCCCCTGCACAGGCAAAGCTGGAGGATGGAGAGAAGGACAAACCATCCTCAGTTCTTTCCTCAGTTCACAGAGCTCCTGCAAGCTTTTATCTGCTTCTATCTGCTTATTAATTGCAAGATGCTTCTGTTTCACAGCTCTGTCCTCTGTTTTTCTGTGCTGTGTTGAAAACTCTCTAGAGCATTACCCCTTTCCCTGGGCTTGGCTAATGAGTAATGGTTGTCAGGAGAAAGTCTGGAAAAGGAGACACTAAAAACAAAGTTTCTTCCGCTCCTAAATTTGCTCTGTCAGCACCTCCAGATCTGAAAGCTTTGAAAGCTATCAACCCATTTTTTGGATCATTAAGCACTTTCAAAACAAAGCAATTACATTTTCACCAGAAGAGTGTTTTGGAGATTCCCACCTCTTAAATTATTTCAGTTGCCTTGGCCCAGTGCTAGGCTGATGGGACTATTCTGTGGTTGGGTTTTTTCTGAAAGAAAAAGAAACACACCAGCTTTGCAAGGTATTTCAAACAATTTTACATTGTGTATTATCAGTTTGTCACACAATGGAGAAATCGGAACCTTCATCAGAGCTGCATTTTACAAGTGGGAGCTCTCCTTTCTTTAATCTTTTCTTTTGAAACAGGATGTCTGTTCAAACCTGGATGTCATTCCACGTCACATCGAAAAATTCCTCTCTGTAAATCATGAGCTCCCTGGGAGCCAAAAAGAAAAAGGAATTTAGACCAAATATATCCACAAGTAGGAAAGTCAAACTGCTAAAAAATAATCTGGCATTCCCAAACAGGCATCAATTACACCACAAAAGGGAAAGTGAAAAGAAATTGCATTTAATTTGGTCTTGTATTGAAGTGATCCCCTTTATCTTGAAGAAGGTGACCTGTTTACAGTTCGCACATCATCTTCAATATTCCTCCCTTGCTCAGCTGAGTCTAATGAGTGTGTCACTTGTTTGAACAGCACAGCACAGATTTTGTGCAGAGCTTCTTGACGTCCTGGCTGGGTGAAATGGGGCAAAGCACCCTTGGCGTTTCATTTTTGCATTTTGTTGTTAAGAGAGAGGCAACACGGGTATGAAGGGAAAAGGGAAAAGGAGAGACAAAAGAGTTACAAAGCTTAACACTGATTATTTATTTGAGGGGAGATTAGACTCTGAGTTGAAGTGGAAAAGTATGGAGAATCTTCCAGGCAAGACAATTTCTGGCTGTAGTAGGCACAAATGTGATCATCAATTATGAGAACTGAGGAATGGAACAGGACAGAGAACTTTCCACTTTCACAGGCCCTGGCCTCCCAATTTGCTGATGATCTTTACTCCCAGCAGATTTCTGAGTGAACAGCTCTCCCTGTGCCATGGAGATGAGCTGGCTCTCCAAGTATGAAGTGCACCAAACACTTAACAACAATTACTGTGGAACTTCCAATTGTTGAAATCAAAGTCTGGTCAAACCTCATCAGGAAAAATCTCATCCCAAAAGAGCGAACTGAAACGAGCCAAGCAGCGGCGAGAGAAGCATTGGAAGTGTCTGATACTGCTTTTTTTAGCTGCATTTGAAAAGATTTTATCCTCAGTGATATTTTGTTTACCTCCCTCCTGCACAAATCATGCAGGCATTTCATTGTCTGTTTGGATGCACTTCTTCAGCAAGTTGTCAGACAAGTGTGGGTGCAAAATGATGGCCCAGGAGAGAGGCTACGCCTGGAAATGTCAAAGCCAGCCACACAAGGAGTTGGTTTCACTTGGCATTTCCTTCATTAGAATTCCTATTCGTGCAGATTTCCAAGTCCCAAATGTTAAGTAAGAATCTATTTAAGGGGCACTGGGGGTTTCTCCCAGCTGAGCTGTTTGTTATCCCTGTGGTGATTCCAATGACCCCCCTGACTCTTGTTTCCAATCGGCTCAGGAGCACAAGGTGCTTTAAAGAGGGGTTTAAAACCCTCTTAGGATTAAAACCCCTTTGAAGAGGGGCTCAGCTGCAGAACAGACCCCGTGTAGGGCTGCAGTCTGGGAAGCAGCTCCCTCCCCACCTCCTTCCCTGGTGCTCCATTTGGGGAAACATCCCTCCACTGATTTCTCCAGTGGCTCCCAAATGTTTTATTTCACAGATTCTGCAGTGCCTCGAGTGTGGCCAAGTGCTCCAGGGAAGGAAACAACAGGAGAACTGGGGTAAAAATTCCCCTCTCATCTCGTTCCTGCTCTTTTTTACACACAGTCCCATCGTTTGGATTGGTTTCATCCAGTCCTCAGCCTGAGTTTAGGACACGAGGGAGCAAAAGTGAGTTTAAGTCACATTTATTCCTCCTTGATCCCAGCCTGGCTTTAGGCCAGACCAGTCATCTCCAAGGAGCTATTTTTAGGCTCTGCACCAGCTCATGTCTTGAAGCAGTTGACATGATATGACAAACATTTTTAAGATCTCTCAATAGAAAGTTAAGCAGCTGCTTTGCTAAGAAAGAGCAAATAAACCAAATAGCCCCATAAATGACTTTCAGAAAGCAATTTGCACTGGGTCACTCGAGGGATTTGTGAGGTGGAGCTGACTGCTAAAGGAATATGGATTTTTCTATTCTGGATTGCTTGTTTACCTGTGCACGAGCAAGTTGTGACAATATGTGTGGTTAGAAACTAGACCATAAATGATAATGTTAGTTTCTATTTAATGAAAAAATAGGCAATAACAGCTTTAAATTATTAAATTCTATTTCTTTTTTGTATATTACATCATATTAATTATATTCTATTACACAATCTGTAAAATGTTATACTGTAAATTTATTCTTTTAGAATTCTTCTGAAATTAGGCAAAAATGTCTTCTAAAGTCTTATATTTAAATAATTTTTAAAGTCTTAAATTCATCTTAGAAATTCACAGCCAGGTCTCTCAAGATGCTGTTTTAAGTAGACATTCATGAACATGGCAGCTGAAGCCATGTCCAAATCCCATCAGCTGCCTTCTGATGCCTCTCAAAACACAGACTAGGTTCAAAACCACCTGCTACCTTATGAAGTGAATAAAACAATCTAATTTTAGCACTAAAACTCAGCTGCTGGTTATACCCAGTGCTGCTGAGATGAAGATCTCTCGCAGCTCTTGGAGAAATCTTCCTTCAACTCAGCAAAACCTGTGTGTGTGAGAGACAATCAAGGGCCTGAGTAACATAGGCAGGATGTCAGATAATGCTTTTCACTTGGGAAGGTGTTAAGAAATCCACTTTAGGTGTTTGCAACTTCGAGATTTCTGAGAGGTGTAAAATTAGGCACATCCCCTTAGGAACTGGAGCTACAACACGTGACAACTTTTCCAGAAGGCAGAGAGGGTTGAGTGTTTCCTGGAATTTAACACTGGATCCGTGCTATTTTATGACCAAATCCATGGAAATTTGTGCTGGTTCAGTTCCAGCTGAGTCTGGATTTCTTTGTCAAATGCCCCAAAACGATGTGGATTTGGGACACCCCACAAAGCCCAGTGCTTGGCACAGAAGCAGCAGATGGATAAATTTTAGTTGATACAAAAGGAAGAGAAACCATGTCTAAATGGGGCTGAACCCATTCCAGGCACTGACAGCCATGGGCAGAGATTTTGGGGTCGTGAGTGGCACTTCTCAGAAATCATCAGGACCTTGTGCAGCAGCAGCCAAGGCAGCAGCATCCTGCAGCTCTGTAAAAGCTGCCCATGCTCGTGTCTCTGAGAAGTGTGGATTCACAGCCTCCACACCTCAAGAAAAAGCAGTGGAGGCAGAGAAGTGGAAAAGGGCAGCTAAAATGACCAAGGGGAAGAAGCTGTTTTCAAGAGACTGAAAAAAAATGTCATCAGCTTGGAGAGAAGGGGTGTAAATAAAGCAAATTCAGAGCTGCAGAGCTAAATCAAAATATAACACAGCAATGGACAAATGGAACTGGCTGCACTTGTGGGCACCAATGGCATTCACAGGGTGACAAAGGGATAAATTCCTGCAGAGCAGGTGTTTGTTTGGATAGCTGGAGGAGCAGGTAGAGACATCCTAAATACAGCAATGGGGAGAGGCAGGGATAGAGGGGGAATGGGCCAGAGGATGTGGCCATTTTCTGTGTTCTTCTTAAACAGCAGCTCCTGCTGTCTCTGGAGGATAGAGAGCACTGGGATGTTTATGGATCCAGCAGGACATTTCCTACACTTTCTTACACTATAGCTCATATTTGGAAATGGGACGTTCAGAGCAATATAGACACCAAAAATTTGAAATCATTAAATGACTGTCCACACTTTTCAATTCTTCAGCTAAATAATGGTACCAGAAGGAAACTGTTTCACTTAATGATTTGTTTATTCTTTCATCACTCATGTACATCTGGCCAGTATTGTGACAGCTTTCAGTTCTATATTGCTGTTTCCATCTTACTCCTGATTGATTTATTCATCCTTGCCAGTATATAAAGAATGGATTTGCAAAGCTGCTCATTTTTTCCAGTTTGTCAGATGTCAGTCCAGCACTAACAATCTGATTCAAAGCACAGTGCAGTCAATTGACATTTCACCACCATTAATACTGCTTAGGAGAGAAGCTGAAAATCTGAACTGCTGCTCTCAGCTTCTCTGTTCCAGCCCATAAACAGCATTAAGAGAGGTTCTTTGCTTCCAAACTCCTCACTCCAATCTTCCCCAGGAAATTTTTGTTGTTGTTGTTGGTTGATCTGAACAAAAACTCACTGTTTTACCAGCAAAGTGGTGCCCTCTCCTTGGGGCCCAGTGCTCAGAGTGCCAAGTCAGGGTCTCTGAAGAGCTTTTAGAGGAGCAGCTGCCTTCTCCTCACCCACCAAACCCAGCAGGAGACAGAGCCTGCCAGGGGGGAAGGAGAGCTGTGAGCTGCTGCCAAAGCACATTTCCCCTGCCCTGGGCCACCTCTGGCTGCTGTGTGAGCTGGACACCCCCACCCAGACAGTCAGTGGGACCCCACAGCTCCCAGCTCAGAGCCCCACCACCAATCACCTGCTCATTTAAAGTACCACCTGACAGGGAAATTTCCTCATTTCTCATTTTCTGCCTTGTCCAGAGCAATGCAGACACTCAGTCTCAAACAGCAGCAGGGTTCTGGGGCTGTGCCTGCAAACCATGGGCAGCTCTTTTGGTGGGCAACAATAAACAGCAGCATTTGCCTCATATCTTCACATGGAGATCCATCAAGATCTCTTCCCCTAGCACTCTCATTCTGATTTTTGGTGCATCACAGTCCCTCTCATAATTTCTTCAGTGCTGCTCTCAGTCCATCGACCCTTCAGCGTGGTTTTCTTTAACCATAAAAAAATACTTGTGACTTTTTCCAGGGATTTTGTTCAAATGGGATTTTCTAAACAGTCAAAACTCCTCCCTGCAGATGTATATATCTCCATTAATTTATAGTGAGATTCCTACAGCTCAGTATTTACTACTGGTTATGAGCTGGTACAATGGATTTAGATCATTTGAGTCCTGTAAGTGCTGGAATATTTGCCTGAAGCCCAGTGTTTGTAGCCCTAATTTTCAGAGATAAGAATGGGAGAACCATTGAATTTTCTGTCTCAGAGGAGATAAAAACCTGAAGCTCCTGAGCCTTTGTGCTTTAGAGCCCAGAGAGTGAATGAGAACTGCTGCCAGCTCTGGCTTGCCACAGTTCTCTCTGAAAGAGAAATGTCCTAAAGCAAGTCCTGATTCCAGGTGAGGACAGTGTGCCACACAACCCAGCAGCTCTGACTCCATCCATGTGTGGTCTTGAATTCATTAGGGTATTTGGAGAGAATCTGGAATGGTTTGTTGTTGTTTCTGCTTTTCACACATTTCTGTCACATTTGTTCCCATGACAAAAAGTTTTTTTGAAAAATGATGTGGCAGATGTAGCCTGTCTGAGATTTGATGGCTCTGGAACAGAAATGGAGTCAGGAATCTGCAGACAACATTGCACTGAAGAGCTGCCTCCAAAAACTGTCCTCAGTCTGCAACAAAATAAAACCCAGAGTCCTCAGATTGTTGGGAATTAATACTCTATAAATGAGGCTGTTTCGAGATAAATCACAGCCAGCTGCCTGGCAAGGCAAACCAGGGGGCTGTGGTGTGAACACGAGCTCCCATCACAGAGGAAAGGGAAAGGGCAGGCAGCCAGTGGCCACTGAGCAGCCTCCCAGCCTGGGACAGGTCCCTGCCAGAGCCCCTGGCCTGAGCTTTGCTGACCCACAGCTCAATTCTGAATCCCAGCACAGAAACAGCCTGGAAGATAACTCGGGCACACAAAGAGGGAAATGCTTTTTGGGATTCCCATATTCAGCAGCCAGCCCATCCTGGCTTTCTCACTTTCCCACTTCCTTGTCCATTTTTTGTTTCTGATACCATAAGATCCTTCTGAAGGAACATGGTCATTATCAAACTGGAAAGTGCTTTGTGAGAACATTCTTTAGCTCCAAAGTGCAATTTCCTCTATGCACTGATCCTCCAGTGTGTCCTTTCAATTCCTGGCCCAAATACTCTGGAGTGTGTGGAGCTGGAGAATGCCAGAGCCCAAACCTCTCTCTGTTACCAACAGCCCTTGGAAACGTTTTGCATCCATTCAGATGGGTGCAAAATATGGTTAAACCCACACCACTAAATAAAGAATGACTGAAAAAGAAATTAAAACCTCAAACCAAACCCAAATAGACAAAGCTAAATCCAGAAAGATGGAAACAGATTCTTACTCCAGGCTTTATTACCAAGCTGCTGTGCACAGTGCACTCTTTGGAAAGGCTGGAGCCAGCAGCAAGATACTCAGTGAACTCTCCCATTCACCACAGACATGGGGGGATTTTTTCCAATTTTATATTTCTATCATTTTTGCAATGTGCATCTGCACAGCAAAGGCCCTCTCTTTCCAGATGGCATCTTGCCTGCTTCACTCTGGCTTCCATCTGGAAGGATTGCTTTGCATCTGCCTCCAAAAGTGGAGCCAGCTCTGCTCCAGTTATCAGTCAGTAACACAAAAGAGGGAGGTAGTTCATGCTCTCTTAGTTGAGGATCAGTGCTATGATCCCCCAGCTTTCAGAAGGATTAACCTTAGAGATAAATTCTCTGCTATCTCCTTTCCCCAACAGAGCTGCTTGGAGCAAACCCCTGGCCAAAGTCTGGTGATGCTCCTGGAGCAGAGCTGGGTGGAACCAGTGCAAGAAAAATGCATTAACTGGATCTGTGACATTAAGGATTGCCCTGCTGGTGTTTAATTCCAGACACCTGAAGCTGAATCCTGGCAGAGTGAGGGTGGAAGCAATAAAAATTATTGTAAAGCACCTCTGCATCAAAGAGAGTTGCTCTACATGGCCCTCACCTAAGATTGAAAGGAGAAGTTGAATCAAAACGAGTCCTCCAGTCAGAGGAGAGAGACAGACATCTGGCTCTTACCTTAGGGTGGGGAGAATCACTGACAATCCTGCTAAACTAGCTGTCAAACCTGCCTAAAATCAGATTATAGGAATCCCAGCCCGAGATGTGTCTTGATCACAATTCAAAGAAGGCTGAAGTTGTTAAAACTGATTTTCTAGACACTAGAGCCCTTCTGTGTGACAGTGCTGGGGATGACAGATGTCACCGAGACATCACGCCAAGTACCCATTTTAGCTGAAGCATGACAAGTTCCAAGCACAAGTGTTCCACTCTCTGCTAACAAGTTACAGAGCAGTTATCCCATGGGATACATGAAAATGTCTGTGTTAACCTTGTCCTTGGAGTGCCACGGGGAAAAGTCTCTCTGTGCAGCCTTTTGTAGCCATCTCCTTTGGGCTCCCCCTCTCTGACACGGATGATGGCAGAGACAGAGGAAATCTTCTTGCTGACATGTGTGGGCCCACTGTCTGCTAAACACACTGGTTGTGTTCAGCGTAAGGATAAACTTTGACTAATTAAGGCTTGTAAACTATCAGCCACAGATGGCACCAGTTTTAATGTCTCCTTGCGTGAGTCTGCATATGGCTGGGAGAACAGGAGCCAAACCCCACAGCAAACTTCCATCAACAATCAGCAGGCACCTGAAGCAAGCCCTTGGAGAAGGTTTGGGTTTAGCATTAATTTCTGGTGCCCCCATGAATTTAAAAGCATGTCGGTCCTGTCACTTTTGGTTTTGGCATTTCCTTTTCTACGTGTTTATTTATTCTTTCTGAATAATCCCATAGCAAAACTTCTGTATTAAGACACAGTTTGGAAGCTCAACAGACATTAGATTCTTTGCTTTCCATTTATTTTTTAAGTTGTTTTTGGTATCAGCATCTTACCTGATGACACAATTTGTTTTCCCTGCAAGATAGAGTTTGCCTTTAGCATTTAAGACAAATATGTGCACTGGATTAACCCTCAGGAACCAATAAATGAGAAATTGGGACAATTTTGGCTAGGCTGAAAATGCAAATGAGCAGCAAAACCATTGATTGTTACAAAAATGGCAGGGGAGGAAACCTGCAAATTCACCATAATAAAATCTGTAAAGGGGAATTACAAAATATGCATGTGTCCATAGTGTCATATTTATACCCATCCACTCATTAACAGGGCATGGCTCAGTGATATCTGTGCATTGGATTCCTGCCTCTGGTAGATAGAAAGCATGGAACGGAGATATTGATAGGACTTATCTCCTCCAGGCAGCTGGAGTGGAATTAAAAAAAGGTAGGATTTTCAGTTCTGTGCATGTCTGTACAGAAAACAGCCACATTTGAAGTGACAGCATGATTGTATTTAAATGGGACAAATTCAGGATTAACCAGCACTGAACAGGTGTCAACCCCCAAGTGCTCCACACTTGTCACAGCCTCTGAGCATTAATAGGAACTGAGTTTGTTCCAGGGCTGTGGGAATCTGCTCTCAAGAAGCTGTCAGTCCTGAGCAGGCTTCAGCCAGTAAAACCAGTGCAGTTACTGAGCAGCTGAGTTATCCATGCCTGTGGACAAGGGGGAATTGGTGAGCACACCAGACTGTGCCCCCACACTCACACAGCCCAACCTGTCCTGCTCTGCAGCTCGGACACAAAAAGTCTCTGCTGCTCTTTTCCTCCTGCACCCTATGCTGGCACTGAGTTCAGAGCCTGGACCCAAACCAAAGGCAAAGTTTCTGCCCAAAATCTCAGCCTTGTGTTTTGTGGCTTCCTTTGGTACATTCAGGCTGGGGGCAGGACAGAAATCACAACCCCACTGAGCTGTTCCTGTGGTGCAGAGGTGCAGGGCTGGGCTCAAATCATTTGTACAGTAAATGGGGTACAGGAACATTTGAAAGAGTCTCTGTGAAGAAGAGAGGACCTGGAGAGCAGCTGTGGTGATGCCTTCTGGAGGCTGAGCTGGAGCAGAGCCCAGCCAGAGCAGAAGGATAAAACAGGGATTTATTCAAAGGCCTCACTGGGCACACCTGGGCAGCACAAGAGCCAAGCTGGGCACACCCAAGGTGAACCCAAAATGGGCACAAAATGAAAGATTTGTCACAAGGTCTCACACTTTGATAAGTTCTGGTCCATTAGCACATTGGAATTACAGCTCCAGGTGATGAAGCTCCATCCTCCTTGGTTTCTCTTCTCCCTTCACCGTTGGTTTTGTTCTTGGGCTGAAAGTTGTCCTTGGTGCTGAGCTGGAGCAGGAATTGTTTTGTCTCCCTGCTCTGTGCAGAGAGCTCTGTAGCACTGAATATGAAACCTAAAACTACCCCCTAAAACAGCCCAGAATCTAAAAAATATAAAAGCTAAAACCTAAGCTAAGGCATCAGTGGTTGGCTGGATGCTGTGAGGAGACCACTGAAAGGTTTGTGTAAAAAGATTCCCTCAGAATCGAGGTTTGTAATGCCACTCACTCGACTTCTCTCCAATGATTCCATGCAATGAAAACATGTTGCCCTTCAACTTCAGGGAATTTAATATCACACTCTATGTTTTTTTCATTCAGAATGAATAAAATATGACATCTCTATTAATAACTGAACAACTCCGGCTTGTCTCCTTCCAAAACTTTTAGAGCATCAGTAACAGAGTAATAGCAGTGGATGGTGATCAGCCTGCTCCTCCCACACCCTAAATAATGGAGCAATGATTTTGGTACAGGGTTTTAGAGCTGGTTTTGCCAACAGAGATAATTCCTCATCATGTGCCACAGCTGGGAGGGTGCAGCTTTGCATTTTCCTCTGCAGCCCCAGTCCTGGAGCCCAGCAGTCAGGAAGATGCTGCATTCACTCTTCTCCTGATGCAGGCAAATGTTTGTGACAGTGGTCACTGCAGCAGCTCAGCAGTCAGATCTAAGTGGACATGAAGGAATGCTTGAAGCATGTCACAGCTTATTTTTAACTCTCTACCCTGCCCTACTTACTCATTATTTTTGATGCAAAGTACTTTGAATTCCATGCAAATAAATGAACGAAGCAAAGCATGGCCCCAGTTCAGCACCAAGACCAGCAGGCTCAGGACCTGCAGAGGGGGATGCTCCAAGCACATGGAGCCTTCCAGAGCCCCCAGGGAAAGGCTGCACATTCACTGAAGGCAAGAAATGGGGCTGGACACAAAGGAACCACTGAGTATTTCTGGAGAGACATAAAGAAGCTGAAGAGTTTTCAGGAGGTGGTAAAGGATGGGCCAAATTTCTGTCGATCCAGCAATCAGCACCACGCTGGTTGTGCTGAAAAAAAATATCCACACAGGAACAGATCTGGGGCTGAAATGGCAGGGAAATAAATGCGTGGGAATGAGAAGTCACAGGACCAAAGGATTAACAGTGGTTATCTGAAGCATGGGGGGAATTCTAGGAGTGTCACCACCAAGCACAGTCTTCCTTGAGCAGGGATGATCAAACCCAGTGCTGTTACAAAGCTGGTAACACCCAGGTTAGACTCCAGAAGGGAGTTCTCCCCTCTGTACACTCCTTATCACAGTGTTATCTACTTAATGGGAGACTGGGGGTTCCCTGCAGCCAGGACTTCCCACTGCTTTATCCCTGAGTTGAACACAGGGATGTTTGCAAACAGATGCTCCACTGTCCCAGGGCTCAAATTCTCCTTGCAGGGAGGCTTCAGGGCAGCTCTGCTCTTCTTCTGGGATTTCCCATCCCCATTGCAACTCTTCCACTGTGATCAGACATGTCTCACCTTGATGCACTGAGTGGCACCTGGTGTCATAAACTGGTGAGCTGAAGGAACCTGAATTTTCCATTACAGAAATAAAATTCATTAAAAACAGAAAAAAAACCCCAATCAAATTATAAATTAGACACATCGTCTTTTATTTAACTTTACTAAAATTGTCAGTTATTTCTCATCTTTCCTAAATTGGAATGCTTTTTTTCAGCTGCAAATTTTTCATTTCATAGTGTCAGAGAGACCCCTGGATCCTGTGACATGTTGAATCCCTCATTACTGAAATCCCATTCAGGTTTGGTGGTTCCAAAATAGCCAAATCCAAAATCATTCATTTGTAAATAGGACCTTGCATTATCCACCATATATTTCTATAACTGTCTTCCTCCTCTTCCTCTTACTTATTGTATTTTACATATATTAAAAATATTCTAAAACTATTGAAACATTTATTCTCAGAGATCCAACTCTCTCTGATGAGTGAACAGTGATTCTGGAGGTGTTTTTAACACAGAGGACTTTGGCCATATGTGAGCTTTTTTAATTGATCTCTGCTCTGTTCTCACTTTGATTATTTAGGCAGAAAAGCCTGCCTGGACTTTCCTTTCCATTATTTAAATTTTCACTGCAGAAATTCCACTTCCTGTGCTTTCCCCAGTTCGTTGAATCCATACATATCCATCCATATTCTGATAAATGAGTTGGGTTCATTCAGCCCTTGTATCTCCTCTGACCTCTCCAGTCTTTAATTAAAGGATTTCCTTCCAGCCTGCACATACAATGCAAATAAATATCTTTATGCCTGAGTGTAGTGAGCCATTCCTTTCTCATTAAAATGGCAAAGCTCTTGGCTCAGGCAGGCAGTGAACAAGCTTAAGGAACTGGAAAAGCCCTACTCCAAGGGAGCCAGGGAAGGAGAATTAGCAGAACATCAAAACTACTCAGTCATTAAATAGTTATTAACTGCACACAAGCTGAAAGGTCCAATGGGGTCAGGAATGCTGCTGCATCCCCCACTTTTCACATCACCAACCCACTGGAATCCAAGCTGTCAGGGGAAAATATCGATTGAATGTTTCCAGTATCAGCTGAGAGCTCTCACACACAGCCAGAGTGGGGTTTTGCTGCACCAGGCTCTGCTCAGGATCAACCAGAGAGCACCAGGTCCCCTTTCCTCCATGCTGGGAAACACCTGGAGACAAGTCCCACTGATGCCTTAGGTTTTAGTTTTTATATTTTTTAGATTCTGGGCTGTTTTGGTGGGTAGTTTTAGGTTTCATATTCGGTGCTACTCAGTTCTCTTCACAGAGCAGGGAGACAAAACAATTCCTGCTCCGGCTCAGCACCAAGGACAACTTTCAGCCCAAGAACAAAACCAACGGTGAAGGGAGAAGGAAAACCAAGGAGGATGGGGCTATGAAGC
>VYXF01005981.1:36819-51691 GCA_013397295.1 Polioptila caerulea | reverse complement strand
CACCAGGCTCTGCTCAGGATCAACCAGAGAGCACCAGATCCCCTTTCCTCCATGCTGGGAAACACCTGGAGACAAGTCCCACTGATGCCTTAGGTTTTAGTTTTTATATTTTTTGGATTCTGTGCTGTTTTGGTGGGTAGTTTTAGGTTTCATATTCGGTGCTACTCAGTTCTCTTCACAGAGCAGGGAGACAAAACAATTCCTGCTCCGGCTCAGCACCAAGGACAACTTTCAGCCCAAGAACAAAACCAAAGGTGAAGGGAGAAGGAAAACCAAGGAGGATGGGGCTATGAAGCTGTAATTGCACAATTAACTCCAATGTGCTGATGGACCAGAACTTATCAAAGTGTGAGATCCTGTGACAAATTGTCCATTTTGTGCCCATTTTGGGTTCACCTTGGGTGTGGCCCAGCCTTGTGCTGCCCAGGTGTGCCCAGTGAGGCCTTGGAATAAATCCCTGTTTTATCCTTGTGCTCTGGCTGGGCTCTGCTCCAGGGCAGCCTCCAGGGCACTGGAGCCACAAAATCCTTGAGTCCAGTCCACCAGAACTGTGCCCTCAGTCTCAGCTGCTCATGACCTTCCTTGCAGTGATGGAGCCTCTCTCAGTGACTCAAAGAGCAGAAATCACAGGAAAATCACCAAAACCCTAAAACCCAGCCCTCAACCTCCTGATCAGGGGGTGCAGCAACCACAGGAATGAAGTGCTCCTCATCACACTGAGGGGATGATTTATTTTGTGTCACTACAACCACAAAAGGCCACCAAGGATGTAAAGAAAGAGGAAAGAAAATTCTCACTGTCGTGTGTAACTGTCCAGCTTGACTAGGATGGCTTCAGCAGAATATTTCAGTGCCTCCATATTCCCAGCAAACCAGTGCATGGAGCAATCAGCTTGGAGTTTTCACTCTGGGAAATCTTTGTGCTCTCTAGTATAAACTCAATATGATCTTCAATATTTTTAGAAAGAGAATGGCCCGTGAGGCAGATTTCTGGTGTGTGAAAATCTGCTGCCTAATGCAAGCCTACTTTAAACTCAATACAGATGGAAATTGAGGGAGGGATTGAATTTATATATATATATATATATATATATGTATATATATCTTGCTAGCTTCCTTAAGTTCAATCCTTTTAATATATTTGAAAAGTTTGAAACTGAGCTGACTCTACAGAAGGTTTAGGGAAAAAACATCTAACATGCCAACTTTCAAATGAAACAAATACTTGAATTCATTCTCTTTTTTTAGAAAATATATATTTTACACTGAAAATACAGCCATCTTTGTAAGTGAATAATGCATACTAAAGTTGGAAAAGAGAGAACAAAATGAAAGGAAAAAATAATGCCAAACCAAAAATGTCAGTTTGCCAGCTCCCAGAATGTTTATTCAAATTACCCACATGGGTAATTTAATTCTCCACTAATCACCCACCAAAGAGAGAGTTACTGATGACAAGCTCTGAGTTTAATCCAATGCACTGTAATCTACTCCTTCCTGGGTTTCTTGCTCTTGATTTACACCCCACCACAACAAAGACAAGCACAGATCTACAGAATAAACCAACCAAGATGAAGCCACTGTTAAAAATCTCCCCACAATCTCACACCACAGAAACAAAACCCTAAAAATTCATTATCTTGGCCTTGCTCCATTCAGGGTTTTCGTGGTTTGTTGTCTTGGTGAAGAAGAAATAAGGTTAAAAAGCTGGAAAACCATCAGTTTCACTGATTTATTTTTTTTTCCATCTTGCATTCAAGCTCATTTGCTCCATTCCCAGCCTCTGTCCCAGAAAAAGAAGCAATTCCAAGCTGCCCAGCTCCTTCATTCCTCCTTCCCTCAGGGCTCTCAATGCAGTCACCACAATCCAGGAAGCCAAAGCCCCAGGACACCAATTTTGCTTCAAGTCCAAGATCCCTCCAAGACAAATCTCGTTTTCAGTCATCCAAACCCGAAGCTCCCTCTGTCCCCAGAGCCACCAGTGGGGCTGAAGCACCTCAGCAGCATTTGGGCTGAAACCCAAATGTGTTCCCCATGCCCACATGGCTTTTTCACAGGTCCCACTCCCACAGTACTGGCAGGCTCCTGCCTTTGCCTCTTAATTTCAAGGATAATCCAAAATATCAGTGTTTTGGGCTGTTCTTTCTCCAGATGAGCCCTAACTTAAGTAAGCACCTGAAATGGCAGGATTTGAGCACATTGAACAGTGGAATTATTTCTCTTCTTCATCCAGTAAAACAGGGGAAGTTGATTGTTACCCCCAAATGACAAAACAAACTCTTGGTAATGAATCTGTCACTAATTTTGAAACCTCCCACTACACTATCTGATGAAATATCAGCATTAAAATCAGTCTTTGATACAATAAATAAATGCAATCTCAAAACATCAGGACACAACCATTTCTAGTGATTCATGACTCTCAGCATGTACAAATTCAGCAAATGGTTGGATTATATTTTAAACAGTTCTGACAAAAGGTGATTAAAAGGCTGTTTTCATGTAAATTCTCCAGTGGGAATATGTGCTATCCATGGGAATGCTCATTTAGTAAAACCAGAAATAGGCAAGAAACTTTTCAGTTGGGAAAAACAAAAACAAACTCACAAAACAAAAGAAAAATGTCAAACAGTACCAAAAAAATCACAAACAAAACAGAATTGTAGTGATTCAATTCATAAGTGTTCACTTCTCAGCCATGAAAATCAGATCTGTGCACGGCTTCTGGGAGGGGGATGAGCTTTTCCTGAAGATCAGAAGTGCTGGATTCATAATTACTGATAAACTGACTGATTAATTAAGTACTAGAGAGACATATGAATTGATCTAGTGCCTGATCCAACTCTCATTTACTACTCCCATTAGTAACATTAATGTGAATTGCAATAGGTATCTCATCCGTTTCACTCTCCCCACCCATTATGCTTCAGGGAGAGCTGATTGAATGTTGCAAAGAGAGTGAGTGCATCTTGGCAAATATTAATTTGCTCTTTGAAATGAATTTACACTGACTGCTCTAGTTTGCCAGCTGGAATACTCATCAGCACAGGGAATTTTAAGCAGAGATTGGACATCATTCAACAAAAGTAAAATTAGGATGGTATGATATTCCCCAGGAAAGCTTTTCTGCATATTTATAAATCCATTTCAATGAGAAAAATACACTCTGTGAGTATAATGTGCAGCAAGAAGAGCAGTGTTTTACCACCTGATATCATACGTCAGTTGAGGATCATTACAGGGTGTCACAAACCCAATCTGCTTCCAGAAATCACTCAATTCCTGGAGGCAAAGACCAAAAAAACCCAGATTTGAGATAATCTTCTCACTCACAGTTTGCAGCCAGGAAAAAGGGAAAATTCCCTGCAGGACCTTTTCATTTCAAAGCCCCCTTAGGTAACTTGAAAAGCCCAGAGGAGCTCCCCAGTGTTGAGCACGACGTGGAAAAGAAGCTGCACATCAGCTGCCATTGGGGAAAGGTTGGAATAATCTCCCTGAACGGATTCACCAGCCCAACTTTCCCACTGTAACAGCCCCAAAGCTGCCCTGTCACATCAAAATTCCCACATCCCCTGTGTCTCACTGAAAAACCAGGAATTAACTTCTAAGAGGAAATTCCTTCTGTATTCAAATGTTGAAGAACAGGGGGGAAAACACGTCAGCCTGCATAGTTCTGCTTTATCTCTGTGTTCCCTGGTGCATCCCATAATTGAACACGAGGTTTAGTCCACTCCAACCCTTTGTTTTGTTCTTCTGAGCACATGTAAACAGTTTCACCTTTCATTATTCAAGAATGGAGCAGATTCTCAGTTGACTGGAAGCACCCTTAACCTTATTTCAATATTTCTTTAAGCCAGGAGCAAAAGTTAAGCATCATTTGGGACACTGTGTTCAAAACCCAGTTGGCCAGTGGAGCCAGGCAAAGGGTGTGTGTGCACACCAGGGCATCCTTAAGGATAAAAAAAAAATATATCTCAGGGATGATAAAAGGGTGAGTTTTCATCTTCATTTTTGGAAACCTGAGAGGAACCTCTAATAAGTCTGGCACATCTCTGCTGCTCTGCCTGCAGGCACTCGCAGCCTGGCTCTGCCTTGATCTTTTCGCTCTCCGGTGCAACTATTTTTTCCTTTTTAACCAGAAGTATGTGAATCAAGTGCTAAATCCTGCTGAGATCTCTTGCATCTCCTCTAAGCCATCCTCCCAGGAACAGCAGTTTTGCTGCAGCGATGTCAGCTGAGGTGAGACAGGCAGGGAGGACTTTACAGGATCAGAGCTGTGATGTGGAGGGATGGAAAAGGGGCAGCAGTTGATTTTCACCTTCCTGTCCTACGGTACCCAGCGCCTGTTCTCTTAAAATACAGTGAAATAAGCACTTTAAAGCAACATTTCAGCAAATTTCCGAGCTCAAACCTCAGCTGGGTGGCAGAGAATCACAAACCTCAGCTGGGTGGCAGAGAATCACAGAAGTGTATGAGTTGGAAGGGATCTTAAAGATCATCTTGTTCCAGCCCAAACCATGGGCAGGGACACCCTTCCACTATCCAAGGTTGCTCCAAGCCCTGTCCAACCTGACCTTGGACACTGCCAGGGATGGAGAATCCACAAATTCTCTGGGCAGCCTGTGCCAGGGGCTCAGCACCTTCACAGTGACCAGTCTGGCACAACCCAGTAAGCTGAGGGCCAGGACCAGTAATTAACTGGTGAGCTGGCAAACACAGGGAATGGTAGAGCTGTTTGCTACAAGGATAACACTCTGCAAAACAGAAAGCAAAAGTGCTCAGACAACAAACAGCTCAACTTGTTGACACCCCAATCACGAGCAGAGCATGAAAAAAAATTAGTATAAAGCCCTGTTCTTGGTATTTAAAGACTTAGAACACGGCACATTTAAATGCTTTTTGTACAGGGAAGCTGGCAAACAGCTCAATGTTTCTTTTAAAGTCTTCTATTTTCTGCTTCTCAAATTTTGGACACCTCCAGACTCAGGAGAGCAGAGATGGAATTTACATGAGAATTAAAGAGCATTTTACATGTTCAATCTGTGTCACTTTTTAAACGTTACCTTCATGAGGGTGGAGGACGTTGGATTGACAGCTCTGGAGATTGGCATCTCTATTTATAGCCCAGGAGCAGGGAAAACAAAGGCAGGAGGAGGGCAGGCACATGCCCAGATGCCCTTTCCTGCCTCATCCCTGCCTTGCCTGGGCAGCTGCAGATTTTGGATGTCCTGCTCTCCCTGCAGAGATGCCCATGGAAAAGGGGAAGAGCAGCCCCTGGTCAGAATGGGGCAGATCCTGTCACTTGTGAGTGTGGGTGCTCACAGCTCAACTCCTGTGAGGAAAGGTTGGGAGAATTGGGATTGTTCAGCCTGGAGCAGCTTTGGGGTGACCTAAATGTGACCTTTCAGTGCCTGAAGGAGCTACAAGGAAGATGCAGAGAGACTTAAAAGGGGCCTGGAGGGACAGAATGGGGGGAATGGCTTCACACTGCCAGAGAGCAGGTTTAGATTGGATATTGGGAGGAAGGATAATTAATGATATGCAGCAATTAGTGTGGGGCAGGGGTGGTGTCCAGCACAGAGCAACAAGTTTGTCCTAAGTTCACCTGAAGCCACGAATCAAGGGGAAATGGTAAAACCAGAAAAAAATTTCTCAAGTCTGACCCAGCACAGCCTGTCATGATTCCAGCTCCACAGCCACGTTTTTGGGAAGGAAAGCTTGCCTGTTTTCAAGACTGTGAGAGGTTGATTCGATTGTCAGCTGTGTTTGAATATCTTAACATCTCATTTTGGAAAGGTTCTTGCTTTATTTTTAAGCTCTTTTTAAATTCCAAGAACAGACAATAACACCTCGATTTAAAACAAAGCCATCCTTTCTTTTTATTTACAAATTGAATCATAGAATGGTTTGGGTTGGAAGGGACCTTAAAGATCATCCAGTGCCACCCCCTGCCATGGGCAGGGACACCTTTCACTGTCCCAGGCTGCTCCAAGCCCCAGTGTCCAACTTGGTTTTGGACACTTCCAGGGATGGAGAATTCACATCGTCTCTGGGAAATCTGTGCCAGTGTCTTACAGTGATGAATTTTTTCCTAATATACAATATAGAATTAAAGAGTCACTTCACTAGCAGAGATAAATGTTTTACTAAAGCAATTCATGCAAGGTAATAAGCTGAAAAGGCCTGGGGCAGTGACTGGCATAAATTGGTTAAAGACCAGACAGGAGCCATCAGACCAGAAATTATCCATGTAAGAGATCTGAAGGATCTTGAAAAAGAGTTAATGACAATGGCAGTAAAGCTGCTGAAACTCGAAACTACACGACAGCTGGAACTTTCTTTTGATGGGCAGGACCTTGATTACAGGAATTTTTATAATAGTTTGAATTAGTTTACAAAAAAGTTGATTGAAAATATAGAAAGAGAGAAAATAATAAAACTACCGGAAAATCAAAAGGGGTTACAAATGAAACACAATAGCTGTTTGTTGGAGAATGAAGTTACCTGATCAATGAATGAAAGAAAAAACATGGGTGATAAGGGAATCTGGGGTTTCTATGAAGAACATCCACCAAAAAATGTTATGAATAAAACAAAGTGTTTTGAGATGCAAGCGACCAACACTGTCCTGGTTGGACAGATTCTCCTGATGGAGAATCCAGTTCTTCAGTACTGAAGTGAAAAGAATTTATCTCAGCAAACCTGGAAACAGACTCGAAGGAAGGCAGAAAGCCAAGACTGGTAATTCACATCTCCCACAGAAGGGTGATGTTAGCTGAAGCACCTTGGAAACCTGCAGGGTAAATTTAAATTTGTAAAAGAGAAGTGAGTGGCCACGGGACCTCCAAATGTCCCCAGGGATCAGCCACAGCACCCTGTGAGATCCATGCATGCCTTCATCCAAAGAATTGGTCACAGCCTGCCATGCCTCCGCTGGCTCAGCATTTGGTCACAAGCAGGGTCTACCGAACCCACGTCTAAAAATGTATTTTCTACAGTGCTTTGTCCTGTTCCAACACCTGTGGGAAAGCTCTGGTGGCTCCTTTGGGATTTACTTTTGAGCCTTTTTAGAGCATCGTGTTTCAGAGAGAAAGAAAAGGCAAACTCTGCCATGTGGAAATCTTTCCATCTGGCTATTCCAACAGCACTTGCACAAGGCTGTGGAGGGACTGGAGGAGAAGAGGGAAGGGGAAATTTCTCAACACACCCAACACCAACCAAATCCCCACATCAGGAGGGAGGGGAGCTTCTCCCCAGCCTTGCAGCTCAGGTGCTGCCTCAATACAAGCCTGGCTGCCAAGGCTGGTGGCTTCCCAAGCAGGCAGGATAAATAAAAGGTGATCTGTCAGACTGTGCTTTCCCTCCACGGGTTTGGAAGGAAGGCTTTTAACGCCGTGCTGAAGGCAGCAGCGACTGTAACACTTGGTGAGTAAGAAGTGTAACGTTAGCGTGAAAACCGGAGCCAAAGAGGGGAACAGGAAAGAGAAAGTGAGTGAGTCACAAAAGTGGTTGCGGGGGCGTATCAATATTTATAGCAAAAATCCCCAGGCTCCAACTGACTCTATCTAGTGGCACAAAATAGAATTTTTTCATTATTTTTTTTGACACCAATCAAGAAATCTGTTTGATGACAATAAGGACCTGTTGATTCAAACCTTGTGCTCTGCACGGCTACACCAAGCTCTGAAGATTATTTCCTGAAACTTTTATATTTCAAAATAGAAATGTTTTTTCTAATAGCTTGCTAAAGGTCAAATCTCTTCACTTTTTTACAGCCTGCCATGACTGCTTGTAGTGGATTTTACCTCTTTGCCATGCTGCAATTAAGGCAAAAGAAATCATGAAATTAGGCAGATGAATGTGTCATTTGTCTTCCAGGTTCCAAAAGTTCTTTGAATTTCAGAGTTGAAACAATTTGAGTTTGGTGAATCTGTTGCTAAGCAATTGAAGCCATCAAAGTTTAAATCTTGAATTATTATCCTTTATTGTCTGGAAATAGGTTGCAAGTGAATGGATCAAAATGTGAGCTGATATGTTCTAGTTCCAGCTCCCAGGGGCTTCTTCCAAGTATCACCATGATCCATGCTGTACATTTTGCAAAAAGCCAAATATTCTTTGTGTTGAGCTATCCTTTTCCAAAAACCATTTTCCAAAGAGTCTTTTGAGGGCATTGCAGCAAGTTGGATTTATGAAATATATAAATGTACCATCGAGCATGTTAAATGCTCATAGCAGCACTCAGGCATTTTAAAGAGTGGAGAAAACAGGACAGATTCTCACATCCAACCATTATCTTGTCCCACAAATGAATGGGGTTTTTTGCTTACAGCCACTAATGATACACCATGCTTTGGTTGTGTTCAGAGCAGTGCTTTGTTTCCTAAATACTTTTAATTCTGTTTATTACCCACAGACATTTAATCACCCCTGGCTTAACTTTCAAAGCACATTATCATCACTCGCTCACGTAATTGCTTGGTTCAGACTGGGTTTTCTGCAGGAAATTGTCCTTAGGCAGTCTGATAAGTTTGGACAGCCGCTGATGGAAGCCAGTTTGGGAATTATTGATTGCTGATATTTTCATACTGTGCACATTTTTATTTCAGGTTGGTAGGGATGTGGGGTTCTGTGCTCTCTCGTGTGCTCTGGAAAGATTTATGCCAGTAAGAATATTATTGGAAGAAACAAAGCATATTCACATACTGCATATCGTGTTTCTGGGTTGAACTAGCTGCTTAGTAGCTTTTAAAATACAGCTCTTGGCTGTAGAAATATTTCTGGAAAATAAAATTGGAGTGGATTTTGGTCTTCTTTTAATGCTTTCAACAATTTCAAACAGATATACCAGAACCTTTGAAGTCACATATAAAAAATGTACAGCATCAAAGAATATTAACCTGCACAATAATGGCATTTCCTAAGGAAATAATCAGATGGAAATGAAACCTCTACTAGATACATTTTCCATCTGTTTACCAACAGCAAGGGACACAGAACTCCTCCTCCTATGGGAATTTTCTCTTCTAGAATTGAGAAATATTCAATTGTTTTGGCATCGTCTTCCTCCTCCTTTCTGTCTGTTTGAAAATAACAATGCATGAAGACCCCAAACCCTTTGGAACTGCAGAACATGAGACTAAACAGAGGTTCAGAATTAGTCTCTTCTCAGCCACAGACCAAGGGGATTTATGTTTATTGATTATGTGAAAAACACCAAGAACTGAGCAACAATTGAGCTGACAAAACACCCTGTGAACAAAAGCTGTAGGTCATGGACTATTCAATCAATGGACATTTGAATATTGAACTGTGGGAAGTTCTGAAGGCAAAACCAACCAACCAACCACACTGAACAACCAGCACACCAAACACACTGAAGGCTGCATCTTTTCTACAGAGACTTTTCTCCCCTATCCAGTACTTTTTAAAGTGTGCTGGGGGAGCAGCATTTCCTTCCAGCACAAGCAGCAGGTGAAGGCCAAGATCAGAATCTCTAGGAGGGTTTTTTCACGTTGCTGTTGTTTCTCTTTCCCTCCTGTGGAAGTTTCTCCCTGGCTCCCTGACAGATTTTAGCCCTTCCACCCTGACCCACAGACACTCTGAAGTGGCTCATGGGTGTTAAAGTGTCTCTTGTCCTTCTTGAATGGACCATACTCAGTTCAGATGTAAATAATATGAGGAGTGGCTGATGGAGTTGGGGTTGTTTAGCCTGGAAAAGAGGAAACCTGAGGGGCCCTTCTGGCTCTGCACAACTCCCTGACACGAGGGGACAGCCAGGGGCTACCATGACAAGAGAGAACAGCCTCAGGTTGGCCAGAGGAGCTCAGGGCAGACAGCAGCAGGAATTTCTCCATGGAAAGGGCGCTCAGGCCTTGGAACTGCCCAGGGAGGTTTGGATCCCCACCCCTGGACGTGGCACTCAGTGCTCTGCTATCATTGACAAGGCTCTTACACTCAGCGATCCTAAAAGGTTTTTTCCATCCTAAATGACTCTGCAATTCTGCAAACCTATGGTGAGAGTCAGCCAGCAGCAGATTCAGTGAAATGTGTTTTTAAAGGAATTGACAGTTCAGTGTGGAAGTATTGCTGGGCTGGTTCCAGCTGATCAGATGGATCGATGGACAGCAGTGCTGCCTGTCAGAATGACAAGGCTCCATCTCATCACCATCCCTGCGTAGGTACAGGCTGCCTACCTACTCACAGCAAGAACATTTCTCAACAGGACCCTTATTTTTAAAAAAAATTCATTAAAAATTTTAGGTTTTTCTGTGGTGGCTTTCTCAGACATCCCTATAATAATAGTGTACATAATACATGCACTCTGTTGCTTCGTTTTCTTTTACTTTTGATAAGGTAGGTTTGCTAAAATCTGAAATTTAAATATTTATACTGTAGGCTTTTTGATTAGCATATTTTGAAGCTAATCATAATAGGGCTCAGCTCATTTAGTGGATGTGTCAGTAAAATGAATAATGAATTCAGTGACAGGGGTGAAGAGGAAAGGATGAAAAAGAAGTAATTTATACTTGTGAGAAGGATGATGTCTGTTAAACGGGGACAGACCTACGGAAAGTTAAGTAGGAGACAGCTCCTGCTCCCTTCCCAATTCGAGGAATAATTTTCCAGAGAATGCACATTTGGAATATGAAATATTTTAATCTGAAGTTTAAAACTTCCACTAAACTGGTTTTCAAAGTTTCCCTTAAGTTTAATGGGAAAGGATTCAGATTCTTTTAACATATGGTACAAAGCTGATCATGGGGAGAATTTAAATCCTGGTTTGGAAGTACCAAAGCTCTCAGGATTTCAAATACCAGCCTCATACAACTCCAAAAGAGCAGATTAATACAATTGTTCTCTTATCCTCTACACATATATATTATAAATATATGTAATCCTGAACTTTTGGAGGTCTTGTTTGTTTATTCTGTGCAGCCACAAAGGTCAGAGGATGATCAGGAAGCCAAAACTGATACATGTGCATGACTGAAAGTACTGAGCTTTGACAGAAATGTCTGGCATCATGCAATTTGTCACAAAATGATGAGAACAAGCAAAACAGAAGTCAACTAAACAGCAGAGAAGGATTTATTTTGTTCCATCTTAGATGACTGTGACACATAACATTTTGTCTCAGCCAGTCAGCCCTGACAAAAGAGAATCTCCAGAGCATCCTCCACCCAGACTCTTGGAGAGGTCACCATTCCATGAGAGGACTGGTGCTTGGTATTTCCTTTTGTTTGCTGTCAAGAATGTCCTTGATTTCTTTTTTTTCCCCTAAATTTGCCAAATTCCATGTGGGAACTTGAAAGGTGAAACTGTGGAATGATAATTGCCCAACCCATGAGATCAAGACCACGTTGCACAAGATCTGCCACTCAACACTAAAGCAAGTCAAAGGAAAAAACTCTTCATTTACATCAACTGAAAGCACTCACAAGTCTGAGAGGCAAATTCATTGGTTTGGCTAAAAAAGCCTGAGACAAAAGTTTCAAAACTCAAAAAAAAAAAAATTAAGTTGGTCCTGACATTTCTCTAATGAAAAGTCTAGGGGCTTTTTAATATGAAAAACATTGCATTTAGAAATTATCTAAAATACGTTTTACAGGAAGGAATCCTCCCAAAATGAAACAAACTCATGAATGCACTGTAAAAGGGTCAAATGGGAGGCAGTTTTTCAATCCAAACCTAATTCCCCTGGTTTTGATTCCATCCAAATCGTATTTGTAATGTAATTAATGAATGAATTTACCCAGGCTGATGAGCTGGCACCGTGACAAGCTCCATTCAGAAAGTCACTTCATCCCTTTGGGTGAGTTCAGCATCAGGAGCAAACTGCAGGCCTGGTCTTGCCAATGTGATGCCTGAACAAGGCCAGATTCTTGAACTGGTGTGCTGGCTTGGCTTTTTCAGGCTGTGATTTATCCCAAAACAATTATGGCAGTGAGACCCATGCTTGGCTGTCACCTCATCCCTTGCCTGGCATCACCTGAATTTGCTTTTTTTACCGTCTGGTCACCCACATGTCCTTTCCTCTCCTGTGACCCAAATCAAGCAGCTGAGAGCTCTGATGGACCCTGGCAGCCCCTCTGCTCTCCTCAGCCTTTCAGCTGGGCTTGAGCTCCAGTTAGAACCCTGGTCCTCTGGAAAAATCCTTAAATTCTTCCCAAACAGAATTTGCAGGTGAGAGCAGAGTTGGTGTTGCATTGCACAAAGCTTTTGATTGCAAACCTGATCAAGCTGCAACTGATCTTCCCCATGAGGAGGAAATCCAATTATCCTGTATCTTTAAAAGAGGTGTAAATCATTAATTTCTAAGCACTTCTTTCTGTAACAATATTCAGAATGTATCTTGGATCTATTTAGAAGACCAGTGGGATAGATTGTTATGTTCTTTTGAAGTTTAATGGAATTTGGGCACCTAAATCCCGAAGGCTTCTTTGACAACTGCATTCAAAGTCCTTCACCAAAGAGATGGAGATCATTTTAAAACAGTCTCTCTAGTCTACATTTGATATCTTTCTCCTTTCCTTTTGTTGTGGTGGCTGTTATAAATGTTCAGTGGTTTTTATGAGCCTCAGCAGACCAAAAATTATCTTCAAAGAACTCACTCACATATATTAACATATTTAAAAACCCTAATATTTTCTTCAAAAGAAATATTATCAGTATTTCTTCATGTCTGCAGATAGTGAAAAGAAATTATTTGCAGCAAATTGTATTTTCACTAAGGAACAAAAGGGCAGAGGAAAGGATGAGAGGACTGGAGAAGTGATTTGCAATCCAAGAATTCCTGTTATGGAGTTCTTGAGAAATACTTGTCTGTCCCAATACAAAATGTCATCAAACTAAATTTCTTCAAGGGTTGATTGTGCAAGATATGGAGAGTTAAAACTCTTTGTGGGGGCTTCTCAGAACTGAGTCTAAACAAAACCTGAGTTATCCTCATGCATGCCCAGCCTGGCCTTGGACACCTCCAGGGATGGGGCAGCCCCAGCTTCTCTGGGCACTCTGTGCCAGGGCCTGCCCAGCCTCACAGGGAACAATTTCCTCTGCACATCCAACCTAAATTTCTCCTCCTAGAGTGGGAAGCCCTTGTTCTGTCACTCGTGTTCCTGAAGAATTGTCCCTCTCCTGGTTCCTTGCAGGCCCTTCACAGCCTTGAAGGTGCTGTGAGGTCTCCACAGAACCTTCTCCTCCCCAGGCTGAACTTTCTCAGCCTGCCCAACAGAGGAGGGGCTCCAATCCTCTCATCAGCTCCATGGGCTCCTCTGGACTTGCTCCCACAGCTGCTCTTCCTTCTCATGCTGGGGGCACCAGACCTGTGCTCTGGATTCCAGCTGGGGTTTTATGAGAGCAGAATAGTGGGGGAGAATCTCCTCTTTCCAAGGATCCCTCCCTCCAAACCAAGCTGGGGCAGTGCTGCTCCTCCAGCCCCTTCCCCTTTATTTCTGATGACAGCAAAAGCAGGCTGGGATGCTGAGAATTTTTCCCAGCCCAAAATTTCGAGTTTTTCCCAGCAGCTCTACGATTTTGCCTGGTGCCTGACAATAAGTGGATCAGGAACTCGGCACTTGAGCAATACCCACAGGGTAATCAATCACTGTGGGAGGAGATTGAAAACAATCTGGCCTCCCACAGGAGGTTCAAAGCCACCAGCACCATTTCATGCACCACCAGCACATGTTTTATGCATCTGTTATTCTGTAGTGGGAAGCCATTCAACAGATGGTTTCATTTTCACTTACATTAGGTATATAAAGTTGGGAGCTTGTTTTTAACAAGTGATAATCGAGTTTGAGCTATAAAAATAAGTGGTTTGATGCCACCCAAATTTTCAATACGTGTTTGCTACTACTTTAATGAGAGATGAGATTTCAGATACTCAAGATCCACGTTGATAGGGTTACAGAAGGATCCACTCTCAGAGCCAAGACTGGGTCAATTCTGCTCCTCCAGCACCTTCTGCTTTAACTCTGCTAAATCAAAAGCAGACTGGGATGCTCAGGGCTTTTCCCTATCCAAAATTTCAAGATTTTCCAGAAGCTTTCAATTTTCAAAGCTCAGTTATTTACCAGGATCAGTTAGAACTCAAGAGGTGCAGTGACAGGACATGAGAACCTTCACCTCTGAGTGTAAGTGGCTGAATCATATCTTAATTGTGTTTATTTATTGCTTGAAAAACAGCTTTTCAAATTATCTGAGAACTGAACAGAAAGGACTCCCAGACAGAATCCACATGGATTTAATGCCAATTTACAACTCAGAGAGTGCATAAATGTTTGAAAACCTCTGGGTCGTGAACAATGAAAGGCACAAAGCTGAGAGGCTTTTCCAAACTTGCAGTTATAACCAACAATGAAAACTGAACATTCTTGATATTCCTATAAGCCTCAAATTCCTTTGAAATTCTTGTCAAAATTCACATTCTCAATGACTGTGCCTTTAGTGAGTGTTCTGTGAAATTATTCCCCACTGCCAGCAGCTTCCCACCTTCCAACATCCCTTTGATCAGGTAACACAACATCTGGAGAGTTTTCTGACCTCCTGCTCACTGGTCAGGCTTTGTGCCTTTCCATCATGCTCACTTCTTCCCAAAATAAAGAATCCCTAAATTCCAGGAAAAAGTTCTAACTATGATTTAAAAAAAAAAAAAAGTAAGTTTGTGTTAACATTTTAAGCAATGATTTGCACATAATAGCTGAAATGACAGAGCTGAGCTGAAGCAGCTTCTGAGTGCAGATGTTTCAAAAGCGAATATAAAAAGTGGATTTGTGGTGGCCTTGGGGAAAAAAAGTGAAATATTTCTGACAGTGATGGTGTAGCATTTCTCTAACATTGTTTTTGCTTTTTTTTTTTTTTTTTTTTTTTTT
>VYXF01005981.1:16861-31518 GCA_013397295.1 Polioptila caerulea | reverse complement strand
GGAAAGAAAACCTTTCCTTCCAAAGGAATCTTAAACCTTTTCTTTGATATGAGGGGAAATTCTGCGAGTGGTTTGGGCTGAAGGATTTCCTGCTTGTGTTAACAAGGCATCTCAGGGGTTACACGCTGACCCAGCTCTAGTTCTGCTTGGAACAGACGCCAGTGGAGCAGGGGAAGGGCAAGTTGCTGCCTTCAGAGGTGAGACTGGACCTCCCCGTGCTGTGACCAGCATGCACAGAGCCCTGGGATCCAACAGGGGCTGAGACAGAGGTTTTTGTTTCATTTTAAACCTTTGCAGAACTCTCCCTACCCAGCCCCATAGTCTGGGGGCCCGGCACATTCCCTGTGCACCCTGGAGCACCGGCTGTGTGGGACTGTGTCCCCTTCAAGGTGCAGAGGGCACTTCTAAACCTTTGTGGGGAGCCACATCTGACAGCTTCAGCCTGGAGCTCTCCTTTTCACCCCATCCCAGTGATGCCTTAGGTTTTAGCTTTGATATTTTTTAGATTCTGGGCTGTTTTAGGGGATAGTTTTAGGCTTCATATTCAGTGCTACTGAGTTCTCTTCACAGAGTAGGGAGACAAAACAATTCCTTCTCCAGCTTGGGACCAAGGACAACTCTCAGGCCCAAGAACAAAGCCAGTGGTGAAGGGAGAAGGAAAAACCAGGAGGATGGAGCTTCATAAGCTGGAGCTGTAATTGGACAATTAACTCCAATCTGCCAATGGACCAGAACTCATCAAAGTGTGGGGCCTCGTGGTCAGGTGTCCATTCTGTGCCCATTTTGCATTCACCTTGAGAGTGGCCCAGCCGGGCTCTGGCACTGCCCAGGTGTGCCCAGTGAGGCCTTGGAATAAATCCCCAATTTCTCCTTCTGCTCTGGCTGGGCTCTGCTCCAGCTCAGCCTCCAGAAGGGATCACCAGAGGGGTGCTGAGCCTGTGGGGAATGGAGGGCAGCAAGAACTCCCTGCGCTGAGCTCCAAACTTTGTTTTCTCAAAGCAGCCTCCTCTATGCCAGTCTTTCCTAAAGGATGGCCACAACAGCTCCTGCACAGCAAGCCACCCCCAGGCTCCTCTGCAGCACCAGGCAGGCCCCAGGCTCGGAGCAGCAGCCCCTGCCCATTGCTGAACTGCTGCCCCAGGTGCTGCTCCAGAGCCAGCTGCTCCCTTGCCCTGCTCTGGTCTCCCCCTGAGCATCTCCAGTGCCAAATCTGAGAGAGCCACAAAGTAAATCAGCTCCAACCCAGCCCCAAAAGATCCAGAGCAGAGCATGGGCCAAGTAATAAGACAGAAGAATGCTCTTTTTTTACACAATAGTCTCATTATTGTTGTAGGGCCAGAGCCACCCGAGTTACACCTGGATGAGGATTTTATCCCAGCCCTCCTCACGAGAGCACGGCAGAGGCTGGAAAAGCCAGAGCTCTGCCCTCAGCCCTGTGTCTGCAGCTCCCCTTGGTGAGCAGCCCCAGGCTGAGCTCCCCCCAAGATGTGCCCAGCTCACACGGCTGCTGCTCTTCTCCCTGCTGCAAATTTTCCAGTTCCTCTCCGGAATGAGCATCTCAAATGTCTCCTTGCCTGACTCATTCCTGCCTGGAGAGGATAGCTGAAACTCTGAGCTCACTTTCTACCTCTCGGGCTTGTGGTTGAGCCTGTGACTCACACATCACCGCCTTGGACTTCCTTGGGTTCAGGCCATTTTCTAATTTCTCTCCACAAGACTGAAAAGATTCACTACCCATGACCCTTTCTGGAAAATTTAGTAACTTTTTTTGTCTTGATTCACTTCTCTCTTCCTTCTGAATTCCTTCACTGCACGTTGCTATTTCCTGCATTTTCAGCTGTCTGAGCCTTTTGTAAACACATATTTTTGTCTACACACACAAAACGAGACCTCTCCTCTATTATTAGGATCACAGAGTAGTTTGGGTTGTAAAGGACCTTAAAACTCATCTCATTCCAACTCCCTGCCATGGGCAGGGACACCTCCCACTATCCCAGGTTGCTCCAAGCCCTGTCCAACCTGCCCATGAACACTTCCAGGGATGGGGCAGCGCTGTGCAACCTGTGCCAGCGTCTCACCACCCTCACAGGGAGAATTTTTTTTTAATCTAAGCTAAATTTCCCCTTTTTGAGTCTGGACCCATCCCTACTTGTGCTATCACCACACTTCTTAATAATGAGTCCCTCTCCAGCTTCCTTTCCTGGCTTTTACTCTGATTTCCAGGACAAAGTGGGCTTCACTGCAAACATCAAATTGTTCCAGAGACAAATTGCTGGTTTTGTTGAGTGTGTTTTCCAGCAGACATCCTAGTTAGCTTTTAAAGCTCTTGGTCCTGTCTGAAGACAGCCATCCATCAGGTGTGCACCAGCTGAAGAAAAGGCTACTGAGGAGTATTTTGGAGACAAATCAAGCCTGTGGCCCTACCTGAGCTCCTTAAATCCATGTCAGAACAGAGGTCCTGGACTGTCCCATCATTAAATCCTCCCATCTGTGGTTATTTGAGCTCTCAGCCAGAGCACTCAGCCCCCAGGACAGATCACAGTGTGAGTGGAGGGGAGAAGCACATTAGAGAAAACAGAATACTAAATTTGAAATTTGTTTTATTGCTTGTGCCCAGCCACAAGCTGCTCTCCTTTTTCTTTAGATGTTTCTCTTAGTCTACTTATGTTATGTTAAGATTTCTATTTCAAATCTGAAAATAGTCATTTCTTGAAGAGATAAACAGACAACAAGCAATTAATTCCAATCAGAGAATTTGGTTTTCTTCATTTATTTTAAAGCCCATGGAGAGTTATCTATTGGTATCTGAATAATGGATAGAACAGAGTAAGGTGAATGATAGATCAAGCTGAATTCAGAAGTGCAGACACATCTTGTTAGGCAAGTTCAGGGTGCGAGGGCATACAAAATTGGAACAAGAGAAGTGAAAATACAGGTTGAAATTCTGAATACACCTCTGTCCATGCAGTTTTGCTGCATTAACTGAGAGCAGCCCCTCCTGAGCTTTCCCTGGGCCAGAGCAGGAGCAGGAGAGGAGCAGAAGAGAAATGGAACCAGAGCACCTCCTGCCCAGACATAGCAAAACCAGTCTCCAAGGCCTGAGCTGGGACCTCTCCTCATTCCCACCCACAAGCTGTAGCAATGCTGTTAAAGACAGTAAATTAATTTAAAAACACAGAATGGAAGGGATGGCAACACTGTCTGCATGGGCAGCTGGGCAATGGAGCAAGCTCCCAGCAGATCTTCCCTTTGTCAGAAAAAGAGGTGAAGAGTGACAGGAGATGTGGCAGCAAGCTCAAGACCCTCAGCAAAAAGGTTCTGTTCTGCAATTTCTTGATATTCACAGCCAGATTTAAATATCACTCATCCCACAGCACTTCAACACAAGGTGCCAGTTTTAAGTGCAGAGCTATTAAAGCCAACAGAGCTGTGACAATTTGTATCTAACTCACCATGAGGTACAAAACACTGGTGAAAAATGGGCAGGCACTGTGCACTTATAAATTCTGATTTTGGAACTATTCTTTCAAGGGGCTATTTGCTTGTCATGTTCATTTCTTCCTTCACTGGAGCCTGACATTCAGCTGAAGTTATCTCCTGTCATTTAGAGAGCAATGTATTAGGGCACAGTAAAACTCACATCAGCTTCATTATTACCTAGCAGAGAAAATAGTGGTTAACTGACAGCAGAATGGAGAGGAATAAAACAATTACAATATTAGTGTCTGCCTCACAGATGGGGGAGGTACTAAATAACCACGAGTCCATTACAGGGGATTTCTCAGATGGTAAGAAGGTTAAATGGTTGAATGACTTATCCAAAAGTGATTGCTTTTCTGATCCCAGGCCCCTCGTGCTATGGCAACATTACCTTATTGCTTTCAAAATCACTCATGTGGCTTTTTAAAATTATAATTTGATTCTTCTGGAAGGTACCATCCCAACCATCTGGAGCCTGTCAGCTCTGCCCAAGGTATTTAAAGCTCCCAGCACAGGCAGGACAGCGTGGGATAAAGAGCCCCAGGGCTGTGCCTGCTGCTGGAAGGACCAGGGAGAGGGCCAAGGTTTTGTGCTTCACCCAAATCACCCAGAAGGAGTGAGTCCACAGCACAGACTCAGAAATTCACCCCAGCTGATGGGAAATGCTCTCACAGAGCCCTCTCACTTCTCTCCCTTTGAGGCTGCAGCTTTTCCATCAGCCTGGATGGGGGTTTCTCCCTCCTTTCCCAAGCTTTCCATGAACTTTAGGATAAAATAAGCAAGCCAGCATTAACCTAGAGAAGCAAATCGTGTCTGAGTTGACCAAATTGTTATGTGAGGTCATCCTGCACATGTGGCAGTGGAGTAGATCTTCCAGTCTTTCTTCTCTGTAGAAATCTTCAACCACTGGGGAAATTGGTCAGGGAGAAAGTAAAATACATCAGTAAATCAGAAGTTTTAGGATCTAGAGACAAAAGAACTCAGTGTTCTCAGGCACATGGTGGAATTTATTGGGTTGTCTTGTGCAGGGCAAAGATTCAGACTCCATCCTCGTGGGTCCCTTCCAACTCAGCTTATTCTGGGATCTGTGGTTCTGTGCACTGACATGCCTGTTCCTCCTGAGATTCTCCAGGAAAAGACAATTAATCCATTTTTAGATTCCTTCAGACAAACTCAGATCCTCAATCTAAGCACGTCCTGTCTTTCTCCCTTCCATCAGCTCCATCAAAAGCCCTGGATACTTGAAATGGAAATGAATGATGTAAAGGAGCTCTGGATTTGTCATTCAGTTCTGGTAATAAAAATCTTTCTTTGATCCTGCAAGATGTCACACTCGCTGCCTGAGCATGTCAGCAAAACCAAATTATGGAGCTGCCATGTTTTTGCTGCCTCTCAATTCCTGTGACACAAGAATTGTAAGGGATTCTGCTTTTTTTAGGCTCAGATAAATATCAGCAATTTAATTGCTTTCTTTAAGCTTGGATTTGGAAAGTTGATGGGACCATTAGGAAAACAGGATCATGTAAGTGGGTTTTTTTTTAGTCAGTCAAGAGAAAAAAAAGTAATTATGATGCCTATAGGCATAAAAAAATAACTTAAACAATTCTTTGTCCCTCTCCACACCCACTTTAGTACCTCAAAAGGCCATATCTAATTGGAACACAGAGCCAGAATGCAGCTTGCTTCTATTTCAGACCACTTTGTACAGTACTCATCATCAGAACTCCTGTTCAGGGAGACTCATAACACACAGGGCAAATTGTGTTAATTAATATCCCAGATTATTTTAAAAGTACAACATTCTGCACGGCTGTGCAGTCCTGCAAAGCTTCTTCCAGCAATTCCTGCTTCAAATTCCTGCTTCAATCCCTGCCTGTGTGAGGCCTGAAGCCCGACAGCAGAAACTCTCCTCGTGGTGGGCTGGGAACACGAGCTGGGTCTGTTGTTAGTGTGAGGCAGGATTGGTGTGAATTCCAGCAGTGCAGGCTGACAGCCTTGTGGGGATTGTTTTCCTCCACGATTCTGCCCAAGGAAACCTTCTGGAGTCAGGTCTGGGCATCACAAGTGGGAGCAGCAACTCCCCAGCATTGATCTGTGCTGTCAGCAGCACGTTGTGAGTGGGACACGACTCCTTTTTTTTTTTGCAAACTCACCAAATCCCTCGTGTCTCTTTCCCAGCTTTTGCCTCAATGTGAGTTGAACCTCCAGCTGCTCATTTTCCTTTCTAGTTCTGTTGCTTAAGTCCTCTCAAGCTGTGCCAGCTTTAATAGGAGACTTCTGCTGATCTCCTTTCCTGGGTGGCAGTGCTGGAATCACCTTGGGCACACAATTGTTCATTAAACACACGCATGGAAGCAAGTGATCAGCAATCTCTTCCCTTTCTCACATTCTGCTGTATCCTTTTATTAAAGATCTTAAAAGCACAAAACTTCCCTCTCTTTGTTTTCATTTAATCATAAATTCTTACAATTGGAGACCTTGTCTTAGGTGAAGCTCAAAACTTCAGTGGAGGTAAGCCAGGATCCAGGTGGAAGGAGCACATTTGGTGGAGTGGTGAGGTTTTTTGTGAGGTGCCCACACAGTCCCAAGCATGCAGGAGGTGAGGTAGTTTCAGGACACCTAAATTCCTCAAGTTCAGGTGTATTTTTCTCTGATGGAACAGCAAAATCCAACAAAAGGCACCTCTAGACCCAGCCACCTGCAGAACTGTGTGTCCTTGGTCCAAAACACAGCACTCTGGAGCTTCCCCTCACAACAGCCCCGGATTTTTATGTGGCAAAACCAACTTTCCTTTTCTCTTCTTCTCTTACACTGCACTGATTTCACTGCTGTGACTGGCACTATAAAAGTTTGTAGGTTTGCCTGAGGCACAGATCCAGCATAGAAAAATCTCTCTCCAAAGGATGAGGCTCAGCAAAAGAGATAAGTGACTGAATAAAGGGTCTTCTGAAGGAAAGATCAGACAGTCTTAAGGTGGTCTGGGTCTCACCCCAATCACATTGTGCTAATCAGCAGGGGGATTCTGCTATCTCCTATACGCCAGGATAAATCTAATGCAAATCCCAGGGAGTAAATTATATTACTGTGGATTTATTCAGCTGTAATAGATCAACATTTGTCCCCAAGTGACTCCAGCATTTCTTCCCTGTGTGTGCAGTCTCTTCCCTGCTAATGCATCCCCACAGGAGGGAATGTTTCTTCTGCTAAGCAGGAAACAGGGGAAGAAGCCAATTGCATTTTGCTCGATGGGAGAATTTCAAATGTACAATTTCCCTAAGACAGAGGCTCCTGTCTCAAACAAACACAGATATGTAACCATACCCTCACATGGAAAACACAATAAACTCAGACTGTGAAAACGTGAGATTCCTTAGAGCTCAAGAGGCTTCATTCCTCTGCATTTCTCTCATGAAACATCCTTTGCATTAATCTAGAGAGAGACCAGTTGTCCAGATCCCCATAATCATGCACCCTGCCTTCTGCATGCTCTAGGATGCACCAGAAATTAAGTAGCTGCTCATCTGGCACCGACTCTTTCCCTAAACTCCCTGATTAGACAGTGCCCTGGGGCAGAGCAGGGATTGCCTGAGCTCGTTTCTAATCCAGCTCCAAATGACACAGTCAGGTTAACCAGATGCTCTCCACACTGATCCCACATGGCAGAGCTGCTCCCAGCCCTCACCACCAGACAGGAGCTTGGAATTGTACATTTATTGTCAGTGTGCTGTGTCATGGCAGTGGCAGGGCTCCCTCCTCCTGCTCGCGGCTGAGGAGAACAAAAAGCACAATAAAGTGAACATTTTACTGCTTACATTTTGCTTAACTCATTGCTGTCCAGCAAACATCCTCATTTGATGTAACTATTTCAAGTGACTTCGGCATTCTTTGGCTCATGATTGACCTTTCTAGGTATGGCCAGGAAATCAATCAGAAAATCTCTCACCTTCATAGCTGTGGCTGAAAGGAATCACAGATGTCCCAGAATCAAATATATTTGTTTCCACTTCACAGCGAGTTCTGCATTGGTGGGGAGGAAGTTTGGGATTTTTTGGAAGGTGGCTTTCAGCACTGAAACTCCTCTGCCCACGACAGAATTAGGATTTCTGAAGTTTGCACATTTAATCACAAGTTTTTTCTCCAATTAGGGAGCAGTTCACAGCATGACCAAAACAAAAGAAAATAAAATAATGTTTCTTAATATTAACTGAAAGGTTGGTGCCCATGTCTAGACACACAAATTTTCTTGCAGTAGTAAACATTGGTTTTGATTAGAAAACTGGTCTTTCTCCAGTTTTAACCTCACAAGACAGAATTATTACTTGGCAGATGAGATCTGAGAAAGCTCAGACGTCGGCCAGTTAAAAGTAATATTTTTCAGTTTTAATGAAAAAATATTATTTGCTGTATTTTTCTCCATCCTGCCTGGAAGAAAACGTTTTACTGCTGGGCTCTGACTGCAGCTCTGCATCACATGGGAGTCCAATGGCAGAGAACAGCACTTAGAGCATTAAAAATGCATTCTCCACGTATCAAACCAAAAAAGCGTGCCTCTTGGCAGCATTGCTGGCCTAATTTTGGCTGCAGAATGAATAAAATCCAGGCTTCCACTGAAATTCCAGCATGTAGCTCCTGAGCTGCAGGCAGGGAGATAACAGGGAGGGAGTTTGGGCAGCTTTGGGGGGCAGGGGCTGTGGGTGCCCTCTCCATCAGGGTTCTCTGCTGAGGGAGGCAGCACTTGCTGAGCATCCCGAGGGCAGCTGTCGAGTCCGTGGGATTGGATCAGCAACATTTGTCTCCTGAAATCACCACATTTCTTTAAATATCTCTGCCCACCCGAGATGCAGCCTCGTTAATCCCTCAGCAGCCCCGAGCAATGGTTCCTTGCCAGGGATGGGAGCTGTTCCTGGAGCTCCCTGATGGGAGGGACCACGGGGAGGTTGATCTGGCAGCACCCACACCTCAGTCCTCACACACCAGCTGCGTGGGTTGGGAATGTCTCCATCTCCTCCAAAGGGAGCATTCAGGACTAGCTGACCCTGTCCCAAGAATCTGTCTGTTGAAGGATTGCTGCAGGCAATCCTTTCTATTTTTTTTTTATTTTTTTTGTGCGAGGGGCTGATTTCAGAAAGGAACAGAGGAGGCTGGAGCTGTTTGGGGTGCCAACATATCACAGACTGGTTTGGGTTCTAAAAGACCTCAAAGTTCATCTAATTCCAACCCCATGCCATGTGCAGGGACACTTTCCACTGTCCCAGGCTGCTCCAAGCCCTGTCCAGCCTGGCCTTGGACACTGCCAGGGATCCAGGGGCAGCCACAGCTGCTCTGGGCACCCTGTGCCCAGGCCTGAGCAACCTCACAGGGAAGAATTTTTCCCTAACACCAAATCTAAAACTCCTCTCTTTTAGTTTAAAACTATTCCCCTGTTATTATTTGTCCATATAAAAAGCAAGGGGTGCAGCATGACAGCTGTAATAAGGATAAATTGGGGACTATTACAATGATCCTCAAAGCAAACCAAACCCAGGGTCTCCCAGCCCTTCAAATCCAGGCCCTGTGTGACAACAGCAGCTCCTCCAAGACTGACAAATGATAATGACTCCCTGAAAGCAACACTTAAACCTCCTCGTGGATGTTCCTCCCATCTCAGCTTCCCACTGAGACAGATGTGATAGATTGGAACAAGCTGGAATTAAAGTATGAAATGGCATCACACCCTGAGCCCGCGGGAGCGAGCGGGAGCCGCGTCCTCCCTGACAGGCCGAGCCCCTCTCAGGGCACTGGCTTGAATAACAATCACAGAAACCACAGCACTGAACATTAGCCCTGTGAATATCCCCTGATATTCACCATGAGAATTATTAATTTGAGGATCTTCCTGTGTAGCATTTCCATGGACTATCTATACCAAAAACAACCTGACCTGTGCCCACACTTCAGTGCAGGCTTTGACCCACGAGTGCCTGAGAGGGAATTTAAACACTGAGAAACTCCTCGGCAGCATTACATGCCATCCTTTTATTCTCCTTATGGAACTAAAATACAAGGAGCGTTTGGATTAATTCAACTGTTGAAACAATTACAGTCTGTTTAGTGCCCTTGAGTTATGGATACAACTAAACGTGGACTGGACTCGCTGCTAAAAAAAGCAGCAGTGTTACAAGACAATGCAAATTAAAGGAGTCCTTTGTAATAAAACCAGATATTCAGTCCAAGCAAGGGAAAGCCTCACTACAGAGCTCAGAAACAGAAAGGAAAGGAAAGGAAGGGCCTCAGAAAGGTCTCAGAAAGGAAGGTCCTCCTTCTTAATATGACCTTGCTCTTCAGCTCAGGGACTCCAGCTTCCCTGAGCAGTGTTTCTCGAGCATTATTTTTGCTCACCCTAACAAGTGAGCTGGCCTTCATTATCTACAGCTATTTGTAGTTTAAAAATATTACATAAGACACAGAGGAAATTAGCATTCAGGAATGATTTTGTGTCAGTTGCGAGCAATGGAAAGCAGTAAAATAAAATCACGTTATAAAATGTAATAGAATAAAAAATTTAAATAATAAACTAAAATAGAAGTGAAGCTCTTTCATTTTAAGGAAAAGTGTATTTTCTCCTCAGACACCCCACGCTTCTCCTCCAGCTGAACTGTAAACCCCAGAGGCTTTTACTGGTGACTCTTTCCTACACTTAGCTTTGAGCACAGGCAGCACATGGACATGGAGAGGAATCACCAGTCATTTTGAAAAGGGAAGTGAAGGAAAATATTGAATGTTCCATTGACTGCAGCCCGTGGTGTGCAAAGTGTTTCCTTCATGGTGTTGTTCCTGGAGCTGGAATGGATGGGCACTGCCATAGGGGAGACCCTGCTGGGGCTCCTCACTCACACTCAGCACAGTTTTGTTGTGTTTTCCCTGCCTTACAACCCTCAGTGTGTTGGGAATCCAGCCCTTTGCTCATGGGTTCTTTTCCTGGGTGTCAAGATTGATAACTTTATATTCTCTTTGCTTTTATTGTGCAGCTGCATCGTTGCTTCAACAACGTGTCAGAATTGAGGGTCTTTGCACAGCAGAGCTGGATAAATAAATACTGCAAAATAGAATCTATTTCTGCAAGTGGTTTTTGAGGTGGAAAGGGCAGGAAGCACTGGAGAGCAGCATTCCAGGGGTTCATTATCAAGGAGTATGAGCTCCTCGAATTTTTTGCCTTTTTTTGAGACAATTCACTCAGGGGACTCTCCCTGTCCTACCCCTAAAGGTGCAGCATTCCCCTGGGGGTGTGTGTGGGGAGATCCCAACAAACAGGATCCCCTGGATGCTGCATCCATGCACAGCAGGGAGTGCCAGGGATGTCCCATGGGTCACACCATGGCTGGCTGGGCTGCAAACACTCTGTTAAAATCACCTTCAAATCACATTCTGACCATTTACTTTATCTCAGTAAGGAAAAGATAAAGAGGCTGAAGGAGTGAACATGCATTAAAGACAGGGAAGGGGGAAGAAGGAATTTGTTCCTGCTAAAAAGCAGCAAGGCAGTCACAAAGGGGAGGAATTCCTGTGCTGTAGCCTGGGTACAAAAATACCACTTAGAGAGGTAAAAGTCCACTGAGACTCCCAGCAAAAGGCCAATTAATCACACTTATTATAATGAAAGTTAACTTCACATACTCATTTAATTAATTTTTAAAAATATAATCAATATTTTACAAGGGGAACTTTACAGCACAACTGAAATTACTAAATGTCTAAATGTGACTGCCTAAACTGTTTTCTAGAAAGGTTTTTACTCATGCCACACTTATCCCAAAGCTCCCTATCACAGTATTTGATCCTCTCAAGGTAAGAAATATGACTGGAAGTTTCTGCATTAAACTGTTCTCATCAGAAATTGTTCTTTTTTTTTGAAGATTGTCATACATTAATAAAATGCATTGAAAATGTTCTACTTTATAAGGATTGTAATTATATTTCGTTTTTTTTCTTATATTTTAAGTATTATAATCTTTCTCACTTCAAAAATACTGCTGTTCTTTAAGCCATAATCTTGCTTTTGAGAAAATTAACTCAAACTGTTTGCAAACAAATCCAGAAAAATATGAAAATGGAACAGGTTTTGGACTTACAAAAAATATACCAACACAAAATGCCCCTTTTTTGCTCAAAAATAATTTCCCACTGCTCAAAACCAGCTGTTTCCAGGGTTTCCTTCACTGTTGTCCCACATCCCACAGACCAGGAGGGATCCAGGGTTGCAGGAGGTGCCAGGAGGCTGCAGGAGCTGCTGGAGTAGAGTCTGTTCAGCTGAGAACACAAATCCATGTCAAAGTCTGATACCAGCCCAGAAGAGCAAAGAGGAGGAAACTGGATGGTCCCATTTACAATTCTGAAGTCCTTACAGAAATTGCCACAAAGGCTTAGTAAACAAGAAAGTGAAAAAGTACATAACAGTATCATTAAATCTTTTTCTATTATTATTTAAAACACTTTTACGATGCAATTTCAAAGCGTGTTTTCACAATTTTTGTAACCTTTCATCTCTCTGGCACAAAGTGCTGGCATGGAAGATCTGTCAGTCCTGACAGGTTTGTCCTTTTAATGCAGATGATGCAGGCCTGGTTCATCTCTGCTTCTGTAACAAAGAAATTCTCATTTACCTTCACCGTTTGTCCCTTCACACACTCCCTGAATCCTTTAATTGAAGATGATGGATGTTTTGTGTGAATATGCACATGAAAATAGATTATTGGTACTGACATAGAGAGGCATCCAAATCATTAAGAGCTTGGCACTATTGAGAACTCCTTTATTAACAGAGAAATAAAATGAAAACAGGGGGAAATGCCTGGTGTCTGAATCCAGAATTCCCTCTGAAATTAAGATAAATTCTGCAATGGTGGAAAAGATCAGGGCAATGTTTGATTCCTCTGCTTGCATCAGTGGAAGCACAATCTGGGAAGCAAATATTTCCCTCATTCTCTTCTTTCAAGATCTCAAAACCTTTCCCTTGTCTTAGGAAAATATGTAATTAATAGGAATTCTATTATCTGAAAATCAAGGGATGGGAGCAGGAAAAGGATTTTACCAATCCAATTATTTAATGCAAGTCATATTAACTTGTTTCATTTTATTTTAGTGTTTAACTTCCTTGTCACCAGAGATGTGAGTTTTAAAAATCTCACACTGCAAACTCCAGAATTGAGTACATAAAAAATAAAATCATTTTGAAAATGTAAAAAATTATATATACAAACAACACTTTTCCTGATTGTCTGGTTTTGGTTAGGGTTTTGTTGTCATTATTTGAAATATCCCACAAACCCTTTTATTCCTGTTGGGTGGGAACTATTTAAACAGAAAAAATGCAGCTGGTTTGGAGGCTGTTCCACACACAGCCCTGAGCAAAAACCACATTCCTGCTGAGCTGTTCCTGTGGTGATGCAGGGACTGGGAGCTGGTTTGGTCCTTGGGTCTGGCCTGGACCTGGGCTGTCCCCTCATCCCTCTCTGCATGCCCAGGATTGTGGCAGGACACGTGGGCACAGGGTTTGCCCTGTGCCACCAGCCCAGCCCCACTCCCCTGCAGCCAACCCTGCAGCCCCTTTCCCTTTTGAACCTCTTTGACCCCAAATCAGCAGCTCCAGAGGAAGAGAATGAACCAGACCCAGGGTATTCCTTTGATCCCATTTCCATCCTGGGTGAAGCCAACCACACGCAGAGGGACAGGAACTAAAGCCAAGCCACTGGCACAAATCACATTATTTTGGTGGGTTCAAGAGTGTGGCTGCAGCTCTAGGTGGTGGCTACCAGGGTTTGCAGCTCCTGCCATCCTGCACCCAGGCTCTGAGGAAAATCCTTCACCAAAAAACCAACAGACACATCTCTCTTGAAAAAGGGAGGAACAGCCTGGCACAACCAAAAGGGAAATGCAAGTGGAATGGAAAAGCAATGGCCACCAGCACAGCAGGGCGAGCAGTTTTCTCCTGTATCATTGCCCAGAACGTTTTCCTAGAAATCAAATAAAACAAAGCATGGCAGAAACTCGCTGTTTCATTCTGACCATGATTGTAACAACAACCAGCATAAAAACAACTGTTATATAACCATTATGTACTCGATTTACATGTTCAGCCCCAAAATTACATCTGTAGAAAGATGCTGGCAGTGGTGGCTGGGCAGGGCCAGCACAGGGCTCAGCAGATCCCTCGGGAAAGGCTGGTGCCACAATGCAACCCCAACTCTGAGATCTGGGATGTGGCAGGAGCACCAGATTCTCTCTCAAAGATGGGATCATCACCTGAACCAAGACCAGAGCCCAACACTTGGTTCACAGACCAGTGCAAGAATACCTTGGATTTGTGTTGCCATCTTTTAAAAGCTATGAAATAAATACCACAGTGTTCCTTGTCTAAGTCACATTCATTGTGTGGCCACATAGGCCACGTGTTCATCTCTAGGAACACATTCTGCTATTATTACACTAGAAACCAAAATAATTGCTGGAATAATTTGCCTTTCAAGATACTAATCATAGCAGAGTTTTGAGATTTCTATCAGGTTTGGTTGCTTCTGAAAGCTATTGATCTGAAAAAAAACAGGATTGGCTCCCAATATCTGTCATTAAACCTGTACCTGAGCAAAAGCATTTCTTCATTCATCCTCTATCTTTTGCACACTTTGTTAAGTTAGAAACTCAAATCAGCACAAAATGCTTAACAAGGGAAGGGGGAAAATGTATTCAGATTTAATCTGGTGATTGCAGCTCATTCATTGCCAAGAGCTCCTTCATCAAGGCCATCAGGTGAATTATTAACCTCTTCCATCCACAAACAGAAAAATATCTTCAGTCACGAGGAAGCAAAGCCAGAGAAAAAGGTTCCTTGGTTTATCTGGGTAAACAGATTCATGTCCTCTCCTTGCATTCATGTCCTGTCATGGGAAAGGGACACAGCAAGGTTCACTCTGCAGAGGAAAACGCTGCTGGAGGGGAGCAAGGCAGGGAGAAAAGTGTGAGCAGGGCAGGGAGAAAAGTGTGAGCAGGGCAGGGAGAAAAAGGTGAGCAGGGCAGGGAGAAAAGTGTGAGCAGGGCAGGGAGAAAAAGGTGAGTAGGGCAGGGAGAAAAGGATGAGCAGGGCAGGGAGAAAAAGGTGAGCAGGGCAGGGAGAAAAGGATGAACAGGGCAGGGAGAAAAGGATG
>VYXF01005979.1:0-13184 GCA_013397295.1 Polioptila caerulea | reverse complement strand
TTTCCCTTTCCCTTTCCCTTTCCCTTTCCCTTTCCCTTTCCCTTTCCCTTCCCGGCAAAGTCTCTCCTGGCCCAGGAGCCAGAGCTGGAATTTGGGCTGATTCAGAATATCCACCCCTCCATCTGATGCCAACCCAGGCTCTGACCTGGAATAGCAGGAATCCATCCAGGCTTGGAGCTCCAGGAGATTTCTTAGCACCACTTCCAGAGGCTGTGATTGGATGGGATCCAGAGGAGCCCAGACAAAATTCCAGGAGCAGTTTGGGTTCCGCAGGCGCTGAGGAAATCCAAACATTAAAAAGGAGGAAAATCTTGAAACCCTCCCCCCATTCTCCAACACTTCATTTTCCCGGGCAGGGTTCGGATTTGGCATCCAATGAATCTCCAAACACCCCAAAATCCAGGAGTTCTGCAATTCCATGGGGCCTTTGCCCCGGGAATTTGGAAATGCCTTGTTAGTGAAAGGGGCTTTGCAATTATCCCGAGTGTCCAGATGGAAAAATTGAGCTCGGCTGGGGCTTTGCCAAGGCTATCCCGACAGTGGCAGGGTGGGAATGAGGTGGCGAAGGCACTTCCCAGAAAATCCGAGCTTTAGTGAGAGGCAGGATCACTCTGAGCTTTCCAGGAACAATCCCAGCTCCAGCCCCGCTCCCCAGAGCCGCCTTTCACAAAATCCCACAGCAGCTGAGGAGCCCCACGGTGGGAACAATTTGGGATGAAATGCGACTGCGACCACCGGATAACGGGAACATCCCCTTGTCCAGCTCCTGGGAGCTGGAAGTTGTTTTGGGCTGGGATAGGAAAATCCCACTTGGAGCATTTGGGGGATTCGCCCTTCCAGGACCTGAAGTCCTGCATTTCTTCCTGGGGTTGCATAAATCACGTTTTCCCATTCATGGGAATTTTTGGAGGCTGAGTCTCAAAGCTCTGCTCGGCAGGCCTTGGATTTCCTCTGGAGGAATTCCCACCGGGAATGTGGGAGGTGGCACCTCAGGCTAAACAGGAGGAGCAGATGGGTCAGCAGAAGGAGAAGAGGGAGAGGGAATCAGTTTGTGACTCCTTCACACGCCAAACAGCAGAAAATACGGGAATTTTAGGTCATGGCTGAGAAAACGGAGTCAACGGGGTGGGAGAAGCAGCTGGGATTTGTTGTAGATTGGGTCAAGGTGGGAAAAAAACAGAAAAAAAAAAGACATTTTTGTGGAAAAATTGACAGGATTTTGGTTCCCTGGCTGGTGTCGCTGTGTGTGCTTCCCTGGGCTCGGGAAAAGCATGGATTCCACCCTGGGAGATGTGGGTGGATCTGATCCTCCAAGGTAGTGGTTGAGGAATTCTGAATCCCCAGATTTCTCCAGGCTTTTTGGAGCGGATGGATGGGAGTAAAGTCCCCAAAATTCACCAATTTTTCTTGTTTGAGGTTTTGCTGGTGCCTCTACATGGCCGGTGTTGGATCCTGCTCGGATCTAGGGAGATCCATGTTAATCCGAGGGAGATGGGAAGCAAATAAGCACCAAAAAAATCAATTAAATTAATCATTCATTTATTTTAATCAATTCTTCCATCTCCAAGAGAGCACACAGCTGCAGGAAGGAGGGACAGAGTCCGGAATGCCAGGTCTGGAGCGACGGATTTGGGATGAAGGATGAGTTTGGCACAAGAGCAGCTGCGAAGGGAATTCCGAGGGCGATTCCGGCAATTCCTGGTACCTCTGCCCAGGTCTGAGGTCGCTGGAACTCCGGCGGCGTTGGATTGGAACCAGATGTCAGGAAGTGCGAGCTCCAAACGTGTGGAAGGGCCTCCCGGCCATGGCGGCCTGAACAAGGGGTCATTCACTGAGCTGTTATCGGCATCCTGCGGCTTTGGACCTCCGAAAAACGGGAATCGACCTCCCCGGGCTTTCCTGGGAATTCCAGGTTGTCTGGGTTGCAGTGCAGGCTGTGCCCAGCTGTGTGTGTTCCATCCCAGCTGTTGGAATTGGGGCAGCGGTGGGGTAACCCTCTGTTAATGATCCAGCTGTTAATTAACCAGCCGGGGCAGTTTCCTTATCCCTTCCAGGACCCATCCCTCATCATTCCAGGGGGGATATCCCCTGTCCATGGCCCAGCTGTTAAAAACCAGCCGGGGCAGTTTCCTTATCCCTTCCAGGACCCATCCCTCATCATTCCAGGGGGGATATCCTCTGTCCAAGGCCCAGCTGTTAAAAACCAGCCGGGGCAGTTTCTCTCTCCCTTCCAGGCCCCAGCCTCCCTCCAGGCACAGATCCTCTGCTCAGGGCCCACTGAGTGTCCCTGAGAACATTCCAGCATCCCCCTGGCAGCTGCTGCAGCCAGCCCAGAGCCCAGCATTCCCCCCTGGATCCAGGCTGGCCTTTGGCACAGCCAGCAGCCTTGGCACGGCATTCCCAGAGGGAGCCCAGGCCCAGCCATGCCCAGGGCCCCTTCCCAGGGAAACTCCCCCTTTGTGCAGGATCCCTGCTCCAGCAGAGCCACCTCTGCCCCTGCAGGAGGGCTCAGCCCCCCTGGGATGGCCCTGCCAGCACCCCTGACCCACAGGGCTCAGCCTGGGCCCTGACTGGCACTGGGGCTGGGTTTGTGTCGCTGCATTTTCATTGCAGTTCTCTAATGCAGAACTGCTCTTGCTATCGCCCTGTCTGGGCCTGAGAGCCCCTGAATTTCAAATTATTGTAATAATTCACAGGGAGGGGGTTTGCATTCTCCATTCTCCATTCTCCATTCCCCATTCCCCATTCTCCATTCCCCATTCTCCATTCTCCATTCTCCATTCTCCATTCTCCATTCTCCATTCCCCATTCTCCATTCCAAGGGAGGTTCCTGCCTCCCTCAGCAGACACCTGGCGCTCAAACCTGCACAGAAAGATCCATCTGGGAAGTGATGGGATGCATGGATGTCCTCCTGACCATGGAAATGCTCCCGAGAAGGTTTTGCCTCAACCTGCGGCTTGGGGAAAAAATCAAAATAATTGGGAAGAGAGGCCAGGATCTCTTCCTGTCCCTCAGCTTTCCCTGTGTTTTCCATGTTTTCCCTTGGGAGCTGCTGGGTGTTGAGTCATCCAGGCAACAAAACTGAGGTTGTTCCATCCAGGGGTTTGGAGACTCCGGGAAGCAGATTCCACAAATTATCTGGGAGTTGTGGTGGGAGCAGGGATACCTGGGTGGGATTTTCTTGCCTGGCTTTTGTAGGAGGTCGGAATCTTTGGATGTGAGGGGTTTTTGGTGCTCGTGTAATCACTGGAATGGTCGTGGAAGGTGACACTGTCTTTGCTCTCTGTTATCCCACATTCCTCCAATTTTTATCAGCTTGGCCTGAAAAAAAACCATGAGGATGGGTCTGGGAAAGATTCTCTCTTTTATTTTCGTGGATAAACCTCCAGGAAAAATGGTTAAAAAACCTCAGTTCTGAGGCTGAAATTGTGGTTGACGATTTTTTTTTTTTTTCCAGTTTTCCTTTCTTCTCAACTCTTTCTGCTCCAAAGAAAGCATCCCAAAAATTCACCAGTCGTTCCTGGCAGTGACCAAGGCCAGGTTGGACATTGGGGCTTGGAGGAATCTGGGATAGTGGGAGGTGTCCCTGCCCATGGATGGAATGGGAATGGGATGGGATTTAAGGTCTCTTTCCACACAAACCATTCCAGGATTGTGAAGCCAGGCTGGGGGAGCTGGGAATGTTTCCCTGGAGAAGGGAGAAATCCCGGGAATGCTGCGAGTGGCTGCAGGGGCTCCAGGAGAGCTGGAGAGGGGCTGGGGCCAAGGGCTGGAGGGCCAGGAGCCAGGGAATGGCTTCCAGTGGGAAAGGGGAGCTGGGGCTGGGATCTGGGCATTGAGGAATTGCTGTGTGGGAGGGTGGGCAGGGGCTGGGCTGGGATTGCCAGAGCAGCTGGGGCTGCCCCTGGATCCCTGGGAATGTCCAAGGCCAGGCTGGATCCACCTGAAATACTGGGAATTTTCTCTGCCCATGGAATTGGATGGCCTTAAGTCCTTTCCCACCCAACCCATTCCATGATTCCCTGATCTTACACCAGACCAGTCTCCCAAGCTCACAATGATCCAACATTTGCCTTTTCTAACTGCATCCCTCGACTTTTCCCCGCCCTTGATTTCCTGCAGGAGGAGGAAGGTTGGGATCCAAACTCATCCCATGGAGAAGAGCTCATCCCAGTGAATATTTGGGAATAACCAGCTCCAGCTGCTGGGCACTCCCCAGCGGATAAATCCCACTGTGGGGCGGGAGAAGAGGCCCCAGGCCCTGCCTGATGCCCCGTGGAGTCTCCATGGAGCTGTTCCAGCTCCCAAAGTCCATGGAAGCTGCTCCGTAAGAAACGGGACACACCTGGGGGGGGCCGGATTTCGATGGAGCCACCATTCATGGGTGTGGTCATGGAAACTGTTCCCTCAGGATCCATGGAAAGACGGATCCCCATGGAATGCTGGGCCTCGCGGGAATGCAGGAGCCGGAGTTTGGATCCAAGGAGAGCCCCTCTGTGAGGGAAAACATCCCTGAGGTGTTTAAAGCTGGATCAGATCCTCGCTCCCTGCCCGATCTCCACAGCCCTGGAATGTGCCACCCCTGGGAAGGTGAGAGGTTGGATTCCCAGCTGGATTTAGGGAGGTGAGGGAATGTCCAGCTGAGGGGATCCCTCATCCATTCCTTAATTAAACTCCAAAAAAGAGCAAATCCCCTCAGATTCCCCAAAATGCTGCAGGCTCTGAGGATCCCGGGGCAGGATTGGGAATGCTGGGATTGGATGGAATATCCGGAGCAGGGAGGGGGACACCCTTTTCTCCCCTCGGCTTCCTCCAAGTGTCACCGAGTGGAAAAGCCCAAAGGGTTTTGGCTTTCCAAGCACTCGCCTAATGGGATTGGAATGACTCCGGAACTGTTTCTCTCCGACCAAAAATAACCCCAAACATTCCCGGTCCTCCTCACCCCTCCCAGGCCTCACGACTTTAAAAGGATTTGTGCCTTGGGAAAACAAACCCGGACCAATTCCCATCCGTGGAGACCATTCCAAAGGTCTGTGTCTCCTCCTCCCTGCTCCGTGGAAAACCATGGCCTCGGCCAGGGCTGGAAGAGGAGCCGCTCCTTGAGTTTGATTTCCCAAAGGGAATCCCAGGGAATGGTTGTGGTCATTCCCAAACGAGTTCCGTGGGGATTCTGCCCTTGGCACATGCCAGGTTATCCATGGAGAGCCGGACAATGTCCTCGGCACGTTTTTGGGGTGGTCTTGTAACCAAGGGATGTCCGGGAAGGGGATGGCCTCAGTAGTAGGATAATCCACCTCTGGAAATTCCCAGTTTTCCCAGATTTTAAATCTCAGTGCGATTTTACAGCAGGATTTGCTGCCTCACCTTTTCCTCCCTGAAGTGGGGTTTGAAAGGATGGTTTGGGGGGCTGGAATGGCTTCGGAATTCCTTGAGCGTGGGAAGGATGGCTCCTGGAATTCTCTGGGTTTGGAAAGGGGGGATTTTGGAATTCCTTGGGGTTTGAGAGGATGGGTTTTGGAATTCCTTGAGGATTGGAAAGGATGGGTTTTGGAATTCCTTGAGGGTTGGAAAGGATAGGTTTTGGAATTCTTTTAGGGTTGGAAAGGATGGGTTTTGGAATTCCTTTGAGTTTGAGAGGATGAGTTTGGAATTCCTTGAGGGTTGGAAAAGATGGGTTTAGGAATTCCTTTGAGGGTTATAAAGGATGAGTTTTGGAACTCCTTGAGGGTGGAAAGGATGGGTTTTGGAATTCCTTGAGGATTATAAAGGATGGGTTCTGGAATTCCTTGGGGTTTGAGAAGATGAGTCTTGGAATTCCTTGAGGATTATAAAGGATGGGTTCTGGAATTCCTTGGGGTTTGAGAAGATGAGTCTTGGAATTCCTTGAGGATTATAAAGGATGGGTTCTGGAATTCCTTGGGGTTTGAGGAGATGAGTTTTGGAATTCCTTTGAGATGGAGAGGATGGGTTTTTGAGGTCCTTGGAGATTGAGAGGATGTGTTTTGGAATTCCTTGAGGGTTGAAAGAGCCAGAGATGAGTCTTCCCAGGGATTAAAAGTGTCGTTCTCTGCCTGAGCGCAGGAATCCTCCCCTTGTCGGGTTTTCCTAAAAACGTTGGCCCAAAACTTTTCTCTTTGGTGGATTTTGTGTTGGAGAATCCCAGAAAGGTTTGGGTTGGGAAGGACCTTAAAGATCCTTCGGGGTGTTGGTCGCTCCGTGGTTTGTAATGGTTAAAATGCTGATGATTTTCTCCCATTCCTCTTCGGCACTCCAGGGTTTTATCGGGATTTTGGTGACAAAATTAGAGCAGAAATGGATTTTTTTGAGAAATCACATTTTTTGGGGAGGAAGGCAGTGGGGAAAAACCATTTTCAACTCCAAAATGATCCCCAGCTCCAGGTTTTACCGATAAAATTCGAGTGCTACCTCATATGGATGAGCACAACGGTTCTGGATTCCCAATCCCTGTTCTACAACAGCCTGGGAAAGCTTTTCCTGCTTTCTTCTGTCTGGAGCTGCCTCACCTTCTTCACTGTTTTCCGTGAGGTTGAGCTTCCAAGGTTTTCCACCACGTTATTTTCTCTTGGATTTCCCTTGGATCTATCCACCTTTTAAACCAATTTTCTGTAATCTCTACCCGGTATTTCCATCTCTGCCTTGTCAGGCGTTTCTGTGCTGCAATAATCCTTCTTTTATCCCGTTTTCCACCTCTTTTTAAGGAAATTAATCTGATCTTTCCCCCCATTTAAATATTCAAGGCCTCAAAAAAAAAACCAAACCCAAAAACCAAAACACAATTAAAAAACCCCCCCAAATCCCCCNAATATTCAAGCCCTCAAAAAAACCCCAAACAAAACAAAAAAACCAAACAAAAAACAAAGAAAAACTCCCAAAAAACAAAAACAACAATAACAAAAAAACCAAACAAAAAACAAACCCCCAAAGACCAAAACACAAACCATAAAACCCAAAGCCCTCAAAACAAAACCATTTAAATATTCAAGCCCCCCCCCAAAAACAAACAAAAAAACCCCTCCCAAAAAACAACAAAAACCCAAAACAAACCCCAAAAACCAAAACGCGAACCAAAAAACCGAAGCCCCCCAAAACAAAACAATTTAAATATTCAAGCCCTCAAAAATCGTTGTCCTTCTGCTCTCTGGGGATGGTGGATTTTCCCTGTTTTCTGCGCCTTCCACTGGATTTTATTCCCTAAAAATTCAATTGGAGCCGGAGCACTCAGCAGCTGGATAATCCTGCCCTCCTTCTCCTTCCCACCCCACCACTCCCTGTGGTTGATGACACCTCTGGCCAAGGCAGCAGATCCCACCAAATTCCCTTTCCCGCTGGAATCACAGCTCCTGGCTCCCTCCCGGGGCCGATCCCAATCCCAATCCCAATCCCTGGGATGTGGGGCTCATTCCCTCAGCAGAAGCTGTTCCATCTTGGAGTTGTGCCCTGTGAATTCCAGCGCCAAGTGGAAGTTTTGGTTCTGCCTGGAGGAGCCTCTTTGATGAGCAGAATTCCTCATTTTTGGAGGAGGTCAGGCTCGTTTTCCATGGGAAACACGGACTGACCCTCGCTGTGATTCTCCGTGCCACTTGGGATAATTTTCCCCAAATTCCAGTTGGGTGTCTGATCCCAGGCTCCTTCTCCAGCAGCTGAATCACCTAATCTGGCTCAGACATCTGGCTCCCAGTGGGATAATTGCCTGGAATTGTCTCCGGTGACCGTGGAAAAGGAGTGGGGATTCATTGGGAGGCAGAGCTATTCTGGTGAAATCTCCTCTCCCGTTAAAATGTTGGCACAGCCTTCCCAGGGCTCGCTCCAGAGGCTGGGAAATGCATTGTTCCCCTTCAGGACGCTCATGAGTCACAGTCTGTGGAGTTCTGGGATGAATCCTCAGGACAAAATTCCAAGATCCACTCCCAGCCCTTTCCCTTGATCCAGAAAGGTGGTTAGGCTCGGCCTAAGTTCTGCTCCCAGTTTTCCAGCTGTCCACAGGCTTTGATCCATGAGCCAGCTGGGAATGGAAGTGCTGTTCCCTCAGCAAATCCCTCAGGAGCAAGAGGGATCGGAGGGAAAGCCGCCCGTGGAATGAGGATGGAAAAGCCAATTGCATCCCTGATCCCGCCTTGGGAGTTGGGCTTGGATGGGCAGAGCTGGTGGGAAAACTGCTGGGAATTGCCCCAGCAATTTTCGGGATGCAGAGCTGGGCCAGGGAACGCTGACCTGCTGCAGGGATCTCTGGGATCCGAGGTTCAGGGGTGCAGGAATGGGAAGTTATTCCCTGCTTGGATAACGGGGAACTCATTAACAACCCCTGTCAGTGTCACAGCTCTCTGCCTACTCCAGCTGGGATAAGGGAGGGATGGATTTCTCCAAGGAATCCATGGAGAAGGAAGTGGGAGACATGATCTGAACGTGGATAAAAGAGGAAGGAAGGAGGGGAGAGGGCGATTCCCACAGGGATTATCCATGCAGAGCCACATGGGGATGACTCCAGCCAGGTCTCAATGTCATTTTTGGGATCATCCCATTGGGAAGGGGGTGTGGAAGGCTTGGAGTTATTCTAAAATTGCTTTTTATTCCTGCTTGTCCCTGCATTCCTCCTTTTTCATGGAATAAGAGCAAGGGAATAAAAAAAAATAAAAAATAAAAAAACAGAATAAAAAAAAGAACTTGGAATAAAAAAGCATGGAATAAAATAAAATTTTAAAAAAGCATGGAATGAAAAGCAGGGAATAAAAGCAGGGAGACTGGAATAGCTCTGAAAATTACAGGGATGTACAGCTGGAATTACGAACTGCCAGAACAGCCAAGGATTTAGCAGCTCTTAATTACAAATAAAGCAAATAATTGCATTTTGGGGCCTGCTAATTCGTAATGGGGAGAGAAAAGGACAAACAAATCGGATGGGGGTTGGCAGCCAATTAACGATTTGCTTTAATAAGAAATAGGATTAGGCAGGGACGCTCTGCCAGGGTACAAAATGCGTCTGCCTGGAATTCTCCTGGGGAACATTTGGAATGAACGGAGCCGAAAGGATTTTACAGGAATCTCCTGGCTCATCCTTGGAGCTCTTTGTTCCCTCTTGCATTTCACCGAGTCCTGGGGGGGCTCTAACGTGGATAATGGTTAATTAGTGGTTAATCATTAATTAGCGTCAGTTTGGTTCCGTTCACAAATGGGTTTTTTTGGGAATCAGTTTTTCCTTGAGGGAGGACAAATCCTGTTATGGGTGAAGGGAAGTGGGAACGTCTTTGGGGTTGGATTGGTTGGATTTTGGGCTTCTTTTCCAAGATCGCAGATGGAGCTGCAGCTGCAGGGCCTGGCAGCAAAACTGAGGAGGGTTGAGATGTTCGGGAACACCATAAAATCATGGAATGGTTTGGGTGGGAATGGACCTCAAAACCGATCCTGTTCCATGGGCAGGGACACATTCCCTGATCCCAGGTGGATCCAAGCCCCAATGGCCTGGGACATTCCCAGGGATGCAGGGGCAGCCCCAGCTGCTCTGGCAATCCCAGCCCAGCCCCTGCCCACCCTCCCACACAGCAATTCCTCAATGCCCAGATCCCAGCCCCAGCTCCCCTTTCCCACTGGAAGCCATTCCCTGGCTCCTGGCCCTCCAGCCCTTGGCCCCAGTCCCTCTCCAGCTCTCCTGGAGCCCCTGCAGCCACTTGCAGCATTCCTGGGATTTCTACTTTCTCCAGGGGAGCATTCCCAACTCTCCCAGAGCAGAGGGGCTCCAGAATCCTGGAATGGTTTGAATGGGCAGGGACCTCAAATCCCACCTCATTCCCACCCCATCCATGTCCAGGGACCCCCCCCCACTGTCCCATGGGGCTCCAATCCCAATTTCCAACCTGGCCTTGGACATTCCCAGGGATCCAGGGGCAGCCACAGCTGCTCTGGGAATTCCAGCCCAGCCCCTCCTCATCCTCACTGGGAAGAATTTCTCCCCAAATCCCATCTAAACCTTTTCATTTAAACTCATTTCCCTTTGTCTTATCCCTATGTTCCCAGGTAAAAAGAGGGATACTTGGATACAGCAGGATTCCCTTCATCCCACCTCAAACCCTGCACGTGGAGCTGGGAAGTCCCACCTGCGCCGTGCTTTGAGGACCTTCGGGAAGAGCTCCTATTCCATGTTCTTCCCGTGTGTCCGAGGCTGGCTCTCGGATCTTGGAGCGTTTGGGATGTTTGCATTCCCCTGGCGGGAACAGCAGAGCCACCCCAGGCACGGAGGAGCCGCGGATTCGGAACCAGATCCAGCCTTGGAGGAACTTTAATCTCCCTCTCTGCTGGGCCGAGCTGAGGAGTCCCAAAAGGCTTCAGCTGGAGCCCGAAAGTCCGGGACAAGGCATTCCTTGAGGGAGACCGAGGCCAGCTGGAAGAATTCCAGGGGAGAGCAGCGGGAATGATCAGAGGTCCGGCAAACATGACCTGCGCGGAAGGACGGAAAGAGCCGGGATTGTTTAGTCTGGAGGGGAGATGAGTGCAGAGGGATTTGCTGGGAGTGTGTAAAAGGGGACCGGNTTATTTTATATTTTGTTTATATATATTTTTTACTTTATTTTACTTCATTCCTATTTTATTTTATTACATTTTATTCCTACTTTACTTTGGATTGCTTTTTTCCCAGTTTTTGCTGTTGATTTTCGTATCCACTCCTGCTTCCCGCTTTGGATTCATTTCCCTGAGCTCTGGGATGCTCCGGGCCCTTGGCAGGGATTTTGAGGCCAGAAATGATTTTTTACGGCCCCTTATGAACCTCAGGACAGCGGGATAATCCCAGATTATCCCGGAATCTCCCCGACAATGAAGATCCACGGCACTNTGCAGACAAAATGTCGGGATGCAAATCCAGGAGCGGGAACTTGGTGTGGGACAGGAGGAGAAGGTTGGACCTGGTGAGGACTGTGACTGGTCACAGGATGGAGAAAAATTGACTGAAAGACCTGGAAANCTCCCCGACAATGAAGATCCACGGCACTATTCCCACATTTTTTCAGGAATCAGGATGACTTCAAAACTCCAAACTCTGGGCACAGAAAAATCCTGGAGGCAAAAATTCCAGTCGCCGCTCCCCAAAATTCCCAGCTTTAGATCCCAATATTCCCTCATTTCCGGGTGCCTNCCTCCTGGATGGGAACACGGGGTGGGAGTTGTGTTTGGAAAATCCCGAAAGAGATGAGCGGGAGGAGGAATCCCAAGGCAGGAATATTTTGTCCTGAGCAGAGCAAAACCAAACATCTCCAGCTCGTTCAGGATTCCAAGGTGGTGGGAATGCTCCGCCATGGCCACAGCTCTGTAGGTACCAGAGAAGAAAGGATGGAGTGGGAAAATCCATTCCCTGGTGAGCTCCAGGCCTTCTCTCCATGNAGATTGGAGCCACCTGGGATAGGGGGAGATACCCCTCATGGAACGCGATGATCCTTAAATTCCCTTCCAACCCAAACCATTCTGCAATTCCATGAGCCCGTGCCTGGATGTTCCTGGGTTTTCCTGGATTTGGGAAGCCCGTGCTCCCTGAGCCCCTTCCCATGGTCGAGGCATGCTCGGCATCGCCTTGGGAGCAAACTGCCCAGATCCAAGATCCAATCCATCCCTGTCCCAGGGGTGATTCCCAAGATCTCCAGGAGCCGGATTCCCAAGGATAATTCCCAAGGGTGCTCCAGAACATTTTTAACCATGTCCAGGAGCAGGATTCCCAAGGACGATTCCCAAGAGCTTTAAACATCTCCTGGAGCAGAATTCCCATAAACGCGATTCCCAAGAGCTTTAAACATTTCCAGGAGAAGGATTCCCATAACCATCTCCAGGAGCAGGATTCCAAAGGATGATTCCCAAGAGCTTTAAACCTCTCCAGGAGCAGAATTCCCAAGGATGATTCCCAAGAGCTTTAACCATCTCCAGGAGCAGGATTCCCACCGCAGCCCCGGGGGAGGGCGGATGTTCCCCAATCCAAGAGGTCGGAATGTCTCCCCTGACGGCCGGCGCTCATTTTCCATTCCTCAATCCCATTTTGCGATTCCTGGTTATTCCCCAGCCGCTCCGACCCCGACGGTTCCTCCCTCTCCCGGATATTTCTGTCCATCCGCAGACACTTGTCCTCCTTCCCTGTTTTCCAGCCAAACCATCCGTATTTAGCTCCTCCAGCTTTTCTCCTCATAAGTCCATCCTTCCAGCCATTTCATTTTGTCCCACTTGGACTCCTCTCCAAGAAATTCCAGCACTGCCGAGGTGACCGGGATCACGTCAAATTCCCCGAGGAGGAGCTCGACAGAAAAGCTTTATTTTTGGGAAAATTCCTTTTTTTTTTTTTTTTTTTTTTTTCCTAATTCAGGGGGTGGAAACGGGGATTTGGCGTTCCCCGTGAGACCTGGCTGGAGTCATCGAAATATTCCATGGAATGCAGGCACTGGGAACGGCCAAGGAGCGATGTCCTGCCGGGTTATTTCTGTTCGTGTCACAGAGAGACAGTGGGAGATGAGGAGGAAGGGATGGGCCCGGGAAAACAGGGATAAAGGAACCCCAAAAATTCCCTATCCCATGGCACAGCCCAGCTGGATTCTGATGGAGAAAAATCCCAGGCTCCCTTTCCCGCTTCCCTCAGGATCCTTTTGCTGCCTGGAAACAAAAGAAGTTTCTTTCCATGCCCTCTGGTGCTCACCTCGTTTCCTTGGGCTGCTTCCAAGTGTTTGCTAATCCAGGGAAAATCTGCTCCAAGGTTTCCTTAAAAAGCAGGAAGAACAAAGTCAGGGAGAAAAGTTGTGGATCCCCATCCCTGGCAGTGTCCAAGGACAGGGTGGACATTGGGGGTTGGATCCACACAGGATAGTGGGAGGGAAAACTCCACATTTCCCAGTTCCAGCACCTCATTCCCATTTTAGACTCCTCATTTCCCATTTCCAACAGCTCAAATTCAGTTCCACACTTCCCATTTTCCAGTTTCAAGTCCCATTCCCATTCCAAACACCCCATTCTCATTTCCAGCCCCTCATTNCCAGTTCCAGCACTTCATTTCCATTCTAAATTCCCCATTTTCCAGTTCCAAGACCCATTCCCAGTTCCAAACTCATTTTCCCATTCCAGCACCTCATTTCCAGTTCCAAACCCTCCATTTCCCAGTTCCAACACCTCGTTCCCAATTTAAACTCCCCATTTTCCAGTTCCA
>VYXF01005978.1:181223-203204 GCA_013397295.1 Polioptila caerulea | reverse complement strand
CCCTGCCCCTCGAAGGGCACTGGCACTCCTGGTGCCGATGTCGGAGGTGTTGAAGGCTTTGAAGTGAAGTACTTGAGCGGTCTGTTCTGCCCTCCCCGGGTGACTCCCGCTCAGCCCCGTTTCTAAGGTGGCTTTTGAGCTTCCTCTGCTTTCCAGCAGTTCCGTGTTTGCTCAGCCCGCCCATGGACTGTAACTGCTCTGTTCAACATTCGCCCTTCCTCCTGAGGGTGGGTGAACAGCTTCCTAACTCCAGAGGGCTTCAATGGTTCAGGCGGTGTTTTTCAAGAATAGCGGTGCCTAAAGGCATTTTCCTATCAATGGGACAAACCTTAACCCCTCGTCGAGCCCATGCAGCGCTCAGGGAGGCGGCTCGGAAAGCTCAATGAGAGGCACTTGGCCGTGACACTGCAGCTGATCACATGGCAGACAGCATTTACACAGAAAATCGGGAGCACGAGGGAGGTCTCCACACTTTTGTTGTGACACTTACCATAAGGATATAATGAGGTGTCAGAAATAACTTACAGAGTACAGCCGAGAAGAGGATTTGTAGGAGTGTTTCTAGACTTGTGTCTTTCAGTCAAACACCTGAAACACCCCCACAAAGTTCTATTTTTATAGACTCCTCGTTTGTACCTAATCCCATGTGGCTGTGCAGCCTGTCAGCATCCACCCGCAGTGCCCCATCCTAAAGGAGCCGGGTCCTGACTCTGCCCCAGTGATCCAAGGTCCAAGTCACGAAGAAACACACTCACACATTCACAGAGACCTTCATCTGGATGATCTCCCTGCCATGCACACGCAGCCCTTTCTCTAAGAGAAGATCCTTAAAATTATTTATGAATTCTACGGCCAAATCCACCAGGCTGTGACAGGTGCTGCTGCAACCTTAAGGTAACACCTTAATTTTTTAATCACTTGAGAACTTTGATTTTCATTGCTAGATGACAATTCCTGGGGTTACAACAACTTGCCTTCCTAACATTTAACCCAGGGATCAGCAGTTTTCAAAACCTTTTTTGACCTTCAGGGTTTCAAGCACTTGTTTTGGGGAGCCAAAACATCCCTCACAGCGGTGAACGTCCTACAGAGAGGCACAGAGGATGTCGTGCCTCTGTCTGCCTGTTGTGCCACAGGGTGCCCAGGGAAGGATGTTTTAAGGATCAGAGACTTCATGAGGAATATCAAGGTACAAAATCTTGTTTTATGTTCAGAGTAATCTGTTTGTTCCAGCCCGCCTTTTACATCAGCTCAAAATACAACCTGGTTTGAGCAACCTGGTCTAGTGGAAGGGGTCCCTGCACATGGCAGGGGGTTGGAATGACATGATCTTTAAGGTCCTTCCAACCCAAACCATTCCACAATTCTGAGATCCCATTGCTGACTCTCACACCTTATACTCTGCTTAGCTCCACAGAGTGGTTTTCCTGACGGGAGTTATACACACTTTACACTGTGACAAACATTCACAGTTCACCATTCCAAGGATCTCCTCTCTGCTGATATTACCAGCCAGTAGAAATAGAAAGGTCTTGGTCAGTCTCATGCTCAAAGACAGGCCCCCCTCTCCAGCAGGCAGGGTATGATCCCCTGTTCCTGCCCCCACTATCCCAAAGCATCCCTTGGGGCCCTGTGATCCCCCATCAATTTGGTGCTGTAGCTGTATCCCCAAATCCTCCCTCTCTCTGTCAGTTTGGACAGGACACGTCACACCACTGCATGCTACAGTAATGTTACAGAGCCTTTCCCAGGACAGTCTAATGGCAGAAATTAAAGAACCAAACCTATCACAGTGAGACTGGGGCATGAGAAAGGAAGGAGCCGAGTATGATTAATGATCTTTATCATAGAGGCCTTGGAGGGAGCCCCAGAACTGCCAAACTCATGGCCAAGCTGCAGCCTGGGGACATCCAAAATGGGTCATTCCCTAAAGCTCTGCAGGCCACGTGAAAGCCTTCCCTACAGGCTTAGCTTTGGACACACATGGCAGCTACTTGGGGGGGAAAGGGCATCACCCCCGAGAGCACCGTGACCCACGAATGCCTCCCCAAGCAGATCCCTCCTGCGCCAAAGCTCCAGTGAAGGGCACACCTTGGCATCTCAGCTCCCTCTCTCTCCCCTCCCCGTGTCCCACTCATCGGCTCTGGGTTTAGCAACAGGAGCACGCACCCCACACACAGGAGCCACGGGAAGGAAGGGTCGAGCCAGAACGGCGTTCCTGCATTTCCACATTTCCAGATCGAGAGGGTGAACCCTCCTGCCCGTGCTGTTCCTGTCCGTGTCCCTTTGGTGCTGGGGAGATTTGTTGCAGGATAATTCTCAGCAACCATCTCCCCCCAGCAAAGCTGCCCCCTTTGGATGTTGGCAGATGACAGAGAAAATGGGTGGTTCAGGCCGATTTCATGAGGCCTAATAAATCTTCAGTAAATTAAAACTCATCCCCCTTTCCTCCCCTCTTTGGGCCTTTGTCTTGCTAATACACATTAAGCCCTGCCTGGCTACACACTTTGAGGCATTTCGGAGGTGAGGTCTGTACAAAGCTGCAGATGTGGGAGCTTTAAAGGACCTTTGGCCTCGGTGTTACCCATTAACATCAGCCATGCCAACACAAGAATCTCACCATGGTTCTCTCCCCTCAAAAGGGCTCCCAAGTAACAACCTCGCCTTTTGAGGGGGGGACAGAAATAAAAGAACAGAAGGAATGAGCAAGAAAGAATGAGAGAGAGACCTTCCAAAAGAGGTGTTCCCTGTAAGGCTAATTTTGTCCCTAAATCATTGTCTGGAGCTGGTTGCTATTTAGAAATTGCTTAAGAAATCGGTGCACCCCTTTCAAGCCAGGCGCTGCTGACACTCACACAGCACTCATGATATTTGATTCATTTCTCTCATCTCCACTGACCGTTTCCACTCTGACCTTCCTACTTTCAGACCTTGAAATAAGGAGCACTAATGCAGTCCCATATTCAAAGAGCCACTTTTGTCCCATATTCAGGTTTTTATTCCTGTTCAGAATTTCTCTATGCTTTCCACCCCTCTTTAGAAATCAAAATCAAGCTGCCCCCAGAGCTGGACACAAAGTGACAGGCCAAAAATGTCTCTGTGAGTGTAATGGCCCTTCTGGAGTCTCCCCTTTTGCCCTGGTGTCTTCCGCTGTGCTCTCCCTTGGAGCAGGCTACTGCCCCGTGTCCCTGCTTTCCCTCCCCAGTACAAGGGAAAATGCTGCCAGGAAAGCCGGGCAGTTTAGGAACCTGCCCATTTCCAGTGGGCAAGGATTTGAATGAAAGCTTCAAGGAAGCGAACAATCCGCTTCTCTGCTCAGAGCCTTCACCGGGTGCATTCAGGTGTGATTTAAACAAGAAGTAACAGCTCCTCTCGCCGGGTTTCTCAGCACAGGCTTTGCCTTCCATCCCTTCAAGCACTTTGGCTAAAATGTAAAGGGAAACTTTGTGGCCCTATGTGGGTGCTTTAGAAGTTGTAAGGTGTGATGAATGAGCTCTAAAAAACACAGATCAAGAGGAAGATAGCAGGGATGAAAGGACAGGCAGTTAGATCAGACTAGACATCCTGGGATGAAAGGAAAGGTGAATGGGTAGCTAGATTAGACAGTTAGGGTAAGTGGAAGGCAGGAAATCCAAACTTGTAGGTGTTTATCCTAAACTCCAGATCTGCACCTGTAAAGGCTGCTCCCTCACTTCATTTTCATGCAGTCCTTTCATAAGCAAATTTCCCAGCTTGATCAGGAGGTGCTGCAGGCACAGGGGCCGTGAGCATCAAAGAGAAATGAAACAAACTGACCAACCAACCTCAGTTATGGCCCTTTTTTTTTTTTTTTTTTTAATCTCAAAGGAGAGCTTAGATCTCCACTCCTTTTCCATTTTGGGGCAAAGGCACGGCTCAGTTCTCATTCTGTCAGGCTGGCTTTGTCCACCCCAGCGAGAAGGGATGGTGCACTTTGAACAAGGGGCAGTGTCGGGGCTCGGGAGGATTAGGATGGGGTTTATCTCTGGAGCCTGGAGCTTGTTAACTCTGGCCTGTGCTGGAGGCAGAGCTGGAAGCCCCCCGACAATCAGATAACCAGGATCACCTCTCACTCTGCTACCTGGCAGTGTCACCTGGAATAATGGAGCGTTCCCTGCCAAATCCAGCAACACCAAACCACTTCAGGTGTTTATCTGGCGCTGCTCATCTACCCCAAAAGCACATTGAGACTGATCATGTTTCCCTGCTTTCCTGGTGAGACTGTTTTACAACAAAGCACTTGTCCCTTGCAGATCACAGGACTATTTCCACATCCATTTCTCAGTGTAGCCATCATTTCCCATCTCCTCAGGGGAAGGCAGCTGCCGGCCCCTCATGCTGGGCAGTCCTCAGCAATTGTGGCTGGGAAGCAGCGTGGGGCTCAGAAATCAGGTGAGCAGGCCCACCTGGGTATTTGCTGCTTCCCTCAGCAGAGAAATAGATCAGCAGTGATGTAAAATCCACTCACTTGGGTGGAATTTCACACCCACAGCTTCAATCCTCTCATGGTTTTGTGGTGGACCTGACAGTGCTGGGTCAACTGTTGGACTGGATGATCTTAGAAATCTTTTCTAACCTTAATGATTCCGTGAGTCTCAGATTTCTCTCCGTGCATTACTTTCAGTGTTAAACCTTGAATAAAAGATAAAATTGTTTCCTCCTATGTGAAGGACACATGAAAATTAGCAGAACAGCTCTTTTTTTGCATGAGGACCTTAGTAAAAGTATTTTTCAATAGGTAGCTGAAGCATAACAAAATATGTAATATGTTCCATTTTTTGCCAGTAATTGGGTTGTGTGTCATTCCCCTACGGCTCCATCTACACATCAAAGATTCCTGCATTTATTTCTATGACATCGATTAGTTTTATTCCAAAATCACTACAAAGCCCAAAGTTGTTCAATACGGCTGTTAAGGCGTAATAAAAAGTCATAATGTGCAGCAAAGCTGCTTTCCTCTGAAGTTTAATCATTTTAGCCTTGATCAATTAAGGCTTCTGCACAGTGAAAGAAAAGATCCTCCTAAAGTCTAAACACCTCCTGGAGATACCTCTGCTTGTCACCATAAAGGGGGTGAAAACCAATTAGATTTTCTTCATACTTTAGTTATGTGCCAGGTCTAAGTAAAGAAAATCACCTTTAGGCTGTCTGGAATCAGTTACTACCCTGACAGTGAGCAAACTCTTGTCAGAATTTGGCTCCTCGTCTTTGACCTGAAGAGGAAAATCAGTCTTGTTGCTGATCAATTGTGGTTTTCACTCCATTAAGTCAAACCAGGAAAGGAGGGTCCAAATGATACTTTAAAGACATACATAAAAACTCTGAGAGTAAAAAAACCAAAAGAGGGATAATATGTGTTGTGTTTCATCATAAATACTGTGAATGTGGAAGTGCCTGCAGAGCAGTACCTCTGCTACGAGGGAGATGCTGAATTTACTCTGGAAACAGGTGCACTCCATCCCCTAACACCCACCTGGGCCTGTCCAACAGAGCCCCGAGACCCACGGCCTCATCCTGCTGAAATCTTCCCCTTGCTTTGGAGCAGGACACACTTCCTTGGCACGAAAAGCAAACAGCCTTTGAACATCCTGGCAAAGCCTTTGGCTGCCAGGGACGTGCTCCAACCTGCTCCGCTTGAAGGGAAGCACAAAACTATTATTGACTTCAAAGGCACTGGGACTCAGCCCCAGGGTGGAAATTAGCTTCAACATTAATTGAATTAAAAGAGGGGGATTCCCTTCAAAGAACTGCCACTTCCTGGGCCAGGGGATGAGATTTGTATTGAGCACAGTTAAAACTAGGCCAAAACACTGGAAAACAGGTGCTGGATGCAGTGCCTGGGCACCCCAAGGTGCAGTGGAGGAGAACAAGCATGTCTAAGGACTCAGAGTTTGAGTTGCCCAGACACAGCCCTGCTGAAGGACAGAACTGGGCAGAGACTCCTGAAAAGCTCCTGGGCCTGGGAGTGGAGGCAAGACCACAGCTCCAGTGGGCAAAGGACCCATGTGAGCATTTCTGAACCTCCATCATCTACAGATTAAGTGAAAAGGGAAAATAAACACGAATTCAGTACAACTGACAAATGGCTGGCAAACCACAGCCCCCAGGGCTGGAAATGCCACTGGACTCAAGGCTTGAAATGCCCCTTTATGAGGTGGCCAAGAGCCCCAAAAAGCTGAGTTCTGCCTTGCCTCCATGTGCTTTTTACCTCCAGGGATGCGTTGGGGCAGGCAGCTTTTGGGTAGGATACAGTCTCTATTGAACCTTACCCCTCCAGGATTACAAAGTCCCTGATATCTCTGAGACATCTCTGCATTTTTGCATGTGATCTTCAGATCTTTGTCACTTTAATTCCCCATTTATACACACCTGTGTAAAGTACCTGTGGGTTGGAACATCCTTTCCCAGCCCTGATAAAGCAGCAAAATGGATTTATTTCCATTTCACTCAAAAAATACCTAAGAAAAAATTGTTCAAATCAATAAAATGAAATCCTTTCTAAACCAAATGATCCCCAAAATCCTCAGCACCCTCTGCCCTTGGGAAGGATGAAATCCTGCAAGAATAATCTCAAAACTACCAGTAGCCTCTCCTTCTGACTCACAGAAAAAAACAGATTGTATTTATGAGGAATTATCCCCCTGCATGAGCAGAGTTTTGCCATTTGCTTCCTCCTGCAGCATGTCAGGTGCTTACAGAGACAAAGCCCAACCTGCTGAAAGCATGGCTCTCCTGTCTCACTGAAACCTTCTCTATTTCCTCCCCTCCTGGAGGAGAAAAAGGGTCAGAAACAGTGATTTGTGGCTCAGGGCAATGCTCAGAGCTGCCTTTCATGGGAATTTCAGTAGTCCATGAGGTGAAGGTGTCAGCATCAGATAAAGAGGAATTCACCCAGCTGACATATCTGATCTCAGCTTAGGTTACCTGCTGAGCAAAGACCAGATGCCCCAGAGCAGGCAAACCTCTGGAAAAGGTAAAGTTTAATGTGGTGAAATGTGCTCTTTGTTAGGTCAGAAAGGGAAGCAGTAAAGGCTTCAGAGAGCTGGGCAACCTCTGCAGAGCACAGGCCAGCTTGCTCTGGGGAAGGAGAGCCAGCCCCAGGGCCACAGATTCTCAGGCACCTGTTTGTGATATTGTCTGCTTTAATTTGTTCAGAGAATGGATCCAAGCCTTGATTCCCCAAAGAGGGGAAGGGAGGTTCATTCAGGTTCCCAGGAGGATTTTTTGTATCTCACTGCTCTGTCCCCTCCAGCCAAGGGCTGGCAGTGCCTGCCCTTCTCCCCACACACCTGTGGTGGCATCTGGCTCTGTTCTCCTTCTGCCTTACACCTTGCTGTAGCTAGCAGTACTCAGAAAATATTCTTTAACTGTTGCACAGCCACTGTAGAAAGCTCTTTTCAGCAGCAGGTGCCACACAGCTCTGCCACAAAGAACAAGGTCTCTTTTGCTCATCCATGAAGAATGCAAAGCAGACAGACTTGACTGAGGGCCTTGCCCAGGCCAGGGGCTAGGAGAGAACAGCTGTCCCAGGTTTCTGTCTTGTGCAGTTACAGCAGACTTCTGCCAGCCTTCCCCTCCCAGTAAAATGAAACAAGTGCTTCGGTGTGATAGAAGGAGTGTTGCACGTGAATAGCCATCAGTCCAAAAGGATGTGCTGTAAGGATGGCCCAAATGCCCAGCCTGGAGAAGAAAAGAACAGTGCTGTGACCCCAGCAAAGGGCAGGACCCCTGAGCTCCAGCAGTGCTGCCAGTGCCTTCCCCTCTGACACCCCACTGTGCCCTTGCTCCGGGGTCTCTCTGCAGCCAAGGCTGCCAAATTCACAGCAGCTCTTGGGGAGAGGCCACGAGTTCACCTGAACCATTCCAGCCTGCACAGAGGCCTCAGACACAGAAGGGATCTAACAGCCTGAGCCTCTGCACCCAGGGCTCTGGACCTTGGGGGTTCTGGTTGAGTGTCAGAGGGGACTGCACTCCAGATCTGCATGGCTGCAAGGTGAGCCTGAGTGCTGTCACACCTGAGTGCCCCTCACAGCCCAGTGCCAGGAGCCTCCCTGGCCTCACCAAGACCCATTTCCATTTCCTCCACCTCCCGGAGCCCCTGCCCAGCTCTCTGCAGGCTCTTTGTGACACAGGGCAAGGCAGCGCTCTGGCTGTCTCCTCTGGGTGTCCTCCCAGCCACCTCTGGGTACCTGCTGCCCCAACACTCCTCTGCCCACACAGTGAGGGCACCCACCCACACAGGTGTTTGCCTGAGCTCAAAGACTGTTCTACTGGATGAGATTTCTGTGCTTTTCCAGGAGAACAGACCCAGGCAGAGGCAAAACTTCAGAAATACCTCAAGACTTAAAGGAAGAATGAGTGAAACACAAGCTCTATGTTATTCCCATCACTTATCCTGCAGCTTTTAACTAACCAGCAGTACCAGAGCACCTCCAGGGGATAAACTCTCCCTCCCTCCTCCCTCCCTCCTTCCCAGAATCATAAGGGCAAAGCACCCAAGTGAATGAACCAACAAAGGAGCTTCCTGAGCCAACATGAGAGAAAAAATCAGGCCTTAAAATTGACACAGACAGAGACAAGTTCTGATCACTTGCTGCTGTGCTCCTGATGCACATCCAGATGTGCAGTGTTCCAGCTTCCTGCATGTTTAACTGAGCTCAGACTGAGCCAAGCTGTTCAGCCACTCCCAGGAGTATGACAAAAGTTCACCTTTTTCCAGGTATTGGGATCATTTTGGAGCACACAGCCCACACCCCATCCCCTGCATCCTTCCCAGGATGCTGAGAGATGTAAAATAAGAGAGGTACTCATGGATCCACTGGCACTAATCCCCTCTCAGGATGGTCTTTTAAACAGGAGAGGTTATAAATAAATAGAGCAAAAAGAATCCCCAACCATCATCCATGAGCTGGCTCCTTCCCTCTTTCTTCCCCCAGATCCTGCCCTCCCCTTTCCCAGCCATCCTCTGCATCACTGAGCGGGACCAGCAAACTTCCAGCTCCCCGCTCATGCGGAAAGAAATCGCGCTGGGTTTCCAGAGCCTGCACGGCCTGGCTTCATTTCAGCTCTGCACATTGTTCTGCCTGGGGAACAGGGGGAGGAGGCAGAGATGGGGCATTGTTTGCAATTCAAATGGCTGGACCTCAGGAAAAACCAATAAATTTAAGTCACTAGAGAATTTCAACAAGCAGGGCCACTCTCTCGAATAGGAAGCCTCCTCCCAGTCGGAGGGGGCTGTTGAGGAGCCACTAGACAAGAGAATAACCAAGCACTCATGGGGCTGAGAGCTTTTCACGCAATGAAGTCCAAACCAAACAAATTCCCCCGTTAGGAGATGCCTTTATCCAAACACTCTGAGCACACAGAAAGGGCTCAGTGCCTCCGGCTCTCGTCCTTGCTGAGCCAGGCCTGCTCTCTTCCCCCCTTGCCTGCCCCTATAAATGAAGTGATGCAGCTCTGGAAGAGCAGCCAAACCCAGCAGCACCCCAAGGACTCTCTTGACCACTGACAGGGGGAAATGGCCCGAGGATGAGCTGGGGGAGGGTTAGGGTGGATTTCAGGGCAAGGCTCTTCCCCCAGAGGGTGCTGGGCACTGCCCAGGCTGCCCAGGGAATGGGCATGGCCCCAGGGCTGCCAGAGCTCCAGGGCCATCGGGACAGCCAGGGGTGGCCAGGGTGGGATTTGGGGGCTCTGGGCAGGGCCAGGGCTTGGACTCAATGCTCCTGGTGGGTCCTTTCCAACCAGCACATCCTGTGAATCCAGGACTTGCACCACGGCATCCACACCACTGCTGTCCTGCTCCCCTCAATGTTTCCTGCCCTGGCAGCGCCTCAGGTCCAATTCAGATGCTCTTTTTTACCTGTTCCTCTGGTATCTCCATTCATGGCAGATGATGAAAAGCTGCCAGTGACTTTACAGTCAGTAGTAAAATAGATTTATAGGAGGAATTCGATCCATAGTCATGGAGATGTTTGGTATGCAGCAACCACTTAACACCAAATGCTTAATTCTCTCAGGGTTTATGTATAAAGACAAAAGAAGAACATTTAAGGCAAAGATGGTAAACTGAAATCAACTCCTGAGCAGATGCTTTAGTCTGGAAGTTAAATCAATACTATGGCTATAAGTTAATATAGTTTATTCCACATTAGAAAGAATCAACCCTGAATAAAAAGCACTTTGAAGATCCTGAAATAATCCATGAAATAGATCTGTATTATATGAAATATATTATATACGTTACATGAAATATAATACAGGTGTGTATATATATAATCCTCATTTTTAACATTTTTATGTGACTGGGGCACTCTGAGCTGCAAAGAGAAAGGCTCTCTTGGAGCAACACTTTCTTGAACATCAGGCAAGCTGGGCTTATCACCCAGCAGCCACCTCCAGGACTATTCTGCTTCTGTTTCCTCCATTTTGCTGTTCCTGGACCTTATTAATGTAGGTGTGAGGGGGTGGGGGATGACAACTCAGCCCCCATTGTTTATGTCTTGCTGCTAGGATGGGGGACTGAGAAAAATAAAAGCCAACAATAAAGCAAAGCGTTAGCCCAAAGAATGCTTTTATTGCCACCAGGAGTAATTCAAACCTTTTGTGGCGGTTTGGAGACAAACTTTATGGTGGTCAAGTCATACACTGCTGTTTGGATTTAAAAAACAGGCAGGATATTTTATGACCATTAATAAATGTTTGTAGCCTGCCTACGAACACGGGAGAGGGAATCACACCTCTGGAGCTGATCACCTGCAGTGGTCAGAGAAGGGACTCGTTCTCGCAGCCGCCCTCCCCAGAATCTGCTTTCTGTTCTCAGGGATGCTGGCAAACAGAGGAAGCCCCCAGCAGCCGGACTGTGCCCTGGTGCCTGGCCCTGCCCCTCTGTTGGTGTCACCTCTGCCCTTCCTGCTGCCTGTGGGCCCGTGCCCGCAGCCTGGTGTGGGGCACAGAGTGCGGTGAGCAGCAAGGATCAGGGATTGCCTTCACCCGCCGGGCAGTGCCAGGTGAGCACCTGGCAGGGCAACACAGCCATTCCAGGGACACACACAGCACGGGCTGCTCTCATCGCTTCTCACTCCGCTTTCTGCAGGCTGCTGTCCGTGTTCTGGATGGATCTCAGGCCAATGGCATCTCCTGGGCCCTCATTAGCCTGTCCATTAAGTCACTTCCTTAAAGCTGCCAGTGTCTAAGGAACAGATACTGCCGTTCCTAGCCCATCTCTATTTCCCCCTTTCCATTTCTAAAACAAGTGATAATGGGTGATTTTAACGTTTGGGGCTTGTAACTGTCCCCATGACATGTTGGTGTTTCTAACAAAATTCTGTTTCCCCAATCCTTTCTCCAGACCCCTAACACTGGCATAGGAACAAATCAACAGTGCCTCTTCTTCAATACTTAGTGCTTTGATTAATAACAGTGGTGTTGTTGTAGCTGTGATGGTTTAAGGATGTATTCCTTAATTAACCTTGTCTCCTGATTAACTTTGTTCTTGACATCTTGATTTTGTGCTAAATTAATTCTCATTTATTTCCCCCTTCCACCCTCCCCTTTCATAGATTGTGCTCCTCACTTCTAATCAGGTTCCCCTTGGATTATCTCCCCATCTACAGAAGCAGAAACCCCCCAGACTGTGCAGCCACTCCCTGCCCTCACAGGTGGATTTGTCTCCCACAGCACCCACTCCTCACTCCCCTGGGACCTGCCCACTCCCATCTTTTTCCAGCTGGAGCACGAGAGGACCCTCCGGACAGCTCACACGGCTCCCCCGGGGCCCCGGGATCTTCCCTCCAGCACAGAGCAGGACCTTCTGTCTGTCTCCCCTCCCTGCTGGAAACGGGGCCACCTCTCTCCACGAGGTCCCTAGATGCCACCACAGGGCCACCACCAGCCCTGTCAGCTTTAACTGGGCAATGAAGGCTGAGCCAAAGCCCCTCTTGCTGGAGTCCATCAGCAGCTCTCCTCCTCCCTCCCTGCCCCCAAACAAAATAAGTTAATCGGGTGGGGTTTGCTGCCTGGAGACCGAAGGAGTAGAAATGTATCCCCCAGTTCTGCGAAGGAGTGGAAATAGCCCGGTGTAAACTTAATTCTTATGTGTTGTGAATAGCAACACATCCCAGTTATTATAATCATTGTCATCAGTTCATGATCCACCACAGGCAATGGTTGGTGAATTCCATTTTATGATGCAAATGTAGCCAACCAATACAGGGATTTTGTTTGATCAGAGGCTCTTTTTCCTTTTTTTTTTTCTTCTGAGAAAAAAACCCTTATTTGTCATGTCCAGCCCCTCAGCTGGAATAGATCCACAGAACTCCACCCACACAAGTGAGTTTTGCTCATTTACACTAGGTGAAAGCCTAGCTAAAATAAAAAGGGGAGATATAAACTCCCTGTGCAGTCAGGGCAGGACACTGCCCAAGTCAAACGGCGAAAGGAGAACTGGGCATAAACCCTATGGGAAGAGAGCAAGGAATTTGGGGTTTGTGTTTGCACATGGTCAGGAATGAGACAGAAAAGTCTATACATTTTTAACCACAAAAGATTTCACTGGACAACATGGTCTAGCAGGAGCTTTAAAGGGGAAAAGCAGTTCACAGACTCTTCTGAATGCATCTCCAGTAGCCGGGTTGTTAAGACATTCAAGGCTGTTAATGTGCACTGTCAGCCCATTGTAACCAAACCTTTAATCCTGGGCCTGTCAGAGTTGAAGGAAAACTAAGGGCTGACAGTGCTGCGCAAATGGATTTTCCTTCTCTGCTCTCATCGCCTCCCCCCTCCTTCCATTTAAAGTTAGAATAACACCGAGTCTATTCCTTTCAGGGCTTGCAAAACAACTAGGGAAAAAACGGAGGGGGGGAGTGCAGGGATGGAGGGATTTGTCCCATCCTACATGGACAATCCCCCGTCTCCAAATTCCAGTCTCCAAACTGGGAACACTTTGCACAGCCTGATCAGACCCAGGTGTTTGAGACCTCTCCTTGCTTGGCCCTGGTTATAAAGTTCTTGTGAGTTTATTTTTCTTTTCAGAATCTCTCTATGAGGAGAAACACAAGGAGCTACATAGAAAGCACAAAGCAGAATTGCAAAGTCTTGCATGTCAGCTTTTGTCTTTGGTGTCAGACCTCACCCACAAGAGAGCTGACAATGTGACATGTCCACAGACACTTTTCCTGTACATCTGCCAGGCTCTTCATCACCCACACAGCCCTTACAGCCTTCATTCATGACATTTTAGGCTGGGATTTTAGGTTTTAAAGCATGACAAGTGGATTCTGTGGTAGAGCCTGGCTCTGGAACCCAGTGTTCCCAAATCGCCTCCCAGCCCTTCCCTTCCAAGTTTATCTTCACATTGATCTGGTGGGTATTCTCTAAAGCTGGGGTTAATCAGAGACCCCGAGGATTTCGGGCCTGTGCTTAACAGAGGATGAAGAGAAAGAGGTAACTGTTTCCTCAGGGGGGGACCCCTCTGTGAGCACAGTGTCTGTCTCAGGACAGGAGGTCTGGAGTAACTCCATCTCCCCTCCTGCTCTCCTGCACTGCAGCTGAACCAGCTGAGGTCCAGCTGGAAGGAAGAAGCATTTCTGCAGGTCTCCAGGTCTGCTGGCATCTCTAGAATGTCACCACAATGTTGCTGGGTCAGCGAAGGGCTGGTTCCTCCCCTCCCTCACCCACGGAGATGTTACACAAGGCAGAGGGCAGCAGGTCTGTGCCCTCACAACAGCCCAGGGGCTCCCACCTGGTACCTGCCCTGCAGGTGGGCTTGGGACTCATCACTGGCTGGGAATGGATCCAAGAGGCTGAGACGTAACACTGAGGATATTATTGAATGGAAACGAGCAAAAGCAGCAAAATCAATTTGAGAAGATGGTTCACGTTTCAAGGGGAAGAAACACTTCCAGAATCGGGTTAAGCAAAGCCCTACTGAGCCACTTATTGATTTCTTAATGAGCCTGGGGGGAGAAAAGGAAAAGGAAAGAGGACAGGAAAAAAAAAAAGATAAAAGACCAGATTCCAGACAGAAACAGTCATGCAGTTTCCTTGTGGATGCAAAGAACAAGTCAGCAAGGCTGCGGAGAGCAGCGCAGCATCAGAAACGCGTTTGTTTGCGGAGCAATGTGCAGCAGGGAGGGGCTCACGGCTTGGGGAGGCGAGGGGGGTGGACAAGGCCCAGGAGGAAGAGAACGTTTCACAGAGCAGCACCTCAGGAATCTGCTCCGGAGTGCCCGTCCTGCTGCTGCAAGAGCTCAGGATGGGCAGCTCAGCTGCCCGGCTCCCCGTGAGGGCTGGTTTGTGCCACTGGGCTTCCCAGCCTCTCTGGCAGAGCCCCTGCGTGGGCACAGCACCCTTGGAGACAGGCAGGGCCCTTGTCTTCTCGGCTCAGTGAGCTATTCCTGCTGGTGTGGCTGCAGGAATAACTCACAGGCCTGGCCTGGGTTTAGCTCCAGACAAGCCCTCTGGCCAGCACTGGGACATTGTTACCGCACAAAAGCCTCCAGCACGGAGCTGACCTTCAGCGTGGCAGGGACGGTGCCACCTCCACCCCCAGCAGGGTGGCAGGTCACAGGTCAGGGCCAAAGGGAAGGTACAGAACAGCTCCTCACCTCACCTGAGCTCTGCCCCACCCCGCAGGTATTCCTGACTGCCAGCCAGAGCCCTGCTGGGAGGGGGGACAGCCGTGCCCCCTTGGCAGGTCCAGGCAGGTTAAAGACAGAGGGATGCTCAGGAGATGCTACTTCAGAGGGGACAGAAGGCTGAAAAGGGACTGCCCTGACCCTGCTGTCCAGGGCAGAGTCTGGCATAGGGAATAAAAGTGCTTTATACATGCACAGGGAAAGCAAAATAGGAGGCAGCTCCACCACATATTTAACTAAGTCCACATGAGGCACTGCAAGTGCACAGCTTTTCCAGGAAAAATAGGGGGAAAAAGAGAAATCAGGCTCCACTGTAAATAGCTGAGGTGGTAAAATGTCTCTAGGTTAAGCGAGAGATCAGAGGGGATCAAAGAGTGAGACTGGATCCCACCAGAGCTATGGGAGGGGCTGAGACCCTGGTGCAAGGAGTCAGGAACCAGGAACTCTCTCCGACAGGGCCTTTATCCAGCAGGCACAGAGGATCCTACAGACACTGACGTTAACAGTACGGGGTCCAACAGAGCCAAAGAGGGGAAACAGCAGGGCCCTGACCAACACCTCAATATTGTGGAATAACCTGGAATTCTGCTAGAGCTGCATGGTGCTGCCTCTGAGATAGTCTAAGTTTGGGATAAGAAAAGAGAGGAGTGGGAGCATATCTCCAACTCCAGGGAAAAAACTACAATTTTTCAGTGGCCAGGCAGTTTTCCAAATTAAACTAAGACTTTAGAAAGGGAGTTCAGAGGACGTACAAATGCACCTTGCATCACATCTGACAAGAGCTTGCCCCCAAAGCAGCTCTTTCCCTGAGGGCCTGCCTGACATGAAATGGAGCAGTGCCACCCTTGCTGCTCCCCGCATGGAACCACAGCACAGCAGCACCAGTTTCTGTTTGCCTGCAAGCTGCTGCCTGTAACAAAGCAGTTGAGGGTGTTTGTCCTGTCCAGCTGTCCGTCCCTGGCACAGCCAGCAGTGATCTCCGGGAGAGGCACCGAGGCCATGGGAAGCTCTCACCAGGAGTCCCCAGTGCTCCCTGCCTCCGAAACCCGGCAGAACTGGGCATGGGGGAAGGGAGAGAGAACATCTGTTTCCTTATTAAGTAGAGTTCTTTCTCTTTTCCTAATCTATGGAAAAGCAGGAGGCAGGGGAGAGCAGAGAGGAGCCTTTCCTCGCAGCAGGGGAGGCTGCCCGGCGCTCCGCTGGGATGCTGCGAGCCCGGAGCTTCTCAGGGCGTTTGCAAAGCGGGACTCAAAGCAGCTGCAGGAGAGGCAGGGAGACCCGGAGGAGCATCTCAAGGTTTAAAATGCAAATTTCTCCACTTTATTTTAGGTGGAGGGGTCAAGGTTTGCCCATTTCTTCCTCTCCCCCACTGCCCCCAGCACTCCTTCCCCCTTGCCCTGCGAGTTTTGTTTAGGAAGGGACTGTGGATGCGACAAGGTCTTTGTGCTGGCCATTCAGCTGAGTGAAAAGGCCGAGCAGTCCCAGCGGAGGGAACAAACTTTTGGGGGTCAGCGCGGTCAGCCCCAAATAAATGCGTGGCTTTGTTTGTATTAAGGACGTGATCCCAGCGGGGTGCCCGGAGCCACCGCAGACAGCACCGGCACTATTTATGCAACACTGGGACAGGCAGGGCACAGGACTCCTCTCCCAGGGAAAACAGGGACCGCCACTGCAAACGCGTCTGCCTGTTCCTAGCACTGAGATTGGCTGGAGGGGGCAAATAAAGCTCCTTTTTCTTAAACGTGCATCAAAATTAAGGATGGATGCCAAGTGAGCTTGGCAAAAAATAATCCTAGTTAGAGAGCAGCGGCAGCGACAGCACAGCAAAGTGCCTTTTTACTGTCGCTTTTCTCCAAGAGATGGACAGTTCAGGTCATTAAAGGCCTAAGATAGAAACAGTTTCTCTTTGCACTGTTTGAAAACAGGCTTTTGTTTCCATGGAAGTGGCCCAGTCCTTTCTCGAGTCGCCTCCACCACAGAGGCGGCCCTCGGCCACAGGGTGGGAGCTGCCAGGGAGAGGGGAGCCCTGTGGCCCCCAACAAAGCCATGTGAAATCCAGCTGGAAAAGCAACATAAATGGGCTGGGGGAGGCTCCAGAGCCTGCAGTGCCCCTGGGAGGGCTCCACCACGAGGGCCCCCAAAGGAGGCAGCCAGCTGCAGAGGGAAGCACATCCTCCCGAAGGCTCCAAACCCAAAACCCTCATGAAGGCACTTCAGAGATATCCCTGGCTGTTAAATGATCTCCCCCTCCATCTTCTTCATTGTTTTCTACAGAGGAGCATGGGTTCCCACAGAAAGTGTCTTTCCTCCCCACTGACCTCCCTCCCTTGTTCACAGAGGAAAGGGGAGTTTGGTTGGGTTGTTCATCCAGACATTGCAAGCCAGGGTTTCATTACACTGAAGGGTTAACCCAGAGGAGCAGAACCGTGGGACAATCTCCAGCAAACATGGTTTGATCATGGCCAGCCCACCACAGTGCATGTGGACCAGGAAGATCAGATACTTAGAGATGCCAAAAAGAAGCAGGATAATTAACATATCCATGTGATCTCCAGCCTCCATCACAAATGGCAGCTTCAGCCCAACCTCACAGGCAAAATAAAGTGGAAAGAAAAATGAGAGTGTGAGAGTGGTGCGGTTCTGGCATGGGCTGGACAAGGGCATGGAGAGACAGGACAAGGGGTGATGGCCTGAAGATGAAGGAGGGTAGGTTTAGATTGGATTTGGGCAGGAAATCTTCCATGTGAGGGTGGGCAGGCCCTGGCACAGGGTGCCCAGAGCAGCTGTGGCTGCCCCTGGATCCCTGGAAGTGTCCCAGGCCAGGTTGGACAAGGCTTGCAGTAGCCTGGGACAGTGGGAGGTGTCCCTGCCCATGGCACGGGGGTGGAGTGGGATTAACTTTAAGGTCTCTTCCAACACAAAGCATTCCATGGTTCTCTGATAAGAAGAAAGGAAAGGTTTTAATCCTGCAAGGGGACCAGCAGAGAAGTGGAAGCCCAGCTGTTTGGACACATAAGGTTTGATGCTGAACTTTCCAGGACTAAATTTACCCATAGGCATCAACAGCTTCATGGTGGGGTCCTGACTAGAGAGCTGAGGACTCTAACTCTGTCCGTGGAAACCTGACCTCCAGGAAAATGTACCTATACCTTCAAAAACACAATCAGCACCAGTGGGTGAAATCTGAGAATGGCTGGAAACACCCCTGGGTTTCCCCAGAGCTGCGGTGGATCCCTGCTCCTGAGCCTGGCCAGCTCTCTTGGCCGTCCCCCAACGTGGGACACCTTGACTTCCACCCCCATTGTGCCGGACGCCCCTTTCCTTTTTGTGTCCCCCCTATTGCCTTTTGTGCCCAAGTGACACAGACTGATGAGGATTATTTCCACGGCTTCCTCAGGGACAGGGGGGTTCCCTGCTGCCCTTGTTCAGGGACAATAGACCCATTAAGCGTCTTCCCAAGGCGAGGGGAGCGGGGCATACCTGGCCCCCGATGTGGGAATGGCCACTGCCCCTGACAGCCATTAGCATCTGAATGAGAGTGATGCCTGCAGAACAACAGGCAATTATCCCACTGAAAAGCTTTTAAGTGGCATTAATTGCTGGCCACAGACTCAGGGCTACCTCAGAGTAAACCATGTTGACAAACAGGATAAAATACATTGGATTTCCTGCAGGGGAAAAATTTGTAGGGTTGTGCCTAACTGAAGGCAAGCTCCACTTTGCTCCTGAGTTGTCACACAGCAACCCCACACCTGCGGGCAGCAGCACGGCCTGGGCTGTCCAAGGGAGCCCGGGGGTTGCAGTGCCTGGCTGGCTCCCGGGGAAGGGGGAACTCCGGCTCTGCGCTGGATTACAGCCCCTCTGCCCCAGGTATCTCTCGAGGCCCAGGTGTACCTTTTTGTATTCTTGCTCAGAGATGCAAAGCAGCGGCACAGCCCTGACACGCAATCTCCTGTTAGAAACAGGCGGTGGCTTTGTGTCCCACTGCTCTTTGATCGGAATAAATGTCCCTGCACGGCCCAGGAATGGGGAAGATATGGGAACATTTTACACTGGAGGGCTGCAGTTAGGGACCCCAAAACTTCCTCCTCCTTTCCAAACTTTCCCAATTCAGTGCACTCAGGAATCCCCTCGGGTCTTCAATTATGAACAACCCCTCTTACTAGAAAAAGAAGAAAGAAACAAAATGCCCTCCCTGAAGCACTAATTTATACTTATTTCTAATTCTGAAAGCTTTTGACAATTGAATCATTACTCATTCACTTCATCCAAGTGAAGATGAAACTTTGCCTGATACTCTTTTGCATCACAAATCTGAATATGCTCCCTCTGCACCGGGGCTCAAGCACTTCTAGAGGATTTCCAGTAAATATGGGTCATTTTATGGCCCAGAGTGAAAACCATGGGAAAAACCCTGGGTTTTGCTAATTTAGACCTCCAGCTCAGCACACACATGTGGGTGGCCTTTTGAAGTTTGAGCAGCAGATCTTCTGCTAGAGCAGAATGGCTTCGTTCCCCGCAGTCAGTGGCGCAAGGCCAGCCTGCACCATCTGAGGACAAGCCCTCTCACATTTATCCCAGCACAAAACTCCGACAGGAACTCAAGAATCGTTAAGGCATCTGTGGAGAAAGCTTTGAAAAAGCCTGTACAGAGTCCAGTCAACTGAGACTGCAAAGCTTTGCCTCCAGTGTGTGGTGTAGAATAGACTGCACAGTCAGAAAGCCAAAATATTAATGCAACCCCCCACAACATGTCTGTCCAAGAGAGACAGTGCTAAAAAAACCCAGCGTGGGCCCCAGCAAACAAAAGACGGACCTCATGTGCTGCTAATAATGCCCAATCATCAGGACTAGGCTAATTTCCTCTCCTAGTGCCAGATTCAGACCACAAATAATTAACTTAAGTGCAGAAAAGATGCACTCATTGTGTTGGTTTGGTTGTTGTTGTTTCAATAAAAGGAAAGAATCCAGCTCCACAGAGCTGGACTCTAGTGGAGAGTCAGGGCTGGTCTCGTTTGTTCGTGCTGAACATTTGGTCCTTGGTATGTGCTGATATTGGCAGGATGATGACAGGTAAGAAATGCCATGTGCTACATTATGGAAAAGCAAACAACTGAAGGAAAACCTGGGAAATAGAAATGCTGTTAGAGGAAGAACCATTAAGCAGGACTGTGAGAAGCAGCATTTCATAAACCACCAGGTGCACGCTGATTCTGGGCAATCAGTACCAAGCACTTGTCCCACCCCTCATCTTTTCTCTACTGAGCACTTGGGTCATAATTCAAACCTGTTTGGATTTGGCACCTGAAATAGCTCAATAAAGTTTCACAGCTTCCCCCTGCTGCCCCAAGAGCTCGTGTCCCAGCTGCTCTGTGCATGATGAAGTGATCAAAACACCTTCCTGAGGGCCAACCCCTCTGCTCCCTGCCCTGCAGTCTGCTGGGGAAGCCGAGCCTGCAGCATCTGGACAAAGCCATGGGAAGACAAGTCCTGGCAGGAGTAAGACCTGCTTTTGTCACCCCTCAGCCCAGCACCCACCCCCCGAGGATGCACATGCACACACCTCCATCACAGGTGTGTCTGCAGAGCACAGGGACCTGCAAACCCCTCATCTGACCCCTCTGGGGAGGTCACCTGGATATCCCCGGGGACAGGGGGACAGTTTGCTGTGCTGGTTTGGAGTACCTGCCAAGACCCCCGGACCCCTCCCCATGCTCTGCTCCTGCCCAAGGAGGGCCTGAGGCTCTGTCCCCGTCCAGGCCATGAACCCCCTGCTCGTGGCTGTGACTGAGAAGCAGAGGGACCCCGGGGAGTCGGGGCACCCTCACGTGCTCAGACCCAGCTTCTGGATGGTTAAGGATTGAAGCCAAGCGTACCCCAGAACTGGACCAGGCTGTGCAGGGTAGGCACACATCCTGCTGGATGCTCCATCCTGGGAGCTTCCTGCTGATCTCCCTAACAACCTTTGACAAGGCCCTGGTGCTTCCAAAGGGCTTTGGTGCTAGCCATGGCTCTGGGAGCATTGCCTCTGGCTCCAGGAGGTGAATTTTTCCATCTGCCCCTCCTCCTGGGGAAGATGGCACAGGGGGGCACGTGCAGAGCTGCCAGCCAGGGGAGCAGGCCCTTCAGTGGGGCTCAGGACATGAACCCACCCCGCTGCCAAACCACCCCGGTCCCGCCAGCTGCTCGTGTTTAACGGGGCAACAGGGACTTGCAAGCAGCAGGAAGACCAAGAGGGAAGTATTTAAGTTGGAATTAATTTGTCACTCCATATTTAACTGACCTCAAAACTATTAAACAAATCTAATAGGAAATATCCCCCAGATTCCAAATATCTTTGTGCTGCCTGCTGGGGGCCAGCCCCTGCACTGGGGCAGACTGGTGCAGGGGAAGGGGGGCTTCCCTCCTCCCCATCCCAAAAGCTTGGTTTAATTCCTGGCTTTTACCCTAAGCCTGCAGGGCAGTTGATGAGAGGAGCATAGAGAGCATCCAGCATCCCAGGCTAAGGTGCTGGAGGAAGCTGAGGGGTGCTGATGCTGGTACATGGCTGGGGGCTGTCCTGGCTCCTGCTGGAAGCAAGTACAGAGGATGTTCAGGAGTTAGGAGCAGGGACTGGCTTAGGAATCATCAGGCATTTTTCCATCCCTCAAGCAGAAAAAGAATATCCCAACTCCTCTCTCATTAGTTGCAACTGCTCCCCTCTCTGCATTTGGAATAAAGAGGGACTCAGAAGGCTGCAGAGAGAGTGGGACTGGATTTTACTGTCAAAAACTCACAGACTCAGCAGCTATAACATGGAGAGAAGCTAGGGGCAGAAAGCCGGCATAAAAACAAACAGAAAGCAGCTCTTTCTAGCAAACAGGTGAATCCAAGCCCATGTCCCCTCATGACTTCAAACACCACATTTCTGACTGCGGTATGCTGTCAGTTCTTGCCTCAGGTCTGTGCCGGGCTGCCGAGGGCGCAGAATGGCGCGGTCGGGGGCTCTGCCCGGGATGAGGTGAGCCAGGGGTAGCAGGCATCACCGAGAGCCGGGGTCGGACCGGTGACGGGGCGGAGGGTGTGCGGAGCGCCGAGGAGCCGCGCTCCGGGATGTGCCGGGATGTACCGGGATGGCCGGGATGTGCAGAGGTTGGCCGGGATGTGCCGGGATGGCCGGGATGTGCCGGGCTGTGCAGGGGTTGGCCGGGATGTGCCGGGCCGGCCGGGATATGCCGGGATGTGCCGGGATGTACCGGGCTGTACCGGGATGTGCCGGGCTGTACCGGGCTGGCCGGGCTGTACCGGGATGTGCCGGGATGTCCGGGCTGTACCGGGATGTGCCGGGCTG
>VYXF01005978.1:163583-178956 GCA_013397295.1 Polioptila caerulea | reverse complement strand
TCGGGGTCCGCCCGCCCGGCCCCTGACCCTTCCCAGGGAGGACATTCCAGCCCCTCTGCACAGCCTGTGCAGGGCCCGGGCACTGCCCAGGGAAGAAGTTCTTCCTCCTGGGCAGGGGGAATTCCTGGGCTCAGTTCCTGCCCGTTCCTCTCGTCCTATGCTCGGCACCATGAGCAGCGCCTGGGCTCACACTCACAGGTAAACTTCCCAGGTTTGCGTCGCTTCTGGAGGCCTCTCCTTGCAGGCTTGGCCCAGCAACCCCGCAGTGAGGGCGGCTGAGGCTGAACCCAGCAGCCAAACGCCCTTGTACTGACTGTCCCTCCCTTCAAGGGTGTCGCTTGACAGAAAGATGAATTTAAAACCAGGAAAAGAGGGCAAAACAGTAATGCTGAAATTCCAGAGAGCATTTCCTGCTTGAGAACTGATCCCTGCCCTCAGTTCCCTGCTCTGTGGGAGGATGAACATGCTGTTCCCACCCGGGGGAGATCGCAGAGATGAGATGTCTTGATCAAGGTCACTCCTAGCACACTGGGAAAACAACCCCAGAGCTTTGGCACAGGCAGCTTCCTGGGTCAGAAACCTTGCAAAGCCCACTTTTATTTTCTTCCCTAGGAACACAGAGAGATCATTTGCCCTGAAGGACGCTGTCACATCTATGTTTTGAGGAATGTGTTTTAAACGAAAGCCTAAATAAATCTGAGTTATTCAAACGAAAATTTCACTGATATCATAAGGGCTTTTTGTCCATTCTTTTGTAGGTGACAAAAATTTATGAAATACTCTCCAGATATCCTAAAGAACTCCATGAAGAAGACTGGAGTTATAAGGGAAGTTTGAGCAAAGAGAACAGTTATTCAGTCCAAGTGTTGCCAACCCAGTGTCAGTAATTCCCCTGTACCCAGCAAACAGGTCAGAGCAAAGATGTTTTTGCAAGAGATTCATCCACTCCCTCGCATCATCGGGAGGCTCAGGGCCTGAACCAGCTCCCACTGAAGTGAGCAGGTGAACTCCCCCCTGTTAATGGCACTGGGATGACTCCCGGCTCTGCCCCAACAGGAGCCAGCCTTCCCCCTGGACAGCAGTGCTGCCACTGTGCTCCACAGCAGGCAGGCTTGGGCAGGTTTCAAGGTGGGAAAAAAGCTGTAATGTTTCCTTCTTTTTTCTTTAGCTGTTAAAAGACGCAAGGCTGCCTTAAATCTGTTCTCACACAACACTGGAAAAGCAGAGGTGGTTGTTGTTTGCAGGTGACACCGATGCAGAAAGGCCCCAAGGGGAAGGGGAACCTCAGTGCAGGAATCCTCATTTAACCTTTCCCAGCTGCCACACGTCAGCCCCTTGCACAATCACCTCCAGGAATCCCAGACACTTCTGACATGTCAGCACCAAGTGCACATCCTGTCTGCCTGCCTGTCCCGGGACGGTGTTTGTCCATCCCCGCCACCCTCGCAGCTGGCGTTCAGCAAGGGACACCCACAGCTGCTGGAAACCTCCTCGTGCCCCAGGAGAGGGGGTTAAGGGTGAGTGCCCACAAGGCTGGGGCACAAAGTGGATGGAGAGAGGCTCGATCTCATCTTTTTCCTGTGCACACCTCCTGAAGAATCACAGCTCACGGCTCTCCCCTCCAGGACACAGCTGCAACTGCTGTTCCAGGCCATGCTGGGCCAAGAGCAATTCATGAGCTGAGGTCTGCTCAAGGCAGCTCCAAGGCTTTTCCCTTCAGGAACTTGCAGGTGGAGATGAAGGTCAAAGAGCAATGGCCACGAACCAAAACACACGGAATTCCACCTCAACATGAGGAAGAACTTTCCGTGGAGGGTCAGAGCCCTGGAACAGCTGCCCAGGGAGCGCGGAGTCTCCTTCTCTGGAGATATTGCAATCCCACCTGGATGTGTTCCTGCGTCCCCTGCTCTGGGTGACCCTGCCTGGGCAGGGGGTTACACTGGATGAGGTCCCTTCCCATGCCAGCTGCTCAGTGACTCACTGGCAGGCTCGCTGTACACCATGGGACACTGAGATTTAAGCATCAAGAGGACAAAATAAGCTTTCTGTTCCCATCCGTTCTACCCAAGGGCTCACTCACCATCCTGCAGTGCTGGAGCAGCTTTAGCATCTCCAAACAGAACCACCCCACAGGGAGCACCCTGGAACAGGGCTTGGCACAAACCCTTTTTTTACTCAGCCAAAATTCTTTTGTCTTCTCACTTCTTAAGGTTAGTTTGTGGTTTGGTTTTGCCTTTCTTTAATGTCACAGAAAAATAGAACAAAAAAATAAAGAAAGGAAAGAGTTTTCTCGGGCTTCATATTCTGTGCCAGTGTCTCTGTCCTAATCCTTCAAGAACCCTTGAGACTTTGGTGTCAAGTGTTTTATCCAGAGCCACAGTCTTTACTTTCATGTCTCTTTTCCAGTTGAATAGCTCTATATATTCACATAAGGAATGCCACAGAAACACACACACACTTCAAAAATTACATGGCAGCCTCACATTCAATGTAGGCTGATTCCAGCTCAGGATTTGCAGGGAGCCAGGATAAAGTCTGGTCCAAGGATGTGGTGATACATTTTTTAGAGGAGAAATTCCTGAGCTCCCCAAAGAGAGAAATATCCTTTGTGAATATAGGATTTTTCTGAGCTCTTCTCTGAGGATAAACCTCTTCATTGAGCTATTGTCAGATAAGGAATAGCTGGAAGAGGTTTAGAAATGCTTTCCCAAAATCTGGGATTTACCCTATAGCATGATTTCAGTTAAACAATGCAGGAATTGCCGCTCAAGGGAAGAAGACAAATCCATTTCCCTCCAGCCATTTCCCAGAGCAATGCTCAGGAGTCCCCAGGGAAACAAAGCAGTGCAAGGCAGGACTTGCACCTGAGCTCCCAGCCACAGGGTTTCAGTAATTTGCCCTTTCCTGTTTTCTCTTCTTTTTAGTTTTGGCCCCCACAGGAACCAGCAACTGGGAGTTCCACAGTTTAATAGCACAGGGAAGAAAAACCTTGTGATTTCAACCTGCAGAGTGAAGATTTCCCCACAATGAGCTGTAAGAGAACTCTGCTGCCTTTCCTGCCCTCTTCAGCCTCGTGCCTTGCCATCTACAGCCTCAAACTACCTGTACCTCCTTCTCTCTGCTTTCTCCATCTCTCCCAAGTGCTCTTCCAGCACAGGGAGCAGAAGGAGGTGGGGAGTGCCTGGGAGCAAGGGGGATCCAAGCCCCACCTCGCTGCTGCCAGCCCCCCTCCACACCTGGGCACAGCCCTAGAAGGTGTAGCAAGTCCAAGAAAGCCTTGGAACGTCTCTGTATTCCTGTGTGAGTTGGGAAAATACAGAATAAATCATAAAACAATTATTCCAGCTGGAAAGTATTATTTCTCCTGGTTTGTTTTCTGCCTGAGAGGGAAAGCTGGTTGGAATTACATAAAGTATGGGCAATTGAGGAAAACAGCTTTTCAACAGGAAAATAACTTCTCTGCAAATGTTTTGAAGTTACTGTTATTGCTTAACACCTAAAATTAAACATTTTCTGTATTTTCTTTTAACTGAATTCTCCATTCCTCTGGTTTTCTGTACTGAAAGAGAAGACTCTCAAAAGAATAATTTTCATTTCCCTGGCTGGTTCAAATCCTTTATACCCGAAAGAAAGAACCCAGTGACTACAATGACCTGATGAGTTGGGGACATGGCTCCAGAGGCTGGAGTTTACTGGGAAAAAAACACAACTTTGCCCAAGCACTTGACCTGTCCAGCTCAGGAAACTCAAGTCTGATCTCACTTCCACTCCACATTTCATGGAGTGTATTTTCTCCTGGTTTCAAAGAGAAGTAGGGCTTCTGCTGCTTCATAAAGGAAAACACTTTTGGGATCTCAAAAGGCTCTAAGCTTCTTAGGAAAAGAGGATTAAGGCATCTGCTGGGTGCAGGGGATACCTGTGCTGGATTGCTCCTGGCAGCTGGTGCAGATTACAACAGGCAGGGCTTGAGCCCAGGCCGAGGCTCCACGCCCCCAAGGCTCCCTGTGCCCTGTTCTTTCAGGCAGGAGCTTCAGTTCCCCTGGCACGGGACCTCCTCCCACCCTCAAAGCCCCGTGGATGAACATCCAGACTCAGCCCTAGAAACGTTTCCCCAGGAATCCCTTCCCAGCTCACAGCTTTGGGATGTGCAGGGAGGGACCCCAGGCTGCTCCTGTGGCCAGGATGCTCCATGCCCACCCACCCAGCCCTGCCAGCCTGACAGATCTGCAATTCCAGCAGCTCTGGGGCTCACCAGCTCTGTCTGACTGACTGCAGTGGGGTTCCAAGGTCCAGCAAACACTCACACCCATACCCTAAGGCTCTGCTCCATCACTCCATTGCTCCAGCACTGCCTTTCAGGAAGAGTCATGGATTTGGGGCTTTCTAATGGCACAGGGAAGAGAGAGAAAGAAGGATTTGTCCATCAGAGCTTGCCCCAGGCAGCACGTTCACTGCTGCTCCCCAGACAGCCTGGCAGATACTAAAGGCACCAACAGGCAAACAGAAGAAATGGAAAGATCTTCTGCTCTCTGGAAAACACAAGGGCTTGGCAGCCAAATATTTCACCCCAGGCCCTTCCCTTCCTTTCTGCCTCCCCCTCTCTGCCCTGTGCTCAGCTCAGCTCACCATGGATGTGAAGGGCAAGGGAACACATTCCCACATTCCAGCTCTGGCACCCAGGCCCAGCGCAACCAGGAATGGGAGGCTGGGGCTCAAAAGCCAGCTGGGGAGCTGCTGGAGTGAGATAATTTCCAAAAGGGCTTTGGGACAGCTTTGCACCTCTGCCTTCCAGACCTGCACCTGTTCCCAGACTGCAGCAGTGCATTGGTGCCTGTTCCCCAAATCCCTGCAGGGAGCTTGGCCAGCAGCAGTGAAAATCCTGCCCTGCAGAGTGGCTGGAGCCTGGCAGCACCCCTGGGCAATCTCCCCGGACATCTCTGTCCACCGGAGAGCAAACCCCAGAAGCCAGAGCTCTTTGGAGCAGGCCTGGGGGCAAACGTCCCAAGAAAAGAGAAAAATGCCAGTTGTTGACAAAAGAAATGTTTCATGGAAGTGGTGCTTACAGGGCAGCTTTATTCTGGGGGCAGGAAAAGTGAAATAACAGGCCCTTGGTGGCTGCTGGGAGGGTTGTGCTTCAGTGGAGCAGGAAAGAAACATCTGACTTTTGGGGGACTTTTTGCAGTGAAAAGGTTTTTAAGCACTGACCAAGCCGGGCTTTCCCGGGGAGCCAGAGGAACAGAACCACCCCCAGTGCCTGGGAATGCCTAATGCATGAATGTTATTGTGAGGTTTGTATAGTTCTGATCTACTTCCAAATGCCAAGGAAGGATGCAGCCATCCAGGCACAAATAATCCCCACTGCAGCTGTGCTGGCTGCACTTCCCAGCACCCCAGGGAGGAAGGAGCATCTCTGCATGGTGGCCATCTGTCCTTGCCACTGCATCTGCATGGAGAGGGGAATTCAGCAGCCTTTGGGTCTGCCAGCCCAAATCCAGCCCGGGCTCCCAGCTGGCTGTCACCCACCTGGAGCAAAGGAACAGGGAAGAAGCCCAGCAACAGCAAGAGACACAGTGGGAGAGAGTAAAGGCTGAAGTTGGGACACTCATGAAGGCCACCAGCATTCTGATCAGCTGTCCCTTACTGCCAGCAAATAAAGAACTGGAGCTCCACTCCCAAAGCTCGGGAGTTCTTCTCACCATGCCCATAACACAGAGAAACTTCCACGTCCCTCAAGTGTAGAGGAAACTCATGTTCCCGGAAAAAAAACCGAATTTAAAAAATCAAAATAGTCTGAAGCTACAAATGAAGCTCTTCTCTCAGTTAATATTTAATGCTGCAATTGGGTGCTTTTCAGAGGGGGGAAAGGACTGGGATTTCTTTGCTGCATATTGACCTTGTGAAACTCCATGTGTCAAGAAAAGAAAAAAGAGAAAAGGAATTTTGTTGAATATTTCAACATCTGGAGCCACTTAGTGGTAGAAAAAAGCAACTTCTTGAGAAGCACTTTTGATCTAAAGCTGTGGTTTTAAACCTTTTCCTATTTGCAGGCCCATAAAATTTGTCTCTGCATAATAAATACAGGTCTACTGACACTCACTTCTGGCATCCCAGTCAGTTCTGGAGGTTCCTGAGATGTTCAGGAGCAGGAGAGGCAAAGCTGTGCTTCCCCAGGCCTGCCCAAGAATCTCCTGGCCCACTCCAGTTCCCAGCATGGACAGCTGATCACTTCATGAACAGATAACCTGCAGAAATGTCACCTTGCCTCTCTTGACGTGAGGGGGCCTTTTCCTAAACCTGAGACTGACTTTCTCTGTGGAACTGGTACCACCAGGTCTGTGCCACTCTGACAGAGCTGCTCACTGCTGCCCACAGGAAATCAGAGTATTTCTGCCTGGAAGATGCTCTTGGAGCTGCTCCACACCAGAGAGAGAATTCAGGCTGTGCTTGTCACCATCTCTCCTGCTCCCCAGAGTCTGCTGAGCCTGGATCTCAGGGTGCCTTGGGCTCTGGGCAAGTCCTGGGCACCCAATCGACTGCTGGGCCTTCTCCAGCCCCAAGAGGCCAGGCAAGGGGCACAGTGCCACAGGGATAATGAGTTACTGCATTTGGGAGCTGGGCACCGTCCTCGACCCCTGGTGAGTTCTGCTCGTGCTGTGATGTTTGGACATCACCACTGCCTCCCTCACACCTCGGGTTTTGTGCTTAGCTCTTGATTTGACTTGTTTGATTTCTCTGTCCCCAAGGTCCGAGCACTGCCCAGAAGGAGATAAGAGTCCCCTGCACTGCACCTCCAAGTGACAGCAGAAGGTCAATACAGTTGGAAGTTGTCCTAGGGGAGCCTTTCTTACTTATCCAGCAGCAAACCTGCCTTAACTGGTCAAGGATTTGTTAGCATCTCACTGGGAAATCTGCTCAAAGGACTACGAGGAAATCACAGGAAAAACAACTGCTGTGCCCAACAAAGAATTGCATGGATCAGGTCTTTGTTCCCATTGTATTTCTCCACAGCGTTTGATTAGTTTGGTTAATTGAACATGTAACACACTCCATTACCATGCACCAGCAAAACAGGTTTTATGACTCAAACAAATATGGCCATTATTAGCGGCTTCTGACATAACAAACAGCACCATTAGCTTGGAGAGGCAGTGCTTTACAGATGGCTTTTTGGTAAATGGCTGCTTAATCACTTTTTTTTTGCTGTAAAGACTCGTTGGTGCTGCTGGAGCACTGGGTGGGGACTGGGAGGGGACACAGTCACAGCACTGTCACAAGGTCTGTGTGATACATTTCCCCTCATCTTCTCACACACGGAGATAAACCTTGTTTATCCAAGACAAATCCATCAAAATCACTCCAAGCACCTCTGGCAAACATTCACTCTTCCTAATGCCACAGACCAGCTCATTTTCATCTCAACATGCAGATATGTACAAATAAAAGACATCCATACAAATATCTGCAGGGGGTGTCAGGATGGTGCCAGACTCTTCTCCGTGGAGCCCAGTGACAGGACAAGGAGCAATGGCCATGAACCAAAACACACGGAATTCCACCTCAACATGAGGAAGAACTTTCCGTGGAGGGTCAGAGCCCTGGAACAGCTGCCCAGGGAGCGCGGAGTCTCCTTCTCTGGAGATATTGCAATCCCACCTGGATGTGTTCCTGCGTCCCCTGCTCTGGGTGACCCTGCCTGGGCAGGGGGTGGCACTGGATGAGGTCACTGCCTCAAGCTGCCAGCTGCACCTCCAGAGCCCCCCTGAGCTCCACAAGTCATCTCGTAGAGATCCAGAGGAGGCTGATTGTGGATTAAAATGCAATGTAATACAGGGCACACAGACAGTCCCCTGCTCCCCAGCTGTAAAGGTGGTTGATGTTTCCACACTCCTCACTGCAGTCACTCCAGTCCAGATTTCTAATTTTGCTTCTTAAGTAGCTAAAACTGTTTCACAGTATTTTCTAGGCAGAGGAGGATTTTCCACACAGAGAGATCTCCTGGCAGCTTTTCAATTTTTTTACAAAACCCCTCCCTTTCCACATTTGGCCCCACAACCAGTATTTACCATGGAGAGTAAACTCACGAAGAAATAACAACTTGCATGCTTATTTGCCAAGATTTTGATCAATTCATATCATCCTGCTATCCCAGGTTCCCTGATCTCAGACCTTTCAGCTGGTGATGTGTAAAACCTGAGGAGCAGACAGCTTAATAACGATGTGAGCCCCTGATGAAAATGCTGAAATGCAGGCCAAGAAGTGGGGAGAGGTTTGGCCTCTGGCACGGGCTTGGGAACTACGGAGCCAAAAGCTGGGAACCCCGTAAGGCAAAAACTTCTCATCCTCCCACTCTGTGCTTCTCCACGGCTCCACTGAAGGAGTCTTGAACACCAAAATGAGAGACTCCTCTTGCCTCTCCCTTCACCTATCAGTGCAGGAGCAGCTGCTGCTTGCTCAGGATTGCTGGGGGACACCGTGCCTTGACGCCAGGGCTCACCAGTGTCTGTCTGCTCTCTGTTACACTCTCCCATCGACAGCTCCTGCACAAATCCCGGACAGAGAGAAAACACGGGTATGATAACAAGAACATCCTGGTTGTGGCTGCAGAACACTTTCTGCCTGATTTTCTGCCCAGAAGCCTCTCTGCTCTACAGCACAACCCAGCTCAAAGGTTTCAAATATTCCTCAAACTACACACCCTGCTTGCCAAAAAATTAATGCAAGCAATTAGTGTGGCAAAGCACTTCAACAAATAGTTCCATTCATTGCAGCGGTGTCCCGCACTGGAGCTGGCAGTGACCTGCACTTCCCGTCTCCTGCTCTCGCACTCCCTTATGCAGACACCCAGTACTTATTCAGTGGAAACACTTAGCTCACAAATCCCCACTCTGAGCTGCTGGGGAGAGGCTTCCAGACTTGTCTAAATGAATTTTCTTCCTTTTTTTCAATTCAGTGCTCCAGCACTACTGGGAATTTCCAGCCAGAAATTCTTAAAGCTGGAAGCCTCTATATTTTCTTTAACATAACAAACCTGTGTTTCATATCCCTGAGCAACAGCAGCGTTTGGATCCCGGGCTCCTCCTTCCCTCCTGGCTTGATGGAGTCACCTCTAAGTGCCAGCTCCTGCAGCCCCCCCAATCTACAGGCTCTCTGCTGACATCCGTGCACCGTGTGCCACAGCGACAGCCAGCCAGATCCCCCCAAACCTTCCCAGAACCAGCCAGATCCCCCCAAACCTTCCCAGAGCCCCTCGGCAGCGACTTTCCCTGGAGAGGCGCCCGCTCCGGCAGCGGCGCCGCGGGCGGGTTCAGCACCACGGACAGAGCGCGGCTGCGAGCGCTTTGCGAGCGCTTCACACGAGCGGTACGAGCGCTTTACACGAGCGGTACACGCGCTTTACACACCCTGAGTGCCAGCTCAGAAGTAATTTCTGCAGCTGCCTGGCAAACAGTAAAAAAGACGACTTACTTNCCCGCTCGGGGAGCGGCGCCGCGGGCGGGTTCAGCACCACGGACAGAGCGCGGCTGCGAGCGCTTTACACGAGCGGTACACGCGCTTTACACGAGCGGTACGCGCGGTTTACACGCGGGGTACACGCGCTTTACACGCGGGGTACACGTGGTTTACACGCGGGGTACACGCGGTTTACACACCCTGAGTGCCAGCACAGAAGTAATTTCTGCAGCTGCCTGGCAAACAGTAAAAAAGACGACTTACTTGTCTTAAACTAAACGCAATAAAATAATATCCTTGAAAGTATTTACCACCTGCTTCACCCCCAGACGGATAAAGGGCCAGGAGTGATGGAGCTGGATTAGAAGTGAGCAAGTCCTGCCACAGTAAAACCGGGCCCAATAAACGCAATGCACTGATGGAGGTCAGAGCCGTGTGAATGGGGAGCGGTGTGGCTAAGGGCCACCCTGAGGCTGTTGCACTCTCTGGATAAGGGCGAGCCCGAGGGTGTGCTGCTGGACAGGCTCTGTAAATTATCCGAAACACCCTCTCCTGCCAAGGGGAGGTGGCAGGGCTGGCTTCCTCCCTGCCCTGGTGCATTTCACACAATCCCTGGCAGTAACTGCTCTGACTCGACTGGGCTGGGGAAAGGTAAAATAACTCTCCACAAGACGATAATCCAATTCCTTTGCAAAAGAAATAAATCTCCATTACTGCCCCACACCTCTCCTGCAGTTTCCAATCGGCCTCTGTGTGAAAGGAACTGCTTTTATGATGGATCTGGGGCATTTATTATGACAGCACACAGCATAAACACTGCCCAGCATCAAACAGCTTGAGAGCTCTGACTTCAAGCTAAATGCAATAAGAGAAGAGAACCTTCCCACACCAGGGAAATGAAGACAGTTTTAGTAGATTATGATGGGAGCATAATGTTTCCACTACAGAGAATTTCATTCCCCATCGAGCCCAGAGTTCATGAGGAATACTGTTCCTGTTTCAATTATTGAGCTTCAATCCCTCCCCCAGAAACTGCACGTCCCCTGTCTGGGAAGGGAAGGCCAGAACACAAAGGCAATCACCCCCCTTCTCCAGCACCAGGCCCATCTTTCATGGGAAAAGATTTCAAATGCAAGCAGTGCCGGAGTCCTGCTGCCAGAGCACTCAGGTGGTGAGGAAAACAAACACAGACATGCCAGGGCACACACAGGTGGTTTCCAGTTTGACTGATGCCATCAGAGACCTTTCCTGGTGCTGCCAGGGCTCACCCATGGTGGTACCCAGCCCACCTCTCCTGTTCCAGCAGTGCTGCCAGGCAGAAAAGACCCAAACTTCTCCAGTTTTTGAGTGATCCTGCTAGCAGGGCTCTCCAGCCAGGAGAATTTACATGGAAGGGTCATGAGTCAGGCTCCTTCCTCAAAACCAGTTTTGCTAAATGGGACCAGGACAAGGTCTCTCTCCTTTTTGGTGTGTTAGGGGAATTTCTTTGCTGTCTCCTGCTTTTCCATATAAGACATATTTTCAGCTGGATAATTTCCCACCTGAAAACTGCAGTCTGTGGGCTGAGAGACTCCTGCAGCTTCCGAAAGGATTGTGCTGATTTAATCTTCTCAGCTTAAAAATGAAACTCCACCTGAAAATGCCCTGAACAACTAATCCAGACCCAGGAATTGTGTGTCCAAGGGCAGAGCTCCTCTGTGCACTACTGCCTTTGAAAAGAAACCCTCAGCCACCACGGGCTGTTGTGCAGAGCTCTTTTTTCATCAGATAGGCTGCACAAATATCTCAGGGGTAAAGTCCCTCTGACAGAGGAACTGGTAATTTGGGGATCCTGGCCCAGTTTCTGTGCATAGCAGCCTTTCAGCTGCCTGGCCCCTTCACACAGAGGTTTTGTGCACGGGCAGGAGCACCGTGGAAACATCAGAGTACAAACCCTGGAGCCTCCAGAATTTCAGAGCCCATAAGGTTTGACTCCACCCAAAAGAGGTTTTCAGGGTGACACCTTTAAATTTAGGAGCCCGAACTCCACCTACACCTCTGCACACCCAGCACTCAGCAATACAAACCAACTACCTAAGGCTGGAAAAAGCATTTTCACTGAAGCACGATGAGCTGTAAAGCACAAACCCACCCTGTGGTTCCAGGGCACCTAAGGTGGTCCCAGAGTTACATCGGGCAGGGGATTTCCTGACAGGCTGAGCCCCCGGTGCCGGGATCCTCAGCTGCACCCGCCCGTGCTGCTGGCTGTCCCTCGGGAATGTGCTGCTCTGGCAAAGCTCTGATGGCTCTGGTGCAGGAAATCATCACAGCCAGGCTCCTGTGCTTCCCCTCCCATGCCAAATACTATTTTCCCTCCTTTTCTTCTTGTGGACGAAGGTGGAAGATGAAATGTAAGAGATGAGAGAGAAATTGAAAATTGCTAATCTCTAATTTCAGCTTGATAATTTGCTTTGGCCTCTGGGGTATTAAAATTATAACACTTTCAGGCTGTATTAAAAAAGGCATCAACTCTATGATTGACAACTTTCTTAATAACATTTCTCTTTTCAGAAGGCATTACACTGAGTTGATCTTTAAATATAGTCAATTACCACTTCTATCTATAGGATCAAATGCTCTCTTAATGATACAGGGGAGAGAAAGGCACCACTTCTGTGTGCTTTGTGCCGAGGTGTGGCAGCCACTGATACAACCCAGCGAGGAACAATGCCACACCTCACCACCCAAGGGGATGTGCCAAAACTGCTGGAGTTACCTTTCTTTGTGCACCAAACCCCATCCTTCCCACGCGTTTCTCTAAGGACAGAGTGCACGAGTTGTGCAGGTCAGTCAGTTGTGTTTGTCTCGCAGTAAATTCCTCTCTTTGACTTGCCAGCAGTGGTATCCGAGCGGGGGCAGGCAGGGCAGCCCCCAGGATTAGGGGGGCCCGTATTAGCTCTTCCTGCCCTGCTGTCTCAGGGGTTTGCAGCAGGTGCCTCTCCCCGCATTCCCAAGGCTCCTGCCGGCCGCCAGCCAGTCTGAGGACAGCCCCGAGCAGCTGTCCAGGCTGATGGGAGGGCCTGGACATCTGAGTGTGAGGCCACATGTCAGCAGGAAGGACAAACACCACCACTGCCTCCCCTCTAATCTGGGATAATTCCCTCTTAGAAATATGATCGGCTTTCTAGACCCCCAGCATCCAGATCCTGGGTAAATCCAGGTGGGGAAGGGCACTTCTTCTCCTGTCTTTGTTAAATTACGATGGGGGGGTTGAATGTTTTCTTCTCAGCACCACGCTGGTGGTTAGGAAAGGAAACAAAGGACAAAAGTCCCTGAAACATTTCAGACCTTTCTGGTTTCCCAGCACTCCCTCTGAAGAAGCTCGAAAGCATCTGAGCTCCTGGTGGGACACTGGTGTGTGTAAAAGGCTGCCCTGAGCAGAAGCTTGGGCCTGTGAGATGGAAGAAAGGCTTTCAGAGTTCCTCAGTTCCTCATGTGAGGCTTATTTTGAGTCTTACCACCTCTGTGGATACTGTTTGGAATTTTGCAGCTGATGAGAAGGGACAGGAAAAGACAATCAGATATAAAGTAAAAATACAACCTCCTCTGAAACTGTCAGAAGCTGGTGGAAAACCATTTAGTGGATGAGAGGTGAAATGTTTGTCCACACAGGACCCCTTCTGAGAGCAAGCTCTGTAACTGCTGCTCGAGAGCCTTGGGAAGGATTTAACCCTCTCCACCACCACGGTGCTTTTAACAGATTTTGTGTAAAATATCTCCTTCAGCCTAACCACAAGTCAGGGCCTGATGCAGGGATCAATAGCAAAGATCCTGCTGTGTTAGGAAGAAGGTCAAATCAAACAACCACAGCGGACCCTTCAGCTTCAAATTCTGTTAGAGGACAGAAGAGGCAGAACCTGAGTAGCCATCACAGAGAGGAACAGAGCATTTGCCCTACTTTTGCCTCTGCCTTTGTGAAAGTCTTAAAAAAAATAAAATCAAACACTGAAGTACAGCAACCTTTGTGCTAGCAAGGAAACATCGTTCCCTTTAGGAGATAAACCATCTGTAGCAGGAAAGTTACACAATTCATCTCAGGTCAAAAGTACTTCCAGAGTGAGGACCCGAATCCATCAGAGCTTTCACAACTGCTCTGCTCTGGTGGGGTTGGGAAGAGAGTGCAGGCTAAGAACCTAAGGCAGAGGAAACCCAAATTCTGTGTTTCATTTGGGAAATCCAGGACAGAATAATATCACAAAGGAAGCTTTCAGCACAATTCCAAGCATTACATTAGTTTGGCAGACTCCACTCAACAGTTTCTAGTCCATAATTTGCAGATCATGTCATTTTTTAAAATAAGAAACACCAAAAGGCAAATGCAGCTGCTTTTCATGTAGGAAACTTCTGTATCTGCTGGCTTCTGTTGTTTGATGGCAGGGGAGGAGGAGGAGGGAATCATGGAGCTGAGAGCTGTCTCTGAAAAGTTCTCTGCTGAGATGTGATGAGAAGGTTCAATCCAGAAAATAAGGGCAGGCAGCAACCCTTGTGCACCTCTTCCCTCTGACCCCAAAGGCCACAAAAATCTGTCACTGCAGAGCCACAGAAACGCGGGTTGGAAGGTTGCTGGTGCAACCTCCCTCCCCAAAGCAAAACCAAAGTCAGCAGCAGAGCAGCTCGGCCTTGTGCAACCAAACCTGAGGCCAAAGTGTCCGGGCTGTGAGGGGGAGCACCTCAGTCCAGCCCAGCCCAGCCCAGCCCAGCACTGCCCACTGAATTTTGGAGTGATTGGGCATTCTCTGAACACCCTTGCACAGCAGCCTGCCCACATCGAGCAGCCTAGCTGCATTATTCAATTTCTGGGGAGCAAAGGAAGGGTTGTGCTGCATGGTGTGGAGCCTGAAAGATGGCAGTAAAAGAAAAAAAAATCAGGATACCATAAAGTTATCAACATCAACAAAGTGAAGAGCAAAAAACCTGGAGCAATTTCCAGCCTCCTCCAGTGGAATTCATTATGTATTCACTGCACAGAAAATTTCAAAAACTTTCTTTCAAATGGACCTGTTTAAATGTATAAAATGTGTAGCAGATTAGGTGATTCTGTAGCCAGGCTCCCAGCGGGACTGACTTAAGTGGAAACAGCTCTTTAGAGGAACATCCTGAAATTTGTTTTGACTTATCTCCTGAGCTGTCTAGAGATTTAAATCGTCACTCAGATGTGGTCTCCTAACTCTGCCTGCAGCTTAAAATAGTGCAGGAAATGGGTTTCTAAAAGGCTGTTAAATAACACAAATGCTGGCAAAGAAAAAAAAAAGTTAATTTTTCTATTCCTCTCCAAATGGGGGAAAATGTTATTGACCTGTTCAAGCTCCAAAGAAATTTTCTCCCAAGTTTAAAGAACTTGTTGTTTGAGCAGATTGCATTACCCAAATTACCTCCTGTGGGAGACTTGATCACTTACTGCCTTTGCTGAGAGCTGCTCCTTTTCTAGCACATGCTCGTGGCACCCCCTTTGAAACTGCAATGGAATAATTAAACCCATCCCAAAAAACTTCTGTTTCCCAGAAAACTGGGCAAGCTGTGCCAGGACAGGCTCAGGGTGGACATCAGCAGGAATTTCTCCATGGAAAGGGGGGGTCAGGCCTTGGAACTGCCCAGGGGGTTTGGAGTGCCCATCCCTGGAGGTGGCACTGAGTGCTCTGGGCTGGGGACCAGGAGGGGATTGGGCATGGCTTGGAATTGACGACCTTGGAGAGCTTTTCCAACGTGAATCCTTGTGATTCCCGGGATCAAAAATGCCAATGTCTTGGGGCTGTGGGCAGCCTGCAGCACCTGCACGGTGGGACTGGCACGGGGACATCTGCTCTGTGCTCCTGGGGGCTGAGGGGACAGGGGCTGAGGGGACAGGGGCTGAGGGGACAGGGGCTGAAGGGACAGGGGCTGAGGG
>VYXF01005978.1:151884-162584 GCA_013397295.1 Polioptila caerulea | reverse complement strand
TTTTTTTTTAATTTAGAAAAAAAGAGAGACAGAAGTTATAAGCAAAGAAAGAATCCAGCTTTCTGGTTTAAAATTACTTTGAAATTTAAGCTAATTGCAGTAAAATAAATCTTTTAAAAATAAGAAACATTCAAAACCAAAATGGAACATGACCTTTCTGGGGATTTGCATCTTCAGAAGGAAAAGTGCACTTTTGGAGCTGTCATCTATTTTGTGGGTAAAAGAAAAGAAAGGAGCTGTATATACATATATATATTTTAATTTTTTTTCTTACTATTCCTAGTTAGAGTAACAATCCACAGACTCTATTTGATGTCTCTTTGGCATCCCCAAGCCCCTCTGAGGGAGTGAAGAACCATCTGGGGCTCAGCCTTGTGCCCAACGGGCTCTGTAATCTCCGAGGGCTGGGGGGACGCCCACCCTCACCCTGAACCCCGGGCTCTGTGCAGACCCCAGCTCCTCAGGCCCCCACTGACACCCCAGAGCTCGAGTTCAGACACCCAAACAAACAAACAAACAGATAAATAAACACGGAACGGCCCCACCTCGTGCTGCTGCCTCCCCTTCCCTCAGCCCTCCCAATGCTGCTCCGCAGAGATAAGCCCCTGGCATTTCCCCCCCAGCCCCCAATCAGCCATTATCATAAAAAAAGTGCAAAGCATCTATCAGCCGAGCAGCTCAGTGATTTATGTTCAAAGTTAGGATTATCTATTCTGCTCAAATCCCTTCAAACAGGAAACTGGATAAAAGAGAGCCGCGCTCGGCAGATAAAATTGGAATATAGGTTCGTGCGGCAGAATGACAGGCAGGTTTTTATCTCCGAGCAGCTCCTACCACCTCATTTTGTCAGGAATTGTTCATTATCCGCAGCCGGGGACTCGCAGAGTGACCTCAGTGACATTCTTGCATCTTCTCCCTCTGCTCTGTGCACGGGGCAGGGCTTGTGGGGCTCCCGAGCAGGGCTGGGCAATAGCCCGGCAGTAACGGGGCCAAAGCCTGGAAAAGCCTGAAACCAACACCCAGCTCGGGGCCAGGCAGGGGAGAGCCCAGGGCAGCTCTGCACCCACAGCACCTCCACCCCTGAGAAAGGCCTGCAGCTCTCAGCCTCACTCTGCCCCGTCCCGATGGCCTCAGTTCACCAGGAGTGAAAAAAATATAAATCTGTCAGGGCAACAAACCAACACCAACCCGGGCTGAAACCAACACTGAAACCAACACCAACCTGCGCTGAAACCAACACCAACCTGGGCTCAAACCAACACTGAAACCAACACCAACCTGGGCTGAAACCAACACTGAAACCAACACCAACCTGGGCTCAAACCAACACTGAAACCAACACCAACCTGGGCTCAAACCAACACTGAAACCAACACCAACCTGGGCTCAAACCAACATCAGCCTGGGCTCAAACCAACACCAACTTGGGCTCAAACAAACCCCAACCCAAGCTGGACAATTTATCAAACACAAAAACAAGTTTCCAGTGTCGTCTCCTTTTGACTACATCTTTTCCAGCAGAGCAGGACTCAGGATTCAGTAATTTATTACCCCCCTCTGACAAATAACCTCTCTGTCCTGTAACCATCACGCTTCATCTCTCTTTATTCTGCTTAATTAGACACTATTATTGCTGGCACGGTGACGAGCCTTGAGGCACACCAAGGCAGGATGCTGCCTTGATCCAGCACAGCCCCCTGTGACAGGACAGGGCTCCTGCCCTGCAGAGCCTCTCTGGGGCTGGGGCTGGGGCTGGGCGCTCACAGCCCGGCTCGGGGCCGGGGGCTCGGGGCGGGCAGCACGGGGCCGGGGAGCGGCAGAGAGCCAGGGGAGGGCAGCGACCACTCTGAGAGCAAAGGGGGGGCAAAGGAGGCAAATCCAGCAGGATCCGGGGCTCTGGGGGCCCTGCAGCCTGCACAGCACCACCCCCGGGTGACAACACCTGCTGAGAGAGGAGCGGGCAGGAGGGCGGAAATGCTGGGACACCTGAGGGGCTCAGGTGCTTTGCAGACCACGTGAGGTGACACTTTTCCTCCCTCCACACGTGACTCAGACACTGAAGAATCATAATTGTTTTCAAAACATGAATTGAGTGCCTGCACGAGGGGTTGATGTCTTTGGGAATGTCCCAATTAACCACCTCCTGCTCGGTTTTCCCTTCTGGAAAACAGATCCAGGTAAGGCTAAATCCTTCTGATAAGTGAGAGGCGGGCACTTTGTCGGGTTATGAAGGTACCATGCCCAAAATGGGTTCTGGCAGCTGATCTGTCCTTCTGTGGAAGTCCTTAGAGTCATCTGGAGAGGGACAAATGACAGGCTGGTGTCAGCATTGCTTTTGGCAGAGAAGGGAGAATTGCTGCTGGATCCCCCTCATCCTGGATAACTGAAAAAGGTCCAGACCTGTTTATATTATTTAGTAATGTTTTAAATATTAATAACTAATGTTATTCTTTAGCATTTGAGGTATTTGAGGCAAGATTCTGCTGAGTGAGGCTGTGAGACAGCCAGCTTTGAGTGCATTAAGCTGAAAGGACAAGCTCTGGGCAGGAGGTGCATGGGTTGCACTGTTTTCCACTGGCAAGAAGCAAATCCAGCTCCAAGGCAGAGCTGTCTGCAGCTGGGACTGTTTTCATTTACTGCAGAGCCCATCAGGTGAAAGAAGGAAAGGACCACAAAGACCTTTCCTTACCTTTCCTCATTTACTCAGAGGCTTCACCTAAAGATTCCGAAAGGGCAGGAGATTAATTGTACCAGCTGCCACCTCTGGTGTGTGTAACCACAGACTTAGGACTTTTCTGCTCTTTCTGTCTCGTGCCTGACAGAGCTTTGGGAGATTTACAGTCTGCCAGCCCTGGACACCTTGGGGTTTTGTTCTCCCCCATCCTCTCTCCCTCACTTCCCATCGTCAGGGGTCTGGTTCCTGCCTTTGATGCCTCTTTATCCATTTCACCTGAGAACTGCCTATTTTCTACCACAGGCTGTGTCCAGGCCCTCCTCTGCCCCTGGACACTCTCTCAGGGTCTCTTGGTCCCAGAATAAGTTCTCCAGCCTTGGACACACAGACAGGAGCCAGTGCCCAGACCTGGGAGTGGGCAGCAGCCTCTGCCCCCCAGTTCAGACACACAGACTGTGCCAGAGCTCAGCCAAATGCACAACTCGAGCCCAGGAACTCCCCAGGCTCACCTGGACACTCCTGCACTTCCAGAAACTGAGGGGCAGCTGAGATGGGCCAGAGCACTCAGAGTGAGGGCATGGCCAGGGTGGCCCTCAGCCAGACTGGATTTATGGCTTTTGTGTCCTCCTGTGGCACGACAAAGTGGCCTCTGAAGAGGAGCACGTGGGACTTTGCTGACCCTGCCCTGCACTTTAAGAGAGCTGTAAATGAGGAAAATTGAAGCCCAGAGCATTGAAAACCTTTTTTTTTTTTTTTTGGTCCCAAAGGTGGAAAAAATCATCTTGGTAACTGAGTCTTGCAGGGAGCTGCCTCTCCTTGGTACATTTTAGGGGTTTAGCTGTTGAGACTTGGTCCCAGCAGCTGCGGGGAGGCAGAAGGCCAAGGCCCCTGAGCTCTTGCTCTTTTACATGAAATGGGGCTTTGGAGCCATGTCCAAAGGCTGAAGGAATTGTTCTTTCTGGGCTCTCTGGTGTCCCGGGATGGGAAGTGTTCCTGTGGGGCAAAGCAGTGCTGCTCAAAAACCACAAACTTCAAAGTTCTTCTCTGCAATGGGCTGAGGTGCTGATTTGAAAATATTTCCCAAACATGTTTTGCATCTGGAGAAACCCAGAATTTAGAGAGAGAAGCACTGCCATGCAGAGGAACATTTGCACATGTGCTAGCAGGGTCCTAGAATCATGGAATTACAGAATATCCTGAGCTGGAAGGGCCCCTCAGGGATCACCCCACAGGAATCACCCACAGGCATCCTGGCCCTGCACAGACCCCCCAACAATCCCATCCTGGGCATCCCTGGGAACTCCTGGAGCTCTGGCAGCCTGGGCTGGGGTTCTTCCCTCTGGGGGAAGAACCTTTCCTGACATCCAGCCTGAGCCTCCCTGGCCCAGCTCCAGCCCTTCCTTGGGTGCTGTCCCTGCCACAGAGAGAAAAGATCAGTGCCTACCACTCTCACCACTAGATGAGAGTTCTTTGGAGACACGAGATTGGAAAAATCCCACTGATCTCAATTCTTCAAAAGCCATTTTCAGTAATGCACAGAAAGGAAATAAAACCCCATTTCCCTTCTGCAACATCAAACAGAATTTTACTGCTGTGCTTCTCCCCATATTCCAGCCTCATCCATCCACTCTTCCTACGGTGTTTTTCCTGTTTATTTGATTGTTTTTCACACGGTAAAAAAGCATTTATGAATCCCTGACCCTTTATATTTGCCCTCCCAGAGGCAGCGAGGGGCTAGGAAGGCTTTTACAGGTCCTTTGGTCAGCGTCCCTGAAACATTCAGAGCACATTTCAGCTCACCCACGTCTTCCCCCTGACTGTGCAGCCCCAGTGTATTTAGAAGCAGTTAATCAAGGACCTGAAATGAGAGAGCAGCATTTCCTATTTCCTGCCACGCTCAGGTGCTGTACAGTTTTTATCCCTTTGGCTATTACCTGATGCATTTGATCTTTCTGTTTAATGCCCACTTCCCCCATGAACTTCCTCACTTCCGCAGGCTCCCGTGCCCACAGAACGGGGAGCAGCTCTGAGAAAAGCACACATCAGTCAAATTCCCTTCCTTGGAGCTTTCACTTGAAAGGGGCACGGCCAAGGTGTTTGCCACGATGTTTAAAGTACGTTCCCCACCCCATCAATCTGGGTTTGCACAAAGCCTTTGAAAGCTTCCAACCGGGATCACCTTCCCCCAGCAAAAACTTTTCCACCAGCCTGCACCTCCTCAGAGGGCACTGGAGAAGGAAACAGCAGGGCCACTGTTCTGCTCTGCATTCACAGCCCTGCCACCCAGCGTGCTGAGCCAGCCCTCTCCCATCCTCAGGACCCAGTTCCATCCCCAAGGCTATCTGATATCCCTGCAGAACCGCCAGGGAGCCGGAATAATTAATAGTTGGAGGATGTTCTGTGAGCCTTGAAAGGCAGAAAAGTACAATATCTGTCTGCTTGTGGCTAATTCAGCATGAGTCCCCAGTTTCTTGCAAATGTGTTGGTATTTATTTAATCAGATGGAATAAGACAGGGGGAAACCACGGGGGCATATTTGCTGTTACTAAGAAATCCCACAGGCTGAAGCAGAAGCCACCAGGAGAGAGCCCACACACCGTAGGCTTCAGCTGAGTTACCCCTGAGCTGGGACCCACGGGGCCCACGGGGGTTCTGTGTCCTCAGCAGCCCCTGACCCCACAGGGCAGCCCACCCTCCCTGCCCTCCACTGGCTCGCTGCGATGGGTGCAGAGGGTGGGAACAGCATCCCAAGAGCACCAGGAACGAGCCTGTGGCTCCAAAGGCTCCTTCTGTCCCCTCACACCCCCTTTTGGCCCCCCCAGTGACACTGGGGCTGTGCACTGGGGTGACATCCTCGTTTAACACTCTCTGCTGGAGGTGAGCCTTTGGATTCAGCCATCCTGCCCCTTCCGAGGGCTGCTGGCCCATTCAGACCCTGCAGCCCTGCCCTGCTCCTTCTCACCCCCAGCACAGGGTACCTCAGCTGGCACTGGCTCCTTTGTACAGTGAGGGTCCCTGCCAGGACCCTCAGGGCTGGCACTGAGGCCGCTGCATCCCCCAGCTGCTGCAGTGGGTGCTGACCCAGGGGACCCCAGGGCTGACTCCCACCCCTTCTCCCTCACCTCCACCTCCCCTGCTCAGAGTCCAGCAGTAGTATATTTATTATTCCCTGGGGAGTGCTGTAAGTTTTGCTTTAGAAAGGAGAAACCAAGGCATGAGACACCCTTGGCTAATTGAGAAGCCTCCTGTACAACGGGGAGAAATTGAGTCCCCCCAACCCAATGGAATCAAATTCCATTTACTCCTCATATACCCTTTGATGCTTCCTTATGAGTTTGCTTTTGCCCTCCTCTCTCTCGTTTTCCCTTCTCCTTTTTAAGACATTCCTCTAATATTTTCCTGGCTGCTTGAAATTTATGGAGGCCTCTCAGTGCTGTAAAACCTTTGAGGAGTGGGCTGGGAACAGTTCCATGCGTGTTCCCAGACAATACAAGGAAATGCAAGGTATTTACCCAGTCTGGCCACAATATTCCACCTTGAAAATACCATTTCCCCAGTAAAACTGCAGCCTGGGCTCTCACTGCCGCCAGATGATATGGAGGGGAGGTTGTGTTAAGTTATTGATGTTTATTAAAGGGAGGAAAGTTTCGGGTTGGTGCTGGATAAGATTCATCTGGAAGCAACAAAAGAACCTGATAGAGGTAAATCTGTCCATCACACAGTCACCAACAGAATTTATTAAGACTTAATACCCCTGCATTACATTCAAACTCTGGTTGTTATTTCTTTCTGACCTCCTGTAAACTGGACTAAGTAATAAATTCTGGGGTCATATAAGCTTTTCCTATCTCATCTGGGCACAGCTTTCCCTTCCTCGGTGATTCTGCACCAGACCCGAGCCCCCCAGCCTCGTTTGGCGATGGGGCAGGCAGCACAAGCAACCTGTCTGACAGCTAATTATCGCCCAGCCCCGAGACCTTGCAGGGATGACAGGAGCTGGAAATGGGCTGGGGTTCCTCACTCAGGCATTCTGCAGAGCAGCGGGAGCAGCAGAGCAGGAGGGCAGAGATCGTCCTGGTTATCAAAACCCCGGGGGAACTGCTGCACTAACAAGTGACATCAGCCCGTGACCTTGAAGTTCTGCTCCTTCCCCTGAAGCTGCAGACAGAAATCCCCCTTTGAAGGATGGCACAAGCAGCTCTGAACATTTCTGCTCAAGTGAGCCCCTGCTCAAGAGGCCCAGCAGGGCTGCAGGGGGCTCTTTTTCTCTGGCAAGCTGCGGTGTGTGAGTGAGGAGAGGGAGGAGAACACCCAGTGAGGGCTGGGAGCACAAGGGCTGCTCACGGGGGAGAGCAGGAACAGCTGCTCTGACCAAACCCCACCTTTAAAACTTCACCCTGACAAAAGCCCTCCCCAGGGAGCAGCACGGTGGGGACAAGGACCTGCTCCCAGCACAGTGGCATTAATGGGAAACAAGGTCACCAGGTGAAGGACCTTTCACGGGAAAAACATCATAACCTTTTGTGAAAGGGACGAGAGGGGTTCCTTGACCCATTTGCAGTAGCAGAGGTGCCCAGGGAATCTCTGCAGCCCAGTCATGGCCAACCACTGAGTCCCCCCAGTGCCATGGCAGGAAAAACCCCCAAGGGACCCAAGCAGAGCCCTGAGAGCACCACGAGGAAGAGCTGATGCTGGGAGGGCACCTGGGATGCTCTGGGGAGTGGATCAGAAATCCAGATGTAGGGACTTGTGGAGCCTCTGTGCTCAGAGGGCTTTGGGAAGATGCTGACTTCAGGCTGTGGGGGCGAGAGGGGATTGAGGTTGGCATCACTCCATCTCCTCGTAATTGCTTTTTATAAAATTCTGCACCTGCAGGACGAGGTGATTGATTAACGTGCTTCATAAATCTCAGGCAGTTCAACAGCTACGACGTGGTTACGATTTTCTTCATAAAGTTCTAGCCATGAAAAATAAAAGGGGTTTCCAAGGGAACCCAGGAGTTTCCACAAACGTAGTTGATTTGGTTGAATTCTTTTTCTAATGAAAACTTTCAAAATGAAACAAAATGATAAATGTTCATTTTGAAAGGCGTCATTTTGGGGTTGTTCTCCAAATCTGGAAGGATTCTGGCTTTTCATTCCTTTCTTTCTCCCTTCATTTTCTTCCTCTTTAAAGTTGCCTCCCTTTCAAAGACTGGAAAAATACCCACAGAACAGTTTCCTCTTTTTTCCTTCTTAACTTCTCTTATTTTTGCAAGTGGAACATAAAATGAAAAACAAATAAAAAACAAATGGAAAGGAGATCCAAACACAACTTTAAATAACTACAAAACCTGTCTTCTATGGGATAATGAAACTCATCATCTCCTTTTATGCATTTCATTTAAAATAAACAGCATTTCCCAAACAGATCTACTTTCTGTGCTTACTCATCATCTGACATCCTTGCAGAACACTTTCAGCAGTGTGAAAGGGCTGCCCCAGTGCAGCCCCTGAGGTTACACACCTGGGTGGCAGAGATCCTGCAGGCTCATCCAGCCCTTCCCAGCCCCTCACTTTGCCCCTTTTGCTGCACCACAGACCCCCTCTCATCCTCCTGGCACTGCAGGGGTACAGCAGGAAATCCCAGCTGCCACCCAATATTCCTGAGCAGATGAGTGGATGCAGCTTGGCAGAGAACTTCCCAGTTTGATCCAACTGGCCCCATCTGTCTGTCCCTTATGGGAACAACAAAGCTGACACTGAAATATTCTGTGATTTTCCCTCTCTCTCCATTTTCATGGGTGCAATTGTGCAATCACTGCTATTTTTATGTTGCTCTTCAAAGGTTTCATGGCCACATCAGAGCTTTAACACTTCATTCCTGGTGCCCACGTTCTCCCACAGCTCTGTGTGAAAGGAAGGTCTCGGGCAGATGATAATTCCAAGCAGCAGGAGCTAAAAGGGAGTTATTAGAGGATTGCACAAGCACGCGGTCGTGGAGACAGGAAGGGCAAGGTGAATGCTTTAAAAAGCAGAGAACAATATTATTTTCCCTTTGCTCTGGGGAGAACATTGATTTTATTCCCTGCTCTGAAACACCTCTTGCTTTTTCCTTCTGCACATAAATTGGTTGAGAATTCTTAGCCGAAATGGAAACATTATTCAGGGAGTAATTTCTCTTTTACTATTATTATTTGATGCCAGCTCCATAGGTTGTGCAGGACTGCTCATTTCAGACAGGCAAAGCTCCTTTCTCCAGCATCTGAGGCTGCAGCCTTTCCCTGACCTCCTGCTCTGCGGGTTAACGGGAGGTTAACGCTGCAAAAGCAAATCAAAGCCCCAGTGACACCAGTTCCCTGCTCCGGTTTGTGCTGCTTGATGGCTCCTGGGACCCCGTGCCTGAGCGCCTGCCAGCCCCCGGGGGGCTCCGAGGGAATAATGGCTCTTTATTTCCTGCCCGGGAGCACACTTCAACCCCTGCCTTTAAAAACAACCAAATAAATTTCTCTCCTGCAAGCTTTCATTGTGAGCAGAGCAAATGAGAAGTGGAGATGATGATAACCTAATCACTGGACTCTTTTAATACGTGGGATTTCCTCTGAAGTAACTGGGTTGAATATCTGCCAAGCAGCAGAGCTCCAACATTCCCAACAGGCAGGAAAGCAAACAGGATGGATTGCTGTGGATTTGGTTGCTGCATGAGCTGAGCTGGTCCCTGAACAGGAGGGTGATGCTCTCACCCCGCTGCTCTCCTGGGGTGCTGAGCTTTGGAAGGGTGGCACCGAGGTAAATCCAGGAGCAAGCCAGGGAAGGAGGAAAATCTGGTGAGGTCATTGTGATGTGCCCTGGGGATATTTCCTGGTGGGTGCTATTTCTGGAGGGGTTATGGAGATGTGCCCAAGGCTACAGAAGGAATCTGTGGAAAGGAGGGATTTGCTCTGGAACCCCTGAATGCCAACACTGCCCCTGGCAGCCAGACACCAGACCAGGTCACAGGTCCGAATCCAACCTGGAATGCCCCACTTGGAGCAGAGTGGATGATCTGATACACAATCCCAAAAGAGCAATAATAGGAGCCATAGGCAGCCACGTTCCCTGCGCAGCTCCGCGCAGCCGCGTCCTTGATCCATTTGCTTTCATCTCAAGCAGAGGAATTTTTCATCTCCTGTTTTATGATCTCTTTTCTCAATAGGTTGGGGCCGGGCAGAGGGGTTGTGTGTTCTCCTTGTAGTGAGAACAATCAGTGCTGAGCAGTTATTAATCACCCAGTCATATGATCCATTAAAACAAATTCTTATTAACCACAAGACATATGTTTTTCTCCTGAACTCCAGAGATAATGCCTGGAAGCAGATGGAAGAGCTGCTCTCACAAATTAAATTTGATGGGGCTTTTAAAATTAAATTAAGGCTGACAGGCCTCTCCCCCTTTAATTAAGCTGCAATGTAACTTTGAGAATGTACTTGTTGTTTGCTACAGGTGTTGCGGAGGGGCTGGGTTCTGCCTACTCCTTCCCTGCTGGTTGTTTCAGAGACTCTGAGCTCCATCCTCAGAGGCTGGGAAGCAACAGGGCCGGGGCAGCAGGGGAGCCTCTGGTGCACCAGGGCAGCTGACCTGGGCTGTTTGCCTTCCAGCCAAGCACCCCAGTCCAGTCTTTTATTGCAAGCAGCGCCTGCAGACTCCGTCAGGATCCATTTCTCCTCCCAAGCCTCCCCGTATTTCTCCTCGGGGTGGCTCAGAGTGGCTGTTGGGCAGTGGTGCCAGACTGTGGAGCAGCTCCCTGGACACACCTGAGCCCTACAGCAACGCAGCTTCAAGGAGGAACAGCCTCCTGTGGGCTCACGCTGCTCCCTGCCAATTCCCACACAGGACTCCCACAACCATGGGGTTGGTAATGTAGGAAAAGGCCCTTAAGGCCATCAAGTCCAACCCCAAATCCAGCACCATCACCCCTCTGCTTGTGGAAGTACCTCGGGGGTGCCCAGCAGCCAGGAACTGAGGGGACCCGCTCTGCCTCACGCCAGTGTCACCAGGGACCACCAGGG
>VYXF01005978.1:111387-151783 GCA_013397295.1 Polioptila caerulea | reverse complement strand
GACGCGGCTGGGGCCCGCCGGGGCACGGCTGGGGACCGCCAGGGCACGGCTGGGGACCACTAGGGCATGGCTGGGGACTGCCAGGGCACCGCTGGGGACCGCCAGGGCATCGCTGGGGACCGCCAGGGCACGGCTGGGAACCGCCAGGGCATCGCTGGGGACCGCCAGCTGGCCCTGGGTGTGTCTCAGACACCCCAAGGACCCCATGTCCCCTCTCACCTCCCATTTCCCATACCCATGGCAACACTCAGGGCTGATTCATCCCTACAACACCAACTGTTCCTTCAGCAGCTCTGGCCACACCATCCCCAGAGCTGCTTTAGTAACACATGCCTAATTTTTGGTAGCTAAAAAACTTAGGTGAATTCATTATTTTGCCTGTGTATTGCTCCCTAGATGAACACTTCAGGGACTCAAACTAGTCTAAAATGTTTCTATAATGATTCAAATAATTATTCTCAGATTGATTCTTCTTTTATACAGCATTTTTTGCAAGCACAGCTCAAGAGGAAAGTGTATTTAGCAAGGTAAAATATTTTTGCAGAGTGTGAATTTAAGAGGTAGATTCACTCACATGCTACAGGGAAACTTAAAGTCAAGACAAGGAGAAGAAAATTCCTTGGAACAGTGAGTGATATATCAAAGGATTTCTGCACTACTTTCATATCCTCTTTTCATCCCCAAGCCCTCACTAATCACCGTGATTTCCATTACCTAAGAAACCTTCTCAGCCTTTAGAGAGTAGAACATGAATTGCTCAAGTATTTGGGAGGGCTATTTATAGGACATACTAAAATTAGTCGGGGCAGGTTTAAAGCCAAGGAATCCAGCCCTCCTTTAACCCTAGCAGAGCCCCATATGCAGAGTTAACCTCGGGTAACTCTGACACGTTTGATCAGGGGAGTTATTTGAACAGGTTTGTTCAATATGCCTGCAAGTATTTAAGGTGTGTACACAGGCATTTCTCAGGGGTGCTAAACCAGAGCTGGAACAGACAGTTATTGCAGGGAAAGCAGTTTTCCCTTACTCCCAGAAGCTCTGCAGATCTTCCCTCTCTCAGCCCAGACAGGAAACACACATTAAAATTTTATTGAGAACTCTTCCCCTTTGATTCTCCACTTAGAAGGTATCACCTTTATTATGGGGATGGGTTTCTTCAGTGGAATGGCAACATCGTGAAGAGGGGCACTGACTCCAGCCTGACTCCCCCTGGGGCTGATTTGGGATTAAGGACCTGAACCCCAGCCCTGGTGCTCAGGGAGAGGATGGCAGGAGGTCCCACACACAAACAGACCAGTTAGGTGTCCAACAGCCAGCACCAAATCTCCCACCAAGGATTTGTGCACACAGATGCACAGCAGATTTATTAGGATTTCCCAAAATTCATAAAGACCCTCCTAATTTCAGTGTGAAGCTTTCAGTGTATGTGTTTCAGTGTAGGTGCCCTTGTCCCAGCCAGCACTTCACAAAGCACCTCATCAAAGGCAAAGCAGCACTAAAAAACCGGGGGAAAGCACAGCAGGAGCCTGCCCAGGCCATGGGGAGGCTCCAGGAGTCCCTGTGCTCCAGCAGCAGGGAACCGTCGTGGCACTGGGCACAAATGGCCCCAAATGGAAATCCTCATTCCCAGCAGGGACTTCATTTATCACTGCAGAACCACTTCAGCATCCACCAGAAAGGCACTAATCACTCTCCAAATACTTTATGCCTATTTAATAAGCAACCTTCTTGCCCTGCTTTATGGCAGTTCCCAGATTCAGACTGTAATAGAGGTTTATGTAATACAGGGGGAGTTTCCCCAGCTGTGTGGGGCAGTGCAGCTCCCCAGGCCCCACGGGGGCCTTGCATGGCTGGTTGTGTCTGCATGGTGCCATCCATCCATCCCCTGCACACTGCACAGGTCTGCAGCAATCCCTGCCTCTCTTCCTACGAAATTTGTGCTGTTTTTATGAGATGGGGTGACCTTGGCACACACCACTCCAAACAAACGACAAAACAGCATCTATGAGATTCAGCCAGGCCCTCTCAAACTTATCCCACATCTGATTTACCATCCACAAGCAGAGGGCTGCAGCGAAATGCAAAGCCAAGGTAAACCTGCCCAGGCTCGGGTCCTGCTGCCAAGCCAAAACTAAGCCAGGCTCTGCAAAGGCTTGATTAACACAGACAAAGTGCCAGGCCAGCCTAGTGCAGCTATAATCCAGATCAAGCACTGACACTCACACTGAGCAGACCTTGGAGGTTTGGCTTGGATTCCCACACCCAAACGTCTCTGTCAGGAGCGCTTTGAATGCTGCCAGGAGCTCCTGTGGCCCTGGCTGTGCTTGCAGGGATTTCTGCTCCTCCCCTGCTGGCTCTTGCCTTCCTGCTGCCCTCTCCCTTTGGGCTCCTCTGTCCCTGGAGAGCCTTCCAGGAGCGTGTTCCCTCGGCACACACCCTGATACATCCAACAAATGAAAACCACTGCAGGAAGAGCAGCAGGCAGCTCCTCTTTGGCCACCTGAAGCACTTCCAGCGAGGAATCACAGCAGCTGCTGCTGCTGCCAAAGGCTGGGGAGGGAATGCCAAAAGATGTCCTGTAACTCCCCTGCTCAGTCGCCAGGAGCCCCCTGAACCCACCACACCCCGAGGCACATCCTCAGGCACTGCCCTGCACAGAAAATCCTGGGAGCCACCTCAGGGCTCACTCACCCAGGTCAGGCAGGTGCTGGGGAATTTTTCACACAGGAGCAGAATGACACTTGCAGGTTTTAAGGCCAGAAAGGAGCCCTGTGCTCTGTCACCCCACAAATCCAAGCTGGAAAGCAGCTCCTGCCCCAGTGCTGTTCCCACCACAGAAGCCAAAGTGCTGAGCTGCCAGCCAGGCTGATAAAGTGAGATTAGGAGAGAAATGCACTGTGCAGGAATATTTTCCCTCTGATTTCACAGCAGAGGCAGGAGCAGCCCCAGGAGCACCCAGTTCCCACTGGAGCTGTGAGCACTGAGAGAGCTCCCAGCCCTGGCAATGCTGCACAGGGCACTGCAGCTCCCAGGGGGAGGATGAGAACGGGGCCATTCAGCTTCCAGTTTGCTTGTGAAGCCTCCCTCGTTTGTACCACTTAGCCCCATTGCTGCCTTTGGGAACATCAGAGCTCCTTTTTAAATCCATCTTTACATCTTTGTCTATGGCTTCTTTTAAGTTTCCAACTGGTGGGATCTTCCCTGCTCTTTGTTCAGATTACAATAATTTGTCATTTGTGTGCAGACGGTTTCTTAACTACTCCTGTGTTGGAAATAACCTTTGAAGGAATATTGGTTCTTTTATCTCCAGGGCCCTGCCAAGCCCAGAGCTATTGAATGGGGAGGCATTAAGGATGCAGAGAAAGCCCCATAAGGCAGCACATTAAACGGGAGCTCTCCTCCTCTGGAAATGGAAGGGTTGTACAGCACAACTGCTCCAACCCAGCCTGGGCTAGGAACAAAACCCGACTTGAAAAAGGTTCATGGCACCACTGCTGTTTTATCGTCCGCAGCCTTAATTTTGGAGGCTGCAAAGGCACTGTAACAGTTTTATTTTAATGCCAATCCAGGCACATTCACTCATTGCTTTGCATTTTCTCTCTCCCAGCACAGCCATTCCTGGAGCTGAGCACTGCAGGAAGCACAGCTGGGCTGGCCTAACTTGAGTTGCTGTGACAGAGGAGGGGAAGAGGCAACACACCAAAGCCACTTCAAATCCACGGGCACTGTGTCCAGGAGTCTCCAAAGGGCTGGCTGGGAGCTCTGGACCTGGGATTTTTATTTCTAACTGTTCAAGACTACAGATCCTGAGGGAGGAGATTTCAGGAACACAATTCCAACATTTAACAGAGGCAGCCTGCAGAAGTGTGGCACAATTAGCCCTGGTGTCACAGCAACAGGACAATTAGGGCTACCAGGGAATTACACACAAAGAGGGAGAGTCACCACAGACCCAGCTTTGGGTGAGCTTGTCAAACCAAGTGTTTTTTTCCTGACAAGGCTGCTGGATAAGCCAAGTGGGCTGAGAGTGTGCTTGGAGCTCCCCAGGGCTTTCAGTTCAGCTCCCTTCGATGGCTCTGTCTGAAAAGCTGCACCACAGACAGCAGGGAGAGCACGAGTTACACCCCAGGCTGCTGGAATATTTCAGATGGAGCTGTCACAGGAGGATATTTGGGGGAAGGGGACATTATAACTGACAGGTTCTCCTGGGGACCTGCTCCAAGGACCAAGTCATCCCCTCTTCTGGAGGATGCAGGGATGGAAAGTAAGAGTCACCCTTAATTTCCAACTCCTAATTTCTTCTGCTCTCTGCAGAATCCTCAGGGCCCTTTACCCAACCCTTCCCAGCCAGAACACAGTCAGGGCTGGCCTGTGCTCCTTCCCCAGTGCAGGAAGGATGGAGGGCAGGGATCTGCACCACGAGGAAAGGCAACTCCTGAGGATGGGAATGCCCCACACTGACAAAACCCCAACCAGGAGAGGTGTCTGGTATGCCCCAGCTTCCAGAGGAGACCAGTCCGGGAGGTCAGACGGGAAAAATCCCAACAGGAAAAGCCCTAAAAGGTACAAAATACAAAACTCAGCTCCAGTTTAACCCCATGGGTCACTCCCACTGTGCCTCACTGCTCCCTGGGTGCCAGCACGGGACACAGGGAAGGGAAAATCCCTCAGCCCAGCAGAAGCACCCGCTGGAGCCTGGAGCCTCTCCAGGAGCATCTGCTGCTCCCATGCAGCATCCACGGCTGGGGAAACCCTGCCAGCCCTGGCACTCCGGGGAGAGAAAGCATTTCCAGGCCTGACCAGCTGCGGGGACACTTGAATTTTCCCCAGGGGGCAGCCCTGGTGCAAGCAGGCAGCAGGGGATTCCTCGGCAGCCCTGGGCTGGGTTGGAGCGGAGGATTGAAAAAAAAAAGGAAAAAAAAAAAAAAGCAAAGCTGCTATAGATTTCTATTATCTCCATCAGCATTTCACACGTTAGGGCTTCTCAGCATCCCTCATTATCACAGCCTGGGTTACAAAAAATGGCTTGAGATCACTGAATTACCCTGCCCCCACTTAATGCAGTGTTTAATCCACAGGCTCTCTTTTTCTTTTTATGGTATTTGCTACAACAGCATTCCTATCAACAAATGCAATCTGACACCTCACTTCTATTCCAATTCAAGCTGAAGATTGACTTAAGTTTTAAAATAAAACTTGCTGATGTTTAAGGACAGTTTGATTGCCTGCCCAGTCACTGGGGCAATATGAACCAGCTTTCTCCAGCAAGCAGAAGCTCATAAATGGAATTACAGTCACAGGAAAGGAGGAAATTTAAAATGTGGTGGTACAGGTTTTCCTTTCAGCTACAGAAACCTTTGCACACAGCAAGAACCAAACCTGTGCAACTTTACAGCACGTTTCCCTGTGGGCAGCTCTCGCTCAGCCAGGTGTTGAACGAGAGAGCAAAGGAGCACCTGGGGACACCTCCACCACCTCCAGACTCTCATGCAAGGAAAAGACTTCAGGGCCAATAACGAGCCAGGAAAGCCCTCAAGGCCATCCTGCCTTGGCTCATGGATTTCCACCCCCTTTCCAGGTACATCCCACCACATCCACCCCACTCCAATGCTCAGCCTTCTGCAGGAGCCCCCGTGGATCTTTCCAGCAGCTTTCTCCCAGTGCTGCCATAACACCTCCCTCTATCCCCAGCCCCGACCCGGGCCTGCTTCCACACTCATCTCCCTCCAGCTCCTCAGCAGCTGGAGCCCAGCAGCCAAACTGGTGCCTCAGGGGGCTGCAGCCCCTCCAGCACGTCCTGGGGTGGCCAAGGGATGCTCCGTGTTGGGACGAGCCAGGTGCCAACACCAGCAGCATGCAGACACCTCCTGCTTGCTCCCCATGAAAGGTGGGGACGCGCTGCTGCCCCAGGCAGCGTTCCAGAGCTGCTCCCCACACAGACTCATCTTCTTTTCCTGTTTTTCTCTCACTCTATTTGCTACCCAGAGATTTAACAACCCATGCGCTGCTTGGAATGTCTTTCTACCTCTTAAAGTAAAGGGTTTTTCATGTCTCTCATCCGGCTCTTTAGCCCTAGAACCTTCCAGCAGAGCCCACAGCGTGGCCACTGCTCTGAGCCAGGGCTGCTGCTCCATCTCCACAGGAGGCTGCTCTGATCTGCTGGGAACAGGCCCAGCACCAGAGCAGGCTTCAGCTGCACGGTGGAGATCCAAAGCCTGGGCAGAGAGAAACCCCAGGGATTTCTGTCCACAGGTTCATTTCAGGCCACCTAGAGCCCTTAATGATGCTCCCTGGAGGAGCCCATGCATGAACAGAATGTGGGAGTGAAATTACATAATGAGCATTCCCTGCAGCCCAGGAGCAGCCAGAACACTCCAGTGCTGCTGTTTCCCCCTCATTACAGAGCTGAAGCTGAAAAGAGCAGGGCTGGAGCCCTGAACCCAGTGGGTATCCCTTGCAGGGCTTTCTGCAGGCTCCACACTCCCCAGCAGAGCACCATTAGAGCCCAAATGAAGTAATCCTTTGATAAAGTGCAGTCATTTCTTTGAAAAGTGTAGCCTCGCCATTAAAATGCAAATGAAATGAGTGCTAATACATTAACTGGGGATGGGAGTTGAAATGGCTTATGACAAGTGTGCTTTCATGTGGAATAGAGCTGAGTGATAACAGTCGAGTGTAAGGGAGTCATGTTCAGATGTACATGTTTGTTTATTGAAGATATTAATGAAGGGCAGTGCTTAGAGAGTATTATTATTTCCTCATCTTGTCTTTCTTTTGTCCCTCCCTGCTTCAAGTTTCCTGCTGAGAGGACCTTCCCGAGGGGACTCTGATCAAAAGTCACCTTTGATGAGTGATCTGAGTCTGCACCGAACCCGACACGGAAGCTGAAATGTATTTAATGCTCTGCTTTGAAGAGGAGCAGCAGGTCCCCGCAGTGGATACCCCGTGGGCTGCAGCTGGTGTGACAGCTGATTCAGAAAACACATGGAAAACCAAGCTCCATTCATCCTCGGGGACATCCCTTGGGAACATGGGCAGTGGCAGGGTGGCTCTGGGTGTTCCCTCTGGGGAAGAACCGGCCCTGGGGTGTAGGGAGAGCCCCAGGGCTGGATGGAGCAGAGCAACCCCATTTTCACTGCCCATGGGAACAACGTTCTGCAGGGAATAACCTTCGGTGGGACACGGGACAGCCCTGGCACAGCCTGCCAGGACGGGGGGAGCACCCAGGCTGGCCACGTGCAGCTCCCATTGGGCCCCGTTCCCAGGGCTGGGGCTCTGCCCCTGTGGGCGACAGCTCCACGTTGGTAAATCTGCCCAAGCTCTGAGCACTGGCAAGCACAGAAGCCTTCCCCAGCTGCTGCTGCTCCATCTCTGCCCTCGGGACCATCCCTGGGCGCTCCAGGGGCTGCAGCCCCCTCAGCATGCCCGTGGCCTGGGCAGGAACAGCCCAAAGCAGCCGTGTCACTCAGAGAGCGTTTCAGGGCCATGGGCACAGCAGGGGCAGAGCTCTGGGGCCCTCCTTACCCTGTAGGGACCCAGGCACGACCTGAAGCTTCTCCTTTCCCCAGGGCCCTTCACTGCCACAGCCCCAACAGCTCTTTAGGCACAGGCCCGTGTGGCTTCTGCCTTTGTCTCGCCCCACTGACCTGCTGGGCTCTTCCCAGAGGCAGAGCGAGCAGGGACAACGCTCCCTGGCCTTCCTATGTCTGACACCAGCTGTGGGTAGAGAACTGCAAATTCTCCCCTGTCACCAGAGCAGGTGCTTGCCAGCATCTGAGACAACTGTGTGACACTTTGAAATCAAATCCTCCTCTGCTGCCGCCCCTTCCCCATCTCCTGTGTTTATGCACACACAGGTTTGTTTTTGTAGGGTTGCTCATAAGTGCTCTGGCTTTGTCTCCATTACACAAAAGGTTTTTTCCCATCAAAACAACTAATTGAAGTTCATTCTCTTGTTGTGAGATCATTGTCTAGACAAAGAATTATAGATTTTGCCCAGATATACCTAGGGAAGAAAAAGCCAGCCAGTCCCTCTTAGGTAACACTATCTTATCACAGCTTGCAATGTACACCGAGGTGGATATCTGCAGTAATTATCTCTGTGTAAAAACACCTCTCCTTTCACGGTGAAGACATAACAAGAGATACACATGCTTGATCTGCCTGCATTTTGTTGTTATTATAAAGTTGTCATCGACTCCACGAATGTTCTGCTGGTGCTGTACTGCTGTGAGCCAGGACAAGGCTGCCAAAAATTATTTGCAGTTCTCAATTTGCATAAAGAAATGCAAACATATTCCAGCAGCACTGGAATGAAACATCCATGGGAAGGAAATGCTGTCTGCAAGGACACTTTTGGAAATGAGAATCACACCAGCAGGAGGTACGTTGGGAGGTTGCTCCAAGCCTGAGCGGGAGCTGGGAACAGTTCAAGCCTCAGTCTAGAAGAGGGAAGTGCACAGAAAGCTGCTCCCAGTGACCCCATCCATCACTGACCTGGTCAAACTGGGATGAGCCTTCCGTGCTTCAGGCAAACTCAGAGTGCCAGCCTGGGCCAGGCTGCAGGGCCCCTGCCCCCAGCACTGAGCCTGTTCCTCCCTTGGCTCACCCTGGCAGCTCCCAGGGCACGGTGCAACGCCAGGATTGAGATCCCGTTCCGTCCCCCGAGTTGAACTGACACCTCTCAGTGCTGTAAACCTGTTTGAACTTCTGTGTGGTTCCTGCTGGACACTCGGGGGTTCCAGGACAGGTACAGGTGATGCTGCAGAGTGGGACATGGCAAATCCCTTTGGCAAGATGAGCACTACTGTAGTGCTGCAGAATGTGCTTTGGTTTAGGAGGGGATTTTGAATTCCTCTGCACTCATCCCTCTGAGCAGCCTGGAGGATGGGATGTGTCCCTGCCCAGCTGGAAGCAGCTGATCTTTCTGATCCCTCCCATCCCAAGTCATTCCATAACTCTGTACCTGCACTGAAGCCCCTGACACTACCAGACTCTTCCAGGGAGTGAAGGACCTGAATTCCAACACCTTTGCCACTGAACTGGCTCGGACACAGTAACTGCTCACTGCCTCAGATTCACAAATGCAGACACATCAATTACACAGAAGCAGTGAGGCTGGAAAAGCCCTCCCAGCCCATCGAGCCCACCCTGTGCCCAAGCCCCACCTCGTCCCCAGCCCAGAGCACCGAGTGTCTCGGCCCCGCCAGCTCTTCCAGCTGCTGGAACACGCTCGGAGCCTTGGAAATGAGCAAAAGCAAACCTGGGAGTCCCACAGAGCTGCTGTCAAGGTTCCCATTCATCCCCGAGCAGAAAACTCCAAAAACGCTTTACCAAGCCCAGCCCCTCTGCCCTGCCCTCCCTGAGCTTTTGGGGCGCATCCAGCAGGGCCTGCCCGGCTCCTGCGGAGGGGAGGGGGTGCAGAGCCCCCAGGACCAGGCCCTGCCAAAACAGGGGTAGCACTGGCACCAGGGACACAAAAGGCAATTGTTCCCCAACAATGTGGAGGGAGGGAGGGAGCCCTGAAGTCCCTCCAAGCCCCTTGATTTATGGCTTGCAATAATATGTGTTGGAGCCCTGCAACCCAGAGTGCTGTGCGGGTGACCTGGAAAAATAAGTCTATTAACCCTAATCAATCTCCCATTATCCACCCTCGTCCACAATTTAGCCAGCAAAGGAGTCACCAAGGCCTCTCAACTCGGTTTGAACTAATCCCATTGTCTTTCCTAATCAGGGGCCATGAACGAGGAGCGGCTTCTTCAGCGCAGAATTATCACTGAGGATTTGAGGGAGAAGAACTGGGGGGGACGAAGGCTCTTCTCTTTCATCTTTTAATGAGAAAGTGGAGAATTGTTTTCCTTCTGAATTGCTGGGACTAAGTGAAGCCCCAGGCCCCGGCGGGTGTCAGTTCCCAGGGTCCGCAGGGAGCGCTGGGCACGGCAGCAGGAAAAGGGCTCTGCCAAAACTTCCTGCTGCAATTAGCAAAACCATGTCTGCAGATTAAGTGCTTTATTAGGGCAGCTAATTATGAAGTTTATCAGGGCTGGGGTGCAGCTTGGCTCAGCTGTGGCACCCCACAGAAAGGAGAGAGGGGACAAAGGGACCTGGCGTGTCACTTGTACGGACTCAGGGTAATGGATTCAGCAGAAAATGTCACTTGAATCTGGACCAGGAAAACCAGGAATACAAAACCTCTTTCTGACTGAGGTCTTTTCTTCCCATCCCTTCCCCCCAACCAGCCTTTAAAAAATATTAAAAAACTAACATTAAATTGGAAGCCCTATCATCTCGGCAGTGCCCAAAATAGGAGTAAATCAGGAAACCCTGCCATGCTCCCTGTCAGAATCATACAGCAGGGTAGGACTCAGCACTCAAAAGATGCTCCGTGGTGAAACATCCACCAAATTAGTCCAGCAGCAAGCTAATTTTCTTTAGCCCTTTTATGTTAATCAAAAAGGAAAAGAGAAAGTGGGGAAAATATCCTGCTAGAAATGAAAACAATCCTTGCAAAATTTCCCCCCTTCGACATGAATTAGAGCAGAAACAAACACACCACAGGGCTCCAGCCGATCTTCCAGGATTAATTATTATATTCACAGCAGCTCAGCGTTTTCTTAGAAAATTAAATTTCTCAAAGCCCTCTCGTGTGCACACAAGCCTGTTTCCACCTTGCAGTGTGCCTGTCCAGCTGAAGAATGAAAATTCCCGAGTTTTTGGGGTGCTTCCCTTTCAAGGGCACACAAAAAACCTCGAGGATGCCAGGGGGACTCCACGGAGGGATAAGGAGCTGCTGAGCAAGCTGGGACAAAAAAAAAAACTTTTTTTTTTTTTTTTTTTTCAGCGAGGACAGACAGCCTGGGAGGATTATATGGAAAGGTGGGGATACAGGACAGGAGAGCTCAGGCCCAGTTAGAGCTGAGCCTGGAGGGTAACAGAGAACAGGGCGGGTTTCTGTGTTCCCTGGGAGTGACCAAGGCCGGGTTGGACGAGGTTTTGGGCAGTCTGATCGAGTGAAGCTGTCCCTGCCCATGGCAAGGGGTGGAAGGAGATATATTTTAAGGTCTTTTCCAACCTGAACCTGTGCTGGAGCATCTCCAGTTTGATCTGTGCTTTCGTGACAGCCCCCCAGGCAGCATGAGGAATTGTTAACAGAGCCATAGGGGTAGGGCTCTCCTGGAGGGACAGAAAATATCAGGTGTGCCCCACATCTGCCCCAGCCCACTCCCCAGAGCCTGGGAGTGCCTCAGGTGCTCGGACAGACACAGTTTGCTGTCTACAGGTGGGGAGGGGTGGATCAGTCTGCCTGGGCCTGTGCCATGAGCTCCAGGAACACCTCAGAGAGGGGAAAATGCACTGACAGCCTGGTTAGCAGGAGACCTGAGGATCCTGGGTGTTATGGATTGGCTGAAGCCTCAGATTTATTTAATGAATTAAGATCCTGACATGTTATTTACAGATGCCTTTGGAGGTAGAGTTGTAACTCATGGCTGCCATGGGAGATTCTTGCTCCTAGGCCTTGAGCAGAAAGCATTCCCTTTTTTATGGTGTCCATTGGGGAGGGAAATTGATGCTAAGCAGGCAGTGATAATTTGCTGCTTTATAGGATTGAATTATCACCCCGTCAGCACAGAGATGAAAACCCTGAGCCATGAACAAATACACCTGTGCCCCTGAAGCTGGCTGGACCAGGCACCGTGAGCTCCCATCGCTTCACGGAGGCTCTGCTGTTCCACTAATTCATTCTGAAGCCTCCTGGATTCTGCCTTGTCCTCTCTATTGCTGGGCATGCCTTAATTTGGCACTCCAATATTCCATGCTCCTTCGCCAGGCTCATAAATCACAAACCCTCCCTGAAAACAGAAGGGGATCTGTTCTCTCCTTGCACAGGCACAACTTCCCAGAGCTAATGCAAGTTTGGCACGTGCACGGCAGAGGTGGCTGAACCTCATGGACCAAGAAGTCACTGGCATGGAAAAATAATTGCAAGAGAAACAGCTGCCTGAAAAGCAGGAATACCATGACTTGGACCGAATACATTACACTGTATTAGGAAACAGCTTTATTTAGCACTGTCTGGTCTGCATTTGCTGGAGGGCAGAGTCCAGACCTGTGATCAACCTTTCCTTGCTCCATTTCTTACTGTCCCTTTTCCCTACTGCAGTCACTGACACGGGAAAAGCAGGGAGTTTTCTCTAATTTCTCCCAGATGCTGAAGAAAGGTCTTTTGTCCTGTGTCCACCCTGGGGCAGAGGGATGTGGGATGAGAGATGAGGTGGTTGTGGGCCTCAGTCTCCCACTTCCTCAGGCTGGGCAGTCCCTACCGACCAAGCTGAGGTTGCCAGAGGGCTTCTGGATTCTACTCCGGATTCCCAGCATGAGGAGGTGTGGATTTATCCCAGGACCAAAGGAAATCCCTCTTTCTCCCAGGAAAAGCCGCGTGTGGAGGTGGGACTTTCCAGCTGTGCTTGGCCTGAGGTTGTTCCCAGGGCAGGTAAATTCCAAGGCCGGGAATTAGCCAATCACTCCTGCAGCAGCAAAACCTTCTCTGCCTTTTACTTACACAAGCTCTGCTTGTTTTGCAGGGCAGAGGGAGCTGGGACATCTCCCTGCCTCTTACAACACCCTGCAAAGTCAGCCTCTCCAACAGAGCTGCCCAGAACTGACCAAACACTTTCTGGTGACCTGGATTGCACCTTGTTCTCACCCCCATAACACTCACTCTTTCAAAGGGCAAATTTTACTAAATTGGGGCAGTTGCAACAAGAAGACAGTTGAATTTTCAAATTGCAGATACTTCACTCAACACAACTTCAACTCAGACCTCTCTGGCATTTCTATAGCAAAAAAAGCTAGCCTTAAAAAGTTCATTAAAATGGAGTTATTTTCATGCTTCAAAGTCTGAATTGCATGTGCCCATTTGGAACTGGAGACTTTCAAGCTCCTGGAAATCCTTGTGTGTGTAGGGAAAAGCCATGTCCCACCCAACCCCAACAGCAATGAGGGGCATTTCAGACTGATCTGGAACGGCTGCTCGGCTTAGGGAACACTCACTCTTCATTCACCAGTATGTGCACACCCCAACACCCCCGGATTCATGCAGCTCTGGCTGGGTCGTGGGTGATTATTTGTACAAGAGGAGCCGGTGGGACAAAGCTGTTCAGCCCTGAAGTCACTGAGAGGTGTCAGCGAGTTTGGCGCGGTGGGGAGGGAGTGTGAAAGCCGATTATCCAGCCTGGGTCCCCCCTGAGCCCTTCCCATGGCTCCCATTCAGCTTTTATTTGTTCTCCAGGAAGCCTGACTATAAACCAGGGCCGGGCTGCACCAACAGGGCACCGCTCAGCCGCGTATCTGCGGGGCTGGTGCCCACAATATCCCGGCCATGCACAATCCTGCTCTTCCACAGGCTCTTGCTCCAGTAGGATTAGAGCAGGAACAGGCATCTCACAGCAAAAACTCATCCCCAGACCCAGGCATCGCCCTGAACAATCGCAGGAGACAATCCCTTATCTCAGGGCTAATCCACTCCCTGCTCTGTCCCTGTGGAAAACCAGCCAGCCACGGAAAACAGGCACATTTTAGATGCTGGGAACACGGATTCCCAGCACGATTCCCTGTCACTCCTTGCTGCAGGTTTCAGTCTCACACAGTAATTACTGCACTGGGTGCAGTGCCCAGGCACACGGGAGGCATTCCAGTAACACCCTGGCCCCGATGCAGTCACTGTAGGTTTTCTAAGAATTTCAGCAGGGATAGTACTTATCATTATCCCCATTTCACTGCAGTACAAAGGAGCCTTGGTGCTTTCACAGCTGCATCTGTGAGGCTGAAGGAAAACCCAGCTGGGTCTCAGAGATGCAAGAAAAGCTGGATAAAGCCATTCCACCCCTCCACCTTGGCTTTTCTGTCCATGATTTATTCCATCACACAGATCTCACTGCACCACAAAACCAAGAGATTCCTCTGCATCCCAGCAGAAACTCCAAGAGAAAGGGCAGAACATTTGCTGCTCCAGCCTCGTGTCCCTCTCATCTCTCCCTGCCTGGCACAACGCTCATGTTCTCTCTCTGCTCACCTCTCACTCTGGAAAAAACACAGCAACCAGAAGGACAAGGAAAGTGTGGAGGGAGTTCCCAGGGCAGGCAAATTCCAAGGCCAGGAATCAGCCAATCACACCTGCAAGAGCCAGGGCCACTGCTCCTGCACCTGTGACACAGTGACCAAGGCTGGAAGTCCAGAGTTTCCTTCTCCAGGCACTGCTGGGGATGAACAACATTCCTGATGTGTCCCAAAGGCCAGACTGGCCCAGCCTTCAGCTGGTGAACAGTCCCAGCAGAGCAGCACCACGGACCTGAGTGCTCAGTTTAATTACCAGCCTGGCATTTCTTCAGCAGAAATGAAAGGCATTTACCATCAGGTCTTTCTGGCTGCTGAATCCATCAGCATCATCATGCATACATTGCTTTCAGGCAGAGGTAAGTAGCTAAAACTTCTCTGCCAGATGCCTGATTGGCATTGTTTCTCTATTAAATAATTACATCTGTTAGGAAGGGACCCTCTGTATGGCATTACAGTGATCACCACATCCCTTGGGATGGCAGGACTCAGTGAAGATTCAATGACAGCACCTCGGTGGGGCTGGGAATATTTCCTGCTGACCTGCCACAGACCACTCTAATTGTCTTGTTTGTGCCCAAACCTGCACCCGCCCTGCTCATTAGCACAGCAATTGTACCTTCCACCCTCCTGGGGGAGGGCAGAGGGAACAGAGACATCCCAGCCTGGCAGCTGAGGGGGGCTCAGCGGGCCCCTGAGCCGGAGCACACGGAGGAAAATGGGAATTCTCCCCGAGACACCCAGGGACTGACAGGAGGCAGCCACACCTGAACCTTTGTACATGTGCTGTCTGGGGCCCAAAGCTGGCAGGGCTCCCTGTGGCCCTTCCTCCTCCTGCACCCTGGGGCCCTCTCCTTCCCAAACTTGTGTTGACAGAGCTCTCTAGAGGCTCTGGAGTTTCCCTGGCAGTCATAAAGCCCAGGATTCCTCCACAGCCCCCTGAGGACCTGGAATATCATCCATATTTTTCACAAGTGCCTGGCAGCATCAGAGCTAAAAGTACAATATTGTTCCTGATAAAAAAGCAACTAAAACCCAAGATTTACAAAGAAAACCCCAATTAATTGCAATCTAATGATAGCAAAGGATTGGTTTTCCACATTTCCCTGTGCCATCCATCTGCAGAGCTGTCATGCACGTGTCCCACTGGGCAGCACTGCTGCTTAGGCCTTGCAGGAGCACACTCAACCTTTGCAATTAAAAGATCTGACATATCACAAAACATTTGTTTTCTGTTTTGACAGACAAAAATGAGAAAAAACATTGGCCCAAATCTACTGAAAACTAGGTCAAAAAACGTTTCAGGCAAATGCTTGTTCTGCTTATTAGTGTTCTACTTCCAGTCATCATTTACAATAGGGGGAAAAAAAAAAGAGAGAGAGAGAGGAAAAAAAGCCAAAAGCCTAAATCCCGCTCAGTTTCCAGGAAAAAGAAAAAGTTTCTTAATCAGAACTCTCCACCATTGTTTCAGGCACTTCACAACCAACCAACAAACCAGCACTGGGATCAGGGCATAACTCCTCAGATTGCCCCCAGAGCTTCTGTAAATTCCTGATTCATGGTGCTCCCACTGCTGAGCTCCGAGCCTGGCAGCTCTTCCACGGGGGCACCACCCTGGAACCACGGCCAGGGGCAGCCTCTGAGCACAGCAGGCTCTGCTCCAGGGGAGGAATAAATGTCTGGGGAAGAGTCACTGGCTCTGGGACCCCGCAGAGCCACAGGCCAGGATCTGCCACCCCTGGGAGCCACCCCCAGGCAGGGACAGCAGGGACCCTCTCCAGCTCCTGGGGCGCCTGGTGCAGGGTGATGACCAGCCCAGGGACACCCGTGGTCACCTCTGAGGGCTGAAACACAGAGGGAGAAGAAGGAAGGCTGGGAAGAGCCTGAAAGTAAAGAACAATTTCTAATATGATGGAGATTGAAAAAAAAAAAATCCAATTGGTTTAAAACCAGATGAGCTGTGAAGGGGAAATATTAACTGGTTAAAACAGGGAATATGTGAGGGCTGGGAGTGAGGGAAGATGTCTCTGCCTAGTATTGGAGGTGACTGAAATGAAACAGGCAGAGACAGAGAGAAAAGCATCTCTCTGAGCAGGGCCCTTTAAAACCAGCTGCAACTGAAGTGGAAGAATAAAGCACAGCAGCTGAGGGCTGGGATAAGATTGATTTAAGACAAGATACAATTTAAAGGCAAGGCAGAGGTGGAAGCAGAGGCTGCAATGAAATCAATTTACACCAAGATGCGATTTAAACTGATGAACTCGGGTTGGGAAACTGGAGCTGGCGGAGGGAAAGGGGGATGGGGAGAAGCGAGTTCAGGGGAGATGTGGTTGGAACCTGCTCTGAAGGGAGCGGGAGGGTTTGGGGCTGGTTTTGCTACAGGACAAAGGGCTGGTCCTGCAAACCTACACAGAGCCAAAATTTGATATGTAGGGGATGAGGAGAGAGCCTGGCCGGGCTGTCTGCCCCCGTGAGCCTGGGCAGACACAAAAGGAGCGTGTTTCACTAATCCCAGCCTCCCTGGGGCGTGTCTGAAGGGTTCCTACACTGAGGCTGTCACTTCGTCCTGGTCCAGGACTCTAACCACACTGAGTGTCAGGGTGAACCAGGCACTCAGGAGCCCAGCACAGACAGGGAAGGTCACAGCTTTCCCAGGGTGTTCCCCCAAACCAAAGGGTTCACAGGACCTTGCTCCTTTGCTCTAAAATTGACTCAGCTGAACGCCAAGAGGCCTGAGCCTCCCTTCCTCACCCAGGGCTGAATCAGGAGCATCTTCACCTTCAAGTCAGTGAAGGAGGAGACTTAGAAAATAGCCTGTGCCTCCCCTTTCTTGCCAGGGTGTTCCTGGATTAGTCCTTTCCTCTCCTGCCCCCCCAACAAAAGTGGAAATAAAAGCAATGCATGTTTTCATGTTTGTTTGTTTGTTTCCCTTTTTATTTATACACTCCCGAGTTTTCCTTTCTAATGACCATGGATTTGGTTGAAGGTTGTTATTTTTGATTTTGGCTGAGTCTGTACCAGCAAAGGGGTAACTCTGTATGACAGAGATTCCCCAGGTCCCCCTGTGGAGCGTGGCTGCAGGGAGCAGTGTGGGTGTGTGATGTGCAGGAGCTGCCCTACAAATGAAACAGGGACTGCCTGCAGCAGGAACAGCAACAACAAAGGCAGAACATGATGTGCAAAACCTGAAACGCACAGATGGGACTGGATGGGAAGAAAAGTAAAGATAAAGAAAGCTTAATTCCCTTGGGAGGGGAGGTGTTTACACTGCTAAGATATTTATGGAAAGAGAAAACTTTATTTTAAGTCAAGGCAGGAATAATTACGGGTCCATCTAATACTCCCTGGGCAATCTGGCTGCAGTTCAGGACGAGCAGGATGCCGAGTGTTATTCTTGTCAAGGTACAAATTTATTCCTTTCCCTGCATTCCAGCCAACAGCGCTGGGGTTAAAGGAAGGGGTTGGTGGCCATGGGGGGGACACAGTGGCCTTTCCACAGGGATAAAACGCATTAGTTCCTGAGCTTGACCTCTCCCAGTCTCCAGGAGCCACAGAAAGGACTGAAAAAGCTTCTCCCACACCTCACCAGCTCTGCAGATCTGCTCTGGAAAGGTGCTGAGGCTCCCAGAGCAGAGAGCACTGCAGCCAAGCCAGGAGCCTGCACAGGGCTCAGCAGCCAGGCCTGGAGCTCCTGGGGCCATAAATACCCACGGCCAGCTCCAGTAAATCTCTCAGCAGCCCCCAAAGTCGCCACTGAGTCTAAGAGCTGAGACTAAACAGAAAAACCCGGCGGAGCTCAGCCCTGTGTACTCCCCAAGGATCCACTTGCTGCCCCTGCACAGGCAGGGCTGAGCCAGGGCAGGGTGAGCTGGGCTCAGCAAAGCCCCACAGGAGATCCAGCCCAGCTCCCAGCACGGGCACTGCCCTGGGACGGGGCTGGGGACTCCCCTGTGCCCCCCCTGTGCTGGCACAGCCCTGCCCAGTCACTGCGTGCACCCAGGGCACAGCTTTCACAGAGTTCCACCACAGCATCTCACCAACTACAAACACAAAACAAACCAAACCAACCACTCTTCTTTTCAGCACTTTCAACATAAAACATTTGGATTTTTTCAGCCCATCAGCTTTTTGCTGCCACACCTACTCTTCTTGCCTGGCAAATTTAACAGTGACCTGTAAATTCTTCTCTCTGTTCCATGACCGCGGCCCAGCCAGGCAGATTCAGAGCCACAAACCAAGCACTTGACGCTAACAGTGAATCCTTCAAATTATCATCAAAAATACAAAAAGAAAGCAAAGGAATTACCTTGGTCAGCAGGAAGCAAGGATCCATTTTCTCCTCTCGGCATGTCGAACCAACTCCTGTCCCCCTCTAGTCGGGCACCGCCCTCTCCAGGGCTCCCTAAATCGGGATCCCCTCCAGGTGTGCACAGGTGCCAGAGCAGGGGGAAATGAGCCGGGAATGACCTGCAGCTGCTCCCCAGCCCCAGCCAGGTTCACTCTGAGAGTCCCGGTGCAGAGGTGCCTGCAAGGGACGCTGACACGGCCAGCACAGCTCAGGGCTTGCCCTTCTCCGCGGGCAATCACATCAAACGCTTAATCCCAGACTGCAGAGAGGGACAGAATCCCCCAGGAGCACCTGGGGATGGGGGAGCCCCAGCTTTGGGCTGCCCCTGTCTGGCTTTGTGTGCAGAGGGGACCTGGCTGCTTTGGGGACCTTGCCACTGGCCATAGCTGGGGTTACCCTGAGCTCTCAAGCCCATCCCGTTCTCTTGTCAGGACCTGCCTCAAGCATCAGCTCAGCTTTCAAGGCATTTTCAACTCACCCTAAACTGAGCACTTTAGTAGAGATAAGTCACAAAACACAGCTCTGATGTGGCAATAAAGTCCCTGTGTCCCCCCCCAGGGACACAATATAGCTGCTCAAAGATTCCAGTCCCTGAGTCCCATCAGAAATGTGTGAAGGACTGCCTGTCCCTCGTGCCCCTTCTCTCAGCCCATGAATGCAAAGCACTTTCCTTGTCCTTTGCAATTAGCTTGATTTTGAACAGGCTGAGTATGAAAGAAAACCAGACATTTCCAGTACTTTTAAGCCCCATTTGGTCTGATTAAAGAAGTCTTTTAAAAACGAGAAAGGAGGGGGAAAGCAATAACTTTTAAAAACTTGTCCTGAATGCAAAGGAAAATGGAGTGCAGTGTATGAGTAATTCAGGATTAATTGTAGAATTACGTTATTCATGCAATGCTGGTTGAGGGAAGGAATAAGCACTTCTGAAGTCACTAAAGGAAACCCCAGTAAAATATGGCTTAGCTGATGTGTGCAGTCTCACAGGTCCTGAAGGGAATGCGTGCGGCAGAAATGTCCAATTTATAGCTCTGAGGCTGGGGGGAAACACGGAGGCCAAAGCCGCCTCTCTTTGTAGATCCAGGGAGGGGGAAACATTTATCTGTAGGATATTGTGGCTGACCTGAGACAGGAAAACACGGCCATTCAGGAAAGTACGGGGCACATCATTAATTTAAAGTCATTGAGACTGAACCAAGACTTCAGACCACAAGCAGTTCCTGTCCTCCCCAGTAATGGTTTATTTGCCTGGCTGACGTGTGACTTCAGGCCCAGTTTCTCTCACCGAAGTGATGTGAAGGTGTCTGGACTGTGAGAGCAGCAGCACTGCACCACCACCCTTCCCTCCTGGACCTTCTGCCTGCACAGGCAGGACTTTCCTCAGCCACGTCAATCCTCCAGCAGCAGGGAAGGGGACTCTGGCCTGAGTGAAGTTTGGCTGTGTCCAGGGCAGGTTCCAGCGCAGGCAACAAGAGCCTGGGGAGGTGGATGAAGGGAGATGCTCCTGGTGGGATCAGCAGGAGCAAAGCTGAGCTCAGAGATCAGCTGCTGTGCCCAGGCAGCCGTGTGGGCTGTGCGGGCAACCTCTGGTCCTGCCCCATTGTCCCCTGGGCTCTCCTGTATCCCCCAGGTCCTGTCACACAGCTCCCTGGGTTCCCCCCGCCCAAACCCCCCCACCACTGCAGCAAAACCTCTTGGAGGTGAGTGAGGAGCATTTCTGCCCTTGCTGACTCCCCACTTCACACCCCTCCCTGCCAAAGCTGCTTTGCGCTTTCCCAATGCTTGAGGGAGCAGCCCATCCCCAGTTTCCATTTGGGATTGGCTCCTGGAGCCAGTTTGAACAAAAATGGGCAATTTGGCCAGACTGCCACAGTACAGACACAAATTGTGACAGCATCCAGAGAGGGAACCTGTGTCCAGCAGAGATGGGGTGGGCAGAGGTGTCCTGGGGCTGGAGGGAGGCTGGAGCACAACGCACAGAGGCTGAGCAGGGTTTTAGGAGTGGGAATGTTTCCTCCAGGCCTGGACGGTGCTGAGTGGTTTCACCACCTGCTGAGCCCTTCTCAAAGCCTGGCCATGTATTTTAGGGAGCATTCCAGCTGTGCTGTAGAAACCTCTGTAAAACTGCCTGGGACCTGTTCCCTGGCTGTGGGGTCACTCCCCGGGATCTCTCCCCGGGATCTCTCTCCTGCTCCACCGCGTGTCATCCAAGGACAATTCACTCATTCATTCACTCCCTGCAAACTCCATTAACCTCCTACAGGAGCCAAAAGGGTTCTGGAGCTCACAGATGCCCCATGAGTCTCTCTATGACACCAGCTAATTATCTCCTCATTAACAACAACATTAGCATTCCATTTGACATATACAAGATAATTTGTTAATTGCACTTTAATTACAAAGTTATTAAGAGCTCAGAGGCATTCAACAGAAGATTGCAATTACCACAAGCTGCAGAATTGCTCCCGGCAATTTGGAGATGTTATCAGAAACTGATTCCCTGTGTTCAGCTGAAGATGGAAAAGAGACAGGAGATTTATGGACTGACATCACAAATTCCTTCTGCTCCCTCTGAAGATGCTTTCACTTGTACCCTGGGGAGCGGCAGGAGCTGCTGTGTTGAGACACTCCAGAGATCACTGCTTCCCCTGGCTGGTGTTTCCAGCAGCTCCAGTCCCCGATGGAGGAGGGATGGACAGAGGGACAGAGGAGGCAGCCTCCCAGGAGTGTCCCCGAAGCGTTTGGCACCTCACAGCCCAGGGACACAGAACTGCAGGGGCTGCCCCGAGCCCCCAGCGAGGTCTCTGCTCCTGTTGGGAGCTGAATCCTGCCCATACACGGCACCAGTGTCACCTGCAACAGCCACGGGAGTTCAGTGGGAAAAACCCTTCACGATCCTGGAATCCAGCCCTTAACTCAGCATTGCCTTTCCCACCTCCAAACCAGAGCTCCTGGCCCGGGAGGGCTCTGCTGTGCCCGGCTCTGGCTCCCCGTGCGATGGACAAGGAGCTCTTGCCCTGGACACCCTCAAACTGCCGAACAAACACCCTCAAAACTGGCACAACTTGCCCGTGTTCAGGGGGGATTTAACCCCGACCTCAGCTGCCTGACCAAAGCTCTCCTGGGGAAAAAGGTGTGGGGTTGAGTAAACCCCGGACAAGTCAGGATTTGAAGCAATGGGCCATCATAAAAACTTTCAATTCAAGGCATTTTCAAAGCAGACTCCTTTTAGCCAATGGAAATGTTCATCCTGATGATATTCTGAGGGCTTTCTGTCAAAGCACAAATCTTTCAGGTCTTTGACAGCTGAGAAATGGAACATGCCAACCAGTCAGAGGGAAAGTACTGCAAACTCCATTAGTTTTGACCACGCAGCTAATTCTCTTCTATTTGAATTGCCAAAGCACTGCTTGAAATGTTTAACTTGTCAGCTGCCAAACCCCAGAAATATTTGCTCTCTAATGTTTAGATGAATCTCAACATTTTATTTACAATTTATCAAATTTTTCCTCCAGAAATTGTCTTCATCTCATCTATTCTGAATTAAGCAGGGGTGCCTGCATCTGCTTGAGACTGCTAAGGCTTTAATGTTTATTATTTGCAGAGGGCAGCAGCTGGCAAGAAGCAGACCCTTCCCAAAAGGCTGGGACTCTGTAAAGGCTGAAGCTGCAAATATTTTGGTTTTTTTTTTCCCGCAAATCAGGGGGAAAAGCGGGACAGCAGTGGCTCTTTCAGGTGAGAAGCCCTGGCAGGACACAGCCACGGAGGATGCTGAGGGTCTGGGAGCCAAGAGCCCCCTGGGAGTGCTGGCAGCCTGGGCAGGATGGCTGAACACAAGGAGGGGTTGGTGATTTCCAGACAGAAGGAAAACCACTGACTCTGCTGCTGTCAGGCCGAAGGAAAAATAATCCCCATCACAAGAAATGTCAGCAGGCAGAGCTGGGGGGAGGATTTGCAGCACTGACTCAGTGCTGAGAGACCCTGGACCGTCCCACAGACCAAACCAGGCAAAGGGCAGAGCTGGATTTACCCCTCAGAGCCCAGAAGGGGCCCATGGGCACAACCCCAGGGCTCTTCTGCCATTCAAGCAAAAGACCTTGAAAAACAGACACAGAGCAGTGGCTGCTCAGTGTGGAGCAGAGAAAACTCCAGAGAGAGCTCAGAGCCCCTTCCAGAGCCTAAAGGGGCTCCAGGAGAGCTGGAGAGGGACTGGGGACAAGGGATGGAGGGACAGGACAAGGCGAATGGCCTTAAGCTGAAGGTCGGTAGATTTAGATTGGATATTAGGGAGAAATTGTTCCCTGGGAGGGTGGGCAGGGCTGGCACAGGGTGCCCAGAGCAGCTGTGGCTGCTCCTGGATCCCTGGCAGTGCCCAAGGCCAGGCTGGACATTGGGGCTGGGAGCCCCTAGGACAGTGGGAGGTGCTTTGGCAGGGGTGGCACTGGATGAGCTTTGGGGTCCCTTCCAACCCAAACCATTCCAGGATTCTATGAATGAAATCTTCTCAAGTTTTGCCAGACCAGATAAATCCCCATGACTGGCTCCTCTGAGGTGAAACACCAAGCTTGGCCCTGCTCCTGTCCCTGTCCTACTCCTGTCCCTGTCCTGCTCCTGTCCCTGCCATCCCAGCCCCAATCCCAGCCCCAGCAGCTGCTCTGTGGCCAGCACAAGCTGGTTCCAGGGCTGAGGAACTGGGAGCTGCCCCAGCTCCCAGATGAATGTGGTGGGAAGCCAAGGGCTTGTCAGGCTCTCTCCCACGGCAGGTTTGCCAGGAGCTCCATAAAAATGTCATTGTCTCCCAGCTGCTGGTGATTGTATCCCCCTTTGCCGGGACTGCTGGGGTATGGCTGTGTGGATATGAGGGGAATATCATTTCTGCCGGGGCTGGCGTCCCCCTGGCCTTTTTCAAACAATAACAGACTAAATATAAAGAGACAGAAGCCGTTACTTGGCTCTCTAACCAGTGCCAAAGAAAATGAATAATTAAGAGCATATTACTTGCAATGAATTTCTACAGATGCTTTTAAGTTAGGACCCACTGAGATCATTTTTGAAATTCATCATTTCCCCTTCATCTTTCATACAGAGTTCATACTCCAGCCTAATAAGTTATAGCAGCTACTGTTTAGATCTGAGTTAAAAACAGGCAGGCTGTGGGTTTCTGCTAGGAGCCAGAAAAGAGCCTGGGTGTAAAGGAATGAGCAGTTAATGTGTTCTGTCTGTGTTTTACCTGCCTGCAGCCCCACAGCCCAGCAGCCAGCAGAGAGCACTTGGGGATCTCTGGTGCAAGCTGCCAGAAATGTGTCCTGAGGAGAGGAAGAGTGGAAGCCCCCTGGAAAAGTTCCTTTCCCTGACACAGCTCCCAAACAGGAAGGTGCTGGGGAGCAGCTGCTCCCAAAGGAAAAAGCTCCTATCCTCTGCCCCCTTCCACTAATTGCATGGCCAGGGGAGGATTTGGGAGGCAGGATTTGGGTGGGGAGGCTTTGAGATGGCAAACAGGGACGACAGCAAAGGCCCAGCCTTGGGATGCTCCATTTCCTGAGCTGCTTCACCAGAGAAGGGACCTGCTCACAAAACTTCCAGAGAAGGCTCTGAAACCAAGAGCCAAAGATGCAGCAAGGTTCAGTGTCTGGAAAGAAGCACAAATTCCGAAATCTCAGCTGAAGAAGTGCAAATTCCCAATTCCATGTGTTCAGTCCTGCGTGAACACCTGAACACAGCCAGGATTTGTGGGAATCTCCGACCTGGATTATGCAGGAGGTCAGGCTGGCCCATCCCTGGGGACTGCTCTGCCTTTGCGCAGTGGGTTTTGGAGAAAGGCCCCCAATTATGTTCATCCCAAATGTGAGAACCCAGCTGGGATGTCTCCAATCAGTGACAGGAGCACAAGGCAGGCACACAGGAGTCAGAGGCAGCACAGAGCCCGGGGTGCACCTCTGGCAGCTGCCCACAGTTAATGAAATGCAGCAGGAACCCCGGGGCACGGGGCAAGGAAGGGCCTTTCACACCTTCTCCAACCCACACGTGTCCCCAGACCACCGACAGCGTGGAAAAACACCAAAGAGAGGTGCCAAAAGGAGAGAAAAGAGCCTTTCCTCAGCGTGTTCAGGAGCAGCCCCTGGTGCCTGGGCACTGTGGGGCTGTTCCAAGCAGGGATCTGCTGCTCAGCCCCAGTCCTGGAGGGATTTCCCTGGATAACTGCCCTGCAGTGCAGAGGGTACAGGTACAGACCAGGGTTAGTGGAGGCCACAGAAAGCTGTGAAGTTACAGTGGATTTGGGGAATGCCAGTACAAGATCTGGGCTACAACATTTTTGTGGGACCCCAAAACCCCTGCAAAGTTTTCCCTTCCACCAGGTTAATGACCAAAGCACTCTGCTCCTGGGGTTTGTCCTTCCAAATGCACTCAGCTTACAGAAAGGAGGGAGAAGATAAAAAATTACTGCAGGCCTTCCAAAACAGCAATAAAACTGTGCCAAATTCCATTTGTTTTCAGTTGAGGAAACATTTGTGGAACACCACAGGTGACCACCAGGCATCTCCCACTCACGGCTGCTTTTTGGCACCTCCCTTACAGCAGCCACATATTTCATGGGCCTGTGAGTCCAGCAGGCCTCGTGAATCACGGGTTTCTCATGAATCAACGTCTTGCTGGAAAACACAAATCCATTAAACCCCAAATGATTTGTCTAAAACATCTCCCCTCTGAAGGAGCTCTCGGGGAAGTTCCCTTCCTTCCAGCCCTGGAAGTGCCTGATCTGCAGTGGTGCCTCCCAGGCAGAGTGGGTAGGTCTAAGCTACAACTCTTCTTTAGGGGCAGAGATTTAGGCTGGATTTTAGGAAGGAATTGTTCCCTGTGAGGGTGGGCAGGGCTGGCACAGGGTGCCCAGAGCAGCTCTGGCTGCCCCTGGGTCCCTGGCAGTGTCCCAGGACAGGGCTGGGAGCAGCCTGGGACAGTCGGAGGTGTCCCTGCCCTGGCAGGGGTGGCCCTGGGTGATCTTTAAGGTCCCTCCCAACCCAAACTAGTCTGGGATTCTCTGATTCTGTTTTTGCCCTCATCCCAAAGAGAAGCTGTGGTGCCAGAGGCTGCAGAAACGGGTGTGCTGCTCTCACTGGTAGGAGCAGGGGACTGAAAGGGACATCTGGGTCTGAGACCAGCTTGGTGCTGTTTGAAGTGCTCATGTCCCTGTGAGCTCAGTTCTTCCTGATGAAAATAAAGGTGCAAACAGGGAGAGCATCAGCCAAATTCTCCTGCAGCCCGAACTGCACTGAAGGGCTCTGCTCTTCCCATCCCACAAACATCCCAGGTATTGCCTGTGCCCAGGAGGGATGAGCACGCTGGCACAGCCTCCCAGAGAGCCGAGCTGAGCACAGGGAATTAACCCTCTCCTCACCCACACACAGCAGAGCCCGTGGTCCTGTCCTCCCCCAGCAGCAGCAGGGGAACCAGGGAACACAAACCCTCTGCTGACCAGAGAGCCCCAAACCCCGAGCACGGCACAGCCGGGGTTAATCCACGCTGCTCAACTCCAACTTGCAACTGGGTTTGCCTTTTTTTTCCACCTCAAAGCAACTTCATAATAAATAAGGTCTTAAACTGAAATGACTCCTTAGAGGAAGGAATTTCCACCGGGCACGTTGGGCACACAGGAGCAGCGTTTGCAGGCACCCCGTGGCTCCCGTCCCGGAGCCGTCACCCACACGCCCAGCACCAAGGCAATTTTATATTTCTGTTTGAATATTCCTCCAAGTGCCACTCCTGGGCTGATTTAACACCACGGCTGTGGTGTCTAACAGCTCTCCAGTGATTAATAACAGCCATTTGTTCAAAGCTAACAGCCCCAGTGTGACAGTAACAGATAAATTAGCAACATTAAAAATATGCTAAGGAAAACATTTATGTACTGGCTGAGTGTAGTGTGGGATGGCAACACACATCAGTTGTGCCAATAACAAGCTATTAGTGTGGAGGGCTGGCTGTTTAAGCCATTTTTGCCCTGTTCTCCCATAATCATTCTGCCATGGTTCATACTTAGCCTGATGAGCTGGGCCAGCTCCTCTGGACACGAATGTTTTCATGTGCTCAGGCAGGAATATTGCAAGCAGATGGTGGGAGGAGCAAGAAGAAGGTGGAACATTGTTCTCCCTCAGTTCCCTTTGTCACGGAGCAGCCAATGTGCCAAATAATATCTGGGCATAAATTACAGGGCTGTTTCCCAAATTACATCCCCAGCTTTGGATGTCACGCAAAACATTTTAATTATGCCAGTTAAAATTCTTCTGTTCAACAGGTCCCACGATGCTGCTCCTGCCTGCAGGAGTCACAGCAGCACGTTCCTGTCCCTGGGGGTGACCAGCAGCCCTAGAGGGGAGCTGAGCCCTTTCCAGCCACATTCCAGCCTGGAGAGAAGCTGCTGGACTGGAACTTTGGTGGACTGGAGCCGAGTCCCACCCTCAGAGCAATCTGACCCAGCTCCACTTGTTCCACGTGGGAATAATCCCAGGGCACCACAGCGTCCATCTTACAGAAAACTGCCAAGCCAGCTGCAAAACGCAGCCTTTTGCCACAACAAAACCCATCAGGCTGTGGTGTTCTGTTCAGCTGCTGAGGTAAGAAAGTCCTTTTGCTGAAATCCCACACTGCAGTGCCAAGCCCCCGTAGAAATCTGCCCATTACTAGGATGGACTGGCTTTTATTCCTTTTGCTCCCACCACTGATATTCAGGAACAGGCCAGGAGACAGAACCAGCTACAGCTTCCTTGCACAAATGGTTCCCAGCAGGTGAGAGATGCTGCTTGGCTTGGGCTGCTGCAGACAGAAGTCAGTGCAATATTCCTCAGCAAATCTTGCAAGGCAAGCGGAAAACCCGAAATTTAGGCCTAGGCAGTGGGAAAACTTGAGCATAGTCCAGCCCCTGTTCCCAGCTCAGCTGCTGGGGGCTGAGGGGAGCCCCGGGGCTGTGCTGCTCTGGGGCTCCCAGCCCGGCTGTCAGCACAGCCCAGCCCCTGCACGGGGTGTGGAGCCCGTGCTGACAGATCCCTGAGCTCATTGTTCCAGGCACGGTGCTTTAGCCAGGGATGCTCAGCAGCTCCTCATCTCCCTTGTCAGGAGTAATGGACCAGTGTGATTAGAGCTGTTTCATTCCCCCTGAACGCCACTTCCAAGTTGTGTCTTGCTCTGAGGTGTTTGTTTAAACNGGGGGTGTGGAGCCCGTGCTGACAGATCCCTGAGCTCATTGTTCCAGGCACGGTGCTTCACCCAGCCCAGCCGGCCCTCGCCAGGGATGCTCAGCAGCTCCTCATCTCCCTTGTCAGGAGTAATGGACCAGTGTGATTAGAGCTGTTTCATTCCCCCTGAACGCCACTTCCAAGTTGTGTCTTGCTCTGAGGTGTTTGTTTAAACACTCCCATGTTCCATTTGGAAATGTTCTTTGAAAAAAACCCAAATGGTTTTCAACCATAAGCTTCCCATTTTACTGATAATTACTTCCTTAGTTAAAAAAAAAAAAAAAAAAAAAGAAAAACAAAACCAAAATTACTTTAGGGGAACATTTCCCACTCCCTTTTCCCTGGGATGTTGTCTCCCTGTGTCTCTGGTGGTTTTCGCAAGGGGAGGGTTCAGGGTGGGCTTGGAGGAGCCCAACCAGAGCCACCTGCTCCCTCCCCATCCCCGAGTGAGCTCACGGACAAGCATCCCCTGGAGCGGGACCCCACAGCTGAACAGCTCCCTGCCTGTGGGAAAACGGGAGCGTGTCCCCCTGCTCCTGATCTGAAAAGTCACAGCCCTGCCTTCCCCGAGGACCAAAACCACCCCGAGGACTCACCCAGGGAGCAGCACGGTCTGCTGAGCAGGGAGTCAGGGGCTTTGCTGGGATTATAGGGGAGCTCCTGACCCCAGCCCTCATTTTCCCATCTGGTTTCAATAGAAGCTTCATCACCAAGACTTTGCAGCCTTGCCCTGCGTAACACCTCAGGTGTGAGTGGTGGTCAGGGCCTGTTCAGGGGTGTGACACATGGATGTGTCCCCTGAAGTCACTGCTGAGTGTCCTGGTGTGAAATCTGGGCTGTGCTGCCTCACAGACACCCCGGGCAGCAGGGCCATGTCAGCGAGTGGGGCACTGCTTGCACCCTTTCGAGACACTCTCATGCCAGCAGCAGAATCACAGGTGAAAGGCTCTGATTTGAGGCAGAAAAAGGCCAGGAAAGGTAATTCCTGAAGAGAGGACAGGACCAGTTACCCAAACACAAACGCCTGTGCTGTGGGGCTGAGCAGCATCAGCCCAGCAGGTGCGGTTGGGCAGATTCTGATCCCGGTGACACGACCCCAAGTCTCTTTGAAACCAGTGGTTCTGAGCCTGGTTCCCATCCGTGGGCTCTGCCCGGGCACAGCCCAGCCTCTGCAGTGTGCCAGGCTTTGCCATCTCCCCTGGGCTCTGCCCTGCTCCCCTCCCAGGCTGAGCAGGGCCGGCTCATTCAGCAGCTCCCGCTGTCATCCAGAGCCGCCTGCTCCCACATTTCACCCCACCCCGGGCTCAGCCTGCACCACAAACGTGTCAAGGATTTTTGGTTGAAAGCTCCCGCTTGGCAGCGCAGCCCTGCAGGTCGGGAGCTGCCCGGGCTCTGGCACCTCCCCAAACGCCTTCCAGGCATCAGCGCGGGCACCAGGAGCGGGATGAGGCTGTTGGTTTGCCGGGGCAGCTTTGTGGGAAGGGCAGCTGTGATCAAAAGGATTTGGGGGTGGTGTAGCAGCAGCCAGAGAACCCTCTCCAGATTTAGTGGACATGAGGAACTGCTCTGAAACTTGGCAGCCTGGCTGTGCTTTGAAGGCAGCAGTTGGGGCTTGTTCCCAGACAAGCAGGGGCAGATGTAGCTCCGGATGCAGATGGTGCATAAAGAACCCATTGCTGTGGCTGACCATGGGCTGGGAAGGACCCCTGGAAGCCACCACAGTGCAGGTGAGACAGGCAGGGGCTCAGGTGAGAATCTCACCTGGCTCCCACTGCCTGCTCCTGCTCTGCCTTTATTTTGTCTCTGGCCAGAAGCTGTGACCGACCATGCTGCTGCTCAAAAGAGAATTCCAGATTTCTTTCACTCAAGCCAAATCTCAGCCTGGCCAAGAAAGCACGGAGCAAAGCAGATCAGACCGATCAATCACTTGTATTGGCTTTCACATTTCTTACAGACAGCAAAAGCCTTAATAAATATCAACTGCAGGAGCTTTCTGACATTGCTGGAGAAGTTTTCCAGTTTTCTGGTGGGGCAGAAGTTAACTGGAACCCAGGGCAGATGCTGGAGGAATGGAGAGGGCCATGGGCATCTGAGCCACAGCCAAGTGTGCACAAACCATCCAGAGACTCGTGGTGTGCAGGAAGGAGACGAAAGGGAATGACTAAAAAGGCTGGAGAAAGCAGCCCAGGGAATTGCTTGGTGGCATTGGAGGACAATAAACCCCAAACTGTGCTGTCCAGACCCAAATTAACTCTTCATTGCAAAGGAGATGGAGACAAAACTCTCCTGCCTTCAGGAGCAGCCTGTCCTTGAGCCCACGGAGCTGGGCTGGAGGAGCCCCTGCTGCAGCATTCCCCCTCTCCCCACTCCTGCTCCGCACGCAGGCGTTGGACACGTCTGAGCAGCCGTGCCCAGGTATTTCCTGGAGCATTATTAGGCAGGAAATCTGCCTCTCTGAGCGGGGCTGCTCACGTTGCAGACCTCTGCCCCCGTGGTGTGAACGCTGCAGTTCCCCCTCTCTGTGCTGCTCCAGCCCCAGCATTGGTGCGAGATGCTTATTCTGGCTTCTTTCAGACCACGAGTCATTTGCAAGAGCCCAACTGTCATCACATTTATTTTTCTTCCTCCTGCTTCCCTTGGCCTGGTGGGCTGGGCAGGGCTGGTATTTGGGCCCCTGGGAGCTCAGATGTGCCAGGGGATGACGCAGAAGCATCCCTGTTTTTGTGCCACCATCAGCTCGTCACAGCCCAGGTTTTTCAAGGGCTTGGGAGAGAAGAAAAGCCCTGGTGGGAACAAAGAAGGGAAGAAATGCTTGGGTGCAGCACTCAGGGGGAGATGGCCTGGGTTTAACAGGGCTGATAGCGATGCAGAAATGGAGCTGATGAAAACTGGCTGTCCTGGCCTCGTGCTGATAAATCTCTGGGCTGGGCTGGGAATGGCTTGGGCAGCAAATCCGACACAGGCACGTTCCTTGCAGCTGGGTTGGAAAGGCTCTGCTTCCACCAGGCTCTGCCAAAACAGGTTCCTGTGCCGAGCTGGGAGTCCACGGCCACCACACAGCGACTCCGGTCCTGAGCCAGCGGTGGCACCTTGGAGTGAGGGGGAGCAGAGGGAAGCTTTGGGAGGCTTTGGAGTTCAGCTAGTCCAGTAATCACAGACTTTATAAAGGAGGTGATTTCCTGTCACAGGATGGATGGATTGGCCAGAATAAAGGCACAGAAAGCCCTGAGGATAACCTCGTGAGAAGCCCTCAGGGTGACAGTCACAGCACCCGCCGTGCTGGTGGTGACAGCAGCTGGGTCCAGCCATGGCCAGGCACAGCTGGGCAGGCCCTGTGTGGGCACACTGCCACTCTGCCCAGGGAATTCATGCCATCAAGAGACAGCCACAGCATCATGGGATGGGTTGGGTTGGAAGGGACCTTAAAGACCATTTTACTCAAACCTCAGGCTGCTCAGAGGCATTCAAGATCTTCCCATGCCTCAGTTTCCCCTTTGAAAAGTAAGAACTTTCCCCACTGGTAGCTGGCAGGTGCCACCGAGCCCTGTGGGACTTTCCTGTGCCTTTGTGGTCAGTGCAGTGCTGGCCCAAACTGCAGGAAAGCAGATTTGGTGTGATTGTTAGAGCTCTGTGAGCCAGGACAGCTTTGACAGAGCTGTGCAAGGGGTGTATCCTCTGGAGAAAGGAGCTGATGTCCATGGAATACAGCCCTACTGGGGCTGCATGGGCAGCTCCCGGATCCCCAATGTGGTCCCAACACCACGACTCACCCACAGGAACTCATAATACAAGATTTTAATCAACAATATGTTTTTTCTCTGCCACCTCATTTTGCTTAAGTCCAGTTTAACATTCTGGACCGAAGAAATGGCAATGGGAAAAACAAAGTTCGCCCTTTGAATTAGTGGCTCATGCCTGCTGCACCAAAAAATGCATTGAAATCAGTAATTTTCATTATAAAACTGCAGGGAGGGAAGTGGGAAGGACTTGGGGATGTAGGTCCTCAAGCATTTTACCCCAAAACTTCATCTCACTTCCAAGAGAATAAAAGAAACTATTGACCATGGGGTGGCTCCCCTTTATAATCAATTCATAACCTGGCTTTGAATATTCATTTGTGAGTTCTGCTCCTCACATTTCCCTTGCTTGAGTGGAAATGCACAGAGAGGATTTCTGTGCTGGTTTGCAGAACCTTCTGAAACCCTTCAATCAGGAAGCAGCACTGGGTGGAAAATCCCCGCTCCAGGCTGCTCCCCCTTGTCCCAGCCCAGGACTGACTCGGAATAACCCATTCCTGGCCAAAGAGGAGACAATCCCCCAGTGCCAGTGGCTTTGACTCCCAGCTGCTCATCCACACACCTCTTCCCATGGGCTCAGGCTGGAACACTCCCCCAGCAGTTCCTTTTCTGTGTGGCAAGAAAGAACATCAATTTTTAACTCGTGCAAACGAGGAACAAGATCCTTTCATAAAATAAACAGACAACCCATTTTTCACCCGTAATAGTTTCTTTGCCACATTAACAAAAATATGGTGCATATTATGGTTAATGCATATGTAAATGAGATATGATTAATAACTCCTTTGGAGAGAAATGGGAAGATTCATTTACCTTCTGTAATTTCCCTGTGTCTCTCACCCTCTGTTGGGTGCCTGTGAGGGTGGGCAGGGCTGGCACAGGTGCCCAGAGCAGCTGTGGATCCCTGGCAGTGCCCAAGGGGTGACAGGCAGGGGACAGAGCCCTCTCTGAGCCCCTGGCCTTGAGTGGAGTCCCCAGCCCAGGGACAGCCGGACAGGCCCACGGTGCCAGGGCAGAGGGAAGGCTCGAGATTTCAGCTCCAAACCTTCCTCCGGTCCCGCAAGGAGCCTGTCCCTCCCTCGCAGCCCACCCGCCCTCCTTTGGGACAGGAGTGTCCCCTGCTGTCCCGGCAGGGCTCCTGCCCAGCAGCCACCAGAGGGTCCAGTCCAACCCCTGGAGACACAACTGGAGATCCCTGGAGCTGTTTAGCCCAAGTGCTCTGGGGTGCCTGGTAGTTTATTCCATGCCCAGTATCGATGTCCCCAGAGAGAAGAAAAGCCCAAAGACTTTGGGCATGCTCTGGAGCTCAATATGGGCAGAGTTCTTTCTGCTGTTTTGTTGTTTTGTCAGGAATTTTGTGTCAGGGAATTGTCAAAGGGACAATTTCAGGGGCGGGAGCTGGAAGGACACTGGGCACGGGGTGGAGGCACAGAAGGTAAATGCACAGAGGTGATAGGAACCTTGTCCTCGAGCACGACTGAAGGTCCGTCGGGACACAGCAGCACCACCGCTTTGGGGACAGCCCTTCCCAGGCAGCTCCATCCACAATGGATGAGCTCCAGGTCAGCCCCCCTGCTCCTGTGCCTCTGGCAGAGCGCTACAGGCACAGGAGGAAAACAGGGTTTGTCCACCCCCTTTCAAGGGGATGCCCTTTGAGGGGCAAAAATGAATTCAAATCAGTGAGTGTGGTTCAGCACAGAGCCACAGCTCCTCGTCCACGAGTGCTTCCCCTGCAGAGCCGCGCTCCCGCCCGCCCCCATGGCTTTAACTGGAGCCACTGGAGCGGGGGCTCCCCCGGGGGACTCCTTGCACCCTGCAGGGTCACGCACCCGAGCAGGCATCCCCTGATCCCTGGGGGAGCCCAGACAGGCAGAAACTCAGCAGCAGAGCGGGATGTGCACTCCCCATCCAAATGGAAATTTGGCTGGAGACGTGTCACTGGAAATTACAATTTTTGCAGGAAAAGAAAAAACCCAACAAAACTATGATCAATTATTTGTTCCAATTTTCATTAAAAGCAAGAATTTTCCTTAAAGTAAATGTTGGTTACAGAAAAGCAGCTGTTTGTTTTGTTTTCTGTAATCAAAACCAGAAGGTTGCTCTTTAAAACCTTTTTGAAAAGCAGCTGCTTCGGTCAGCAAAGCAAAAACAAAAGGAAACTGTCGCAACGGCTAAAATAAATGTTTTCCTCAGAACTTCCAAGAATATAAGGAGAAGGCACGACTCGATTGTAGTGCCCTGGCTCTGCTGCAGATGCCGAGTGTTTGCTGCCCGCAGCATCGCAGCCCCTTCCTGCCGGGGGGCTCAGCAGGGTGGGACAAGGGCTCTGCAGGAACAAACCCTGCCCGTGGATCTGCAGGAACAAACCCTGCCCGTGGATCTGCAGGAACAAACCCTGCCCGTGGATCTGCAGGAACAAACCCTGCCCGTGGCTCCAGGAACAAACCCTGCCCGTGGATCTGCAGGAACAAACCCTGCCCGTGGATCTGCAGGAACAAACCCTGCCCGTGGCTCCAGGAGCAAATTGAGGAGAGGAGAGGAGAGGAGAGGAGAGGAGAGGAGAGCAGAGCAAAGCAGAGCAGAGCAGAGCAGAGCAGAGCAGAGCAGATCAAGATGTCTCTGTGGCTCTGAGGTTATTTATTGATTTTTCAATTTGGACAAACAAAGTGTCATTCAAAACCCAAACTCTTCCTCCTTAATGCGCCTTCACTGAATCAAGTTCTACAGCACTCAATTAACACATAAATAATTAAAACATTTCCAATGAAATGTTCTGTCCATAAGAAGACCTCAATGTGTGAAGTGCAGGGCATTAATTCATACCCAGTTTTCTTAATGGACCTCGACCTTCGGCCTCGTGTCTGGCACAATGAAGTGGGAATTAATCCACCGTATTTCATGGGCTGTCAACTCATCCCCTCCATGGAGCACAGCCCCCCAGAGGTCACCTGGACCTGTGGGGACAGCAGCTGTGGATGGTGTCAGCTTTGGAGAGGTTTGGCCTCCCCTGCCTGGAGAGCCCCGAGGCTCCAGCGGCACCAGGCTAAGCCTGGGACCCCCTTCCCTGCATCCCTGGGCTCAGCTCCAGGGAGCACAGCCTTGGCATCCCCTTGCAGGGGGAAGTTCCCTCCCCATGCTCAGGCAGGAGCTTTCCCAGAGCCCCAGGCAGGGATCAGGCAGGGGGGGTTCCAGGCCAGCCCCACCCGCCAGGGGAGCTTGGGGGGCAGCAGGGACCCCCTGCTCTGCACCCTGGCCCTGGGCCCTCCTGGCAGAGCGCAGCCCCTGGTCCCGCAGCCCCTCCCATCCCCGCCGGTGCTCCGGCCCGCTCCGGGCAGCAGCTCCGCTCAGCCTCGCTGCAGGAGGCTGCAAAGGGAAAGATGCAAATTCTATTACCCATCCCTCAAGGTTTGCTCCGTTAAAAATCAGATTTGGGCTTGGAACATGTCTGTGCTCCTGCACTTTGAGATGAGCTTTAATTAAGAGGTAAAATTATTAAAGCTGCAAGTTATTATAGCCTGAGGACCCCGGCCCAGTGATATGAAGCAGATGGTCCCGGGGCAAGCAAAAGCCCTTTAATAAAGAAACGTTTGCAATTCATGAGCATTAATTATGTCCACTTCTCTCATTTTAAAATGTTCTGCTTGTCAGCCCTGGTATTGTGTGCAGAGCAAGCATGATGAATTAGGCAAACCCCTTCTGGTTCAAGACATATTCTTTGTGTGGCAAAAATTAAAAGTATTATCTCCCAGAAGATGGAGTGATTAGAATACTTAAGCACTTGGGGATCCCCACCCCTGCTCCCCACTGCCCCAGCTCCCCTGTGCAGGTTTTGGAGGGCACTCTGGGGTCCCAGGAGGCAGCAGGACAAGCAGCACTCCAGCCCTGGGGGGCTGACTGGGGGCATTGGGGGGCTCCAAGCAGCTGCCTAATGGGGCACCAGTGCCACCCTGGGCTGCCACTCACCCTCCTGCCTTACCCCTTCCACCCCAGCTGTTATTCCAGTAGCACTGGAGACCAGAGGCTGAGGGAAGGGCTTGGTCCCACTGAATTCCCTGCTCTGCCCGGTTTGCCATCGTCACCGCCGTGCTCCTCCAGACTGCCGTGGGACCTGCTTGCCTGATGTCCTGCCACAGAATCAGAGCTGCAGCCACAGCACATCAGCAGCCCTGGGCCCCCCAAAGCCCCCCCCAGTCACAGTGCCCCCCTGCCCTGCTCACCTGGCAGAGCTCCAGGCTCAGGGAAAGCACCTGGGTGCTCTGAGGAGAGGGCAGCGCCCAGCACCCAGCGCCGTGCTGAGGCCACTCCTGCTGCTCTTGGCACTCTGCCCTTGGCAAGGACAGTCACAGTTAAGCATTGGCTGCTCCAGGGCCAGGACACCCTCTGGCATCCCCCCAGGGCCACCGGAGTGTCCCATCCCGGCACACCTGCCCTGCACAGCAGAGGAGGGCAGAGGTGCAGGCAGAGCTGCCCTCAGGCACAGCCTCCTCAGCTGGCTCAGCCCGGATTTGGCCTCTCACAAAAGGGGAAAATCCCGAACTCCTGAATGTGTGCGGCTCCTCTGAGAGCACAGACCTGGCTGTACAAGGGTGCAGCAGGCAGAGGGACGCTGCTGTCCTGCCTGAATGCCTGGGTGCTCATCCCGGTTCGGCTGGGAGAGCTGAGTCTGTCTCGGTGGGAAGAGAGGGCCCGAGAGTGGTTTGGGCAGACCAGCAGGATGCTCATCGAGGGCACTGCCCACCAAGGCACAAGTGACCCTGGCACACCAGGAAATCCGGCAAATCCATGGGAAGATGCCAGTCAGGCTTATTCCTGTCATTTTCTCCCTCTCCTCATGTCTTTTCCCTCTGAGCACTTGAAGAATTCCCTAAGACCACTTGAAACAACCAATAATTCCTCCCACCACCCTCGGCAAGGAGGAATTCCTTTTGCTGCTCTGATTCACAGCTCAAAGGCCTCTCCTTGCATTTCCTAGATACAAATCCAGGTTTTCCAGCAGAAGAGCCTCACACCATGCCTGATGTTTCCAGATAACCCCGTGTGACCTGGGAGCGAGGGTCTCACCTGCCCAGCCCTGCCCTTCACTGCACACCTTGGCTGGTGACACCCTTTGCTCTCACAGAGGTTTATGGGCTCTTCCTTCTGCCCTGGATTAAACCCCACCGTCGCACTGCTGGATTTTTCCAGGCATCAGTCAGAGAAGTCCAGGACTGGACAAAATGTGTGCGAGTTCCCCAGAGAGTCCCAGCGAGGGCTGAGCACCCGGCTCTGGCAGGACACCAATCCACGCTGCAAATGGGGCAGTTCATCCCCAAAAGCAGCCCCAGGGGCTGTGCTGGCCACGCTGGGCACGGTCTGAGCTGCTGTGTGGGGGAGCGAACCCTCAGCCACAAAGTTGCTGCTTTCAAGTCAAAATGCTCCTGCCTGGGAATCCTTACAGGGAATAAGCCAAACCAAACGCCCGCGTTTGGCTTTGTTCATCCAGCCCAGGGGGAGGCTGCTCTGGGTGCTCGGTCTGTCTCTGACCGCCCCCGAGCCTGTGACACCCGTGTGCCCCTCGGGGGTCCCACGGGCTCGGCCCGCCCGGGATGCTCAGCCGCGCCGCCGGTGCTGCCGGTGCTGCGGGGACCTACCGCCCCCTCCTGCACAGTCCCGGGCATTTTCTCTGCTGGCCTCAGCNGCCCGGGATGCTCAGCCGCGCCGCCGGTGCTGCGGGGACCTACCGCCCCCTCCTGCACAGTCCCGGGCATTTTCTCTGCTGGCCTCAGCTCCGGGGGGGTTATTCCTGCTTCACCGTTTAATTTGCCCGTGATTTATTTATAGCCACGCTCATAAAATATGCAGCCCCTTCTAAGCCCGTGTGCACACGAGCGCTTGCAGGGACCGAAGTCGCCGCCCCGGCACTCCAGGGCAGCCCCGAGGTGACACTGCCAGGCTGCCGTGGGACGGGGAGCATCCTCTCCGCACCAGGACCTTCGGCCAGGCAGCCCTGCAGTAATAGCAGCGAATTTCCTGCTCCTGTTCCCGTCCCTGGCCAGGGCCAGACCCCCCGGTCCCGCCCGCTGAGCCCCCCGAGCCCTTCAGAGCCCGCTGGCACCGAGTGAAGGCAGTGACAGCACAGCGACAGCTGCCCCGAGGGGCCAGGGCTTGTCCCGAGGGGGCCAGGGCTTGTCCCGGGGGGGTCAGGGCTTGTCCCGGGACCCCTCGGGGACACGAGCNCAGAGCCCGCTGGCACCGAGTGAAGGCAGTGCCAGCACAGCGACAGCTGCCCCGGGGGGGCCAGGGCTTGTCCCGAGGGGGCCAGGGCTTGTCCCGGGGGGGTCAGGGCTTGTCCCGGGACCCCTCGGGGACACGAGCAGGTGACCCTGCAGTGGGTTGGTGAACCCCAAATGTTGGGGGTGGCTCAGGGGGACCCAGGCAGCCCCTCGGGACAGGGGAGGGAAGCGTGAATCTTTTCAGGGGAGGTGGAAGGTAATTCATTATCCCAGCCTATTAAACCCTCCCCATCCCCTCGGCCTGGGTATCCTGCCCTGCACAGGGCAGATGGGATCCCCCCCAGCCACCCCCAGGTGCTTCACGGTCAATTAGAGGTGACTGGAGCAAGGGACAGGGGTTAAAGATTACGCCAGGGGCCAGGCCAGGGACACAGCGGGGGCTTCTCTGCTCATCTATATCATAGACACTAATTTGGTTTAATTTACTTCAGAGGCTTTCCTGGGGCCTGTGGCGCACGCCGGCTTGGGATCTGTTCCTCTCAAAAGAGGTTTGAAAGGGGGCAGGGGCCTTTCTCTTGAAAGCAGCCCAGGGACAGAGCTTTGGGGTTTGATTTTCCTTTTTTAATTTTTTTTTTTTTAACAAGGGCAGCCTCCAAAGGCCGATAAGAGGGAGCCCTGGGAAATGAAAGCTGAAAAAGGGGACATGAAAGGAGACATGACCGACAGAGACTGTAATGAAGCAGTTAANGGCGTTTCGTTTTCCTTTTTTAATTTTTTGTTTGTTACAAGGGCAGCCTCCAAAGGCAGATAAGAGGGGGAGCCCTGGGAAATGAAAGCTGAAAAAGTGGATATGAAAGGAGACATGACCGACAGAGACTGTAATGAAGCAGTTAAAGGACTTTAAAATAAAGCCTCTCCCCACCCAGTGCCTGCAGAGGAGCAATAAAACCATCCTTCGAAGCGCCAGCCGAAGAGCCCTCCAGGAAAGCTCACCCTTGGGGAAAGCTAAATATGTTGAATTATCCCCCAGGAAGCAAATAAACCAGGGACAACACGGAGCTTTCATCCTTTCATCAGCCTGGGGGAAATGGCTTGTTAATGCTGGGAGCTTAGGGAAGACCAAGAGCAGCCCCGGCTGTGTGTGGGGTGGGAGCAGAGGATGGGTCCCAGGGCACAGCCAGGACCTGCTTCCCCCTGGGCCCTGGGGAGCCCGGGAGCTCTGCTGGCTCCCAGCTCCAGCCCTGGAGCAGCTCCGTGGCCCCCTCTGGACTCTCTCCAGCAGGTCCATGTCCTCCCCGTGCTGGGACCCAGGGCAGGGGCGGTTCTGCAGGTGAGGTCTCACCTGAGCGGGCAGAGGGAACCCCTTCACCTGGGCTGGGCCCCTGCAGCCTGCGCTGGGGCCGAGCCGTGTCCTGCCTGTATCCCGTATCCCACACCCCTTATCCCGTATCCCACATCCCTTATCCCGTATCCCACACCCCTTATCCCGTATCCCGTATCCCGTATCCCGGGTATCTCGGGGCAGGCCCGGCCCCGCCGGCAGCGGGGCTGCAGCCGCAGCTGTGCCCGGGCACCCCCGCTTTAATTCCCACCGTAACTTTTCAATTTACGGGGCAGTAAATGAAAGAGGGAGATGAGATTTGCTCAGCGCCTTCTCCAGGAGTATTTACTGCTGACAACGCCGCAAAAGGCATTTCAACAATTGCTTTTATGACACAACACACATTAAAGAAACTTCCCTAATATTTTTTTCACCCCTCTGCCGCTTCGTGCCGCGCTGCTGCTGTTGCGTTCAGCCTGCTGCTTTATGGGCTGTTTGGATTTTAATTGGGCTGTAGCCCCAGGGAGCACTGAAATCTGGAGACTCATTTAACTCTGCAAGTGCTCACAGCTGATCAGGCAGAAAGGCCGGGCCCTGCTTTAATGCCTTCTGTCCCCTCGGGAGCTGCCAGGGCCGTGTGGGGAGCACAGCACGGCTGGGATGGAGCAGCCCGGCTGCTGGCAGTGCCCACACCGCTGGTGCAGAGGGATTCCTGGGCTAGAGGACGGATGCTCTGGGCAGTGGATGCAGTGGGGGCAGACTGAGGTCTGGGATGTTTAGGAAAGGCTTTTTCCTTAGCAGGGACTCTCCACACCTGGAGGTTTTCAAGGCTGAGTTAAACAAACCCCAGCCCAGCCTAGAGCTGGTGGCAGACACACCTGGGCAGCAGATGGGAATAAAGACCTCTGGAGCATCTTGTGGTTTTGTCATAAAGTTTAACTCTTTAACACCTGAACTCAGCCGTTCCCAGCGGGCAGTAAGTGATGCCTTTGGAGGGAAGCCAGCTCTCCGTGCTGCTGAACACAGTCTGGGAGCTGCATCCCATCGGCCACCACCTGACTGCAGGGACAGCAGCCCATGGGACCGGGCTGGCAGGGCTGGGGGGGCTCACCTGGAGAGGGGAAGGCTCCAGGGAGAGCTCAGAGCCCCTGCCAGAGCCTGAAGGGGCTCCAGGAGAGCTGGAGAGGGGCTGGAGACAAGGGATGGAGGGACAGGACACAGGGAATGGCTCCCAGTGCCAGAGGGGCAGGGCTGGGTGGGATTTGGGCAGGAATTCCTCCCTGGGAGGGTGGGGAGGGCTGGCACAGGGTGCCCAGAGCAGCTGTGGCTGCCCCTGCATCCCTGGCAGTGCCCAAGGCCAGGCTGGACATTGGGGCTGGGAG
>VYXF01005978.1:94947-109538 GCA_013397295.1 Polioptila caerulea | reverse complement strand
AAATCATTAAAAAAAAAAAAAAAAAAGTAGAACCCCAAAAAACCTCAAAATTAACTGAAAAAAGCAACAGTGTCTGGAGTCCTCAGAGGCAGCGCGGGGTCTGTGCTGGTGCCTGTTCCATTCATGGCCAGACTCGTTGCTGACAGACAGAGGACTCACATCTCACTCTGGTGCCAGAGCCCCACGGGCTCCAGCCAGAGCGGCTTCTGTTCCTCTGCACCACGGAGGGGAAAAAGGAATCTTGGTTATAAATGCTTTATTAAAAATAATAGTAAGAGCAAATCTAAGTACAAAAGCAGTTATAGCTCATTTATATTACACAGAATTATTTCTCATTTCTAGCTTGGTTGTTTACCTCAAGGCTGTTAAGTGAATTTCCAGTGGCTAAGGTTAAATGGCCTAGCAGGATAAGGAATGGTAAATAGATAGCACCATTTCATACATCTGGGGTTGGATTTCAGGGACACACTGGGCTGGCTGCTGTCTCGGGGCAGTTTAGCTCCACGGCAAGGGCAGAGCACGTCCCAGGCTGGGAGCAGCAGTTCCCAGGGCTCGGCTCGGCACAGCCCGACCCGCAGCCGAGCGGGAGGATGGCCCGGCCTGGATTGCAGCTCCACCTAAGTGATTTAAAAGCCCAAACTCCCAGCGGGTGTGGCGGCAAGGCAAGGGGATTTAGGCACATAAGTCATTTAGGCACTTGGGGCAATCAAAGCCTTTGCTCCGAAATCCTTCAAACCTTTTGGAAGCATCTCCCGTCAGATCTGGATGTGCCCTTTGGATCACAGCATGTGGCAGGAGCAGGGCCCAGCCCTCCGGCTGCGGAACCAGGCAGGACTGACCCACGGCAGCCCAAAACCAGGGCTGGGGTTCTGACGGGGCACCATGGGCTGGGACAAGGCAGGAGAGTTCAGCTCGAAGAGGATTTTGCATGAGAGGAAAATCACTGCGCTCTTGTTACACTGTTAGGAGTGAGAGTTCCTTAGGCACTTGCTTTAGGCTTTAAAACAGCGCATGGTCAACAGAAGCAAACAAGACTATGTACATATATGTAAAAAGTGTTATAAATAGGTTTTTTAAACCATAGATACTATATACATCTTCAATTAACAAGGAACCCTTTGAGTGTTTCCTCTGGGGGTCAGTTGGGTTTGGTTTGGGTGGGAGGGAGGGTTTTGGGTTTGTTTTTTTGGTTTTGTTTTGGGGTTTTTTTGGTTAATTTTCTTTTCCGTTTTCTCGTCTATTCTCCCCCGCCTCCGTCTCCCGTGAGGCCGTCGCCAGTGCCCCTGTCACGCCAGGGCCCGTCCCGCGGCGTCACTCGCGCTTCCGCAGGATGACGTAGACGATGCCGCTGGCCAGGGCCAGGGGGAAGGCCAGCCACGCCAGGATGTAGGCGAAGCCGTAGGAGGTGTTTTCCGAGGCTTGCTGCCAGTCCGTGTGCCTCACTGTGAAGATGGCCGCGCCACTCATCACACACAGCCCTGCGGGGTGAGCACAGGGCACGTCAGGGAGGCCACGCGGGGCCAGCGCCTGCTGGCACCCTGAGTCACACAGGACAACGCCCAACACCAGCATGGGAACGGGCTTTCTTACTGCCCCCTTTGATCCTGGCCCAGGGAAACTGGGAGGCTCAGATTTGGGCTGTGGGCTCTGCCCGGCTGCAGGTGAGCAGGGACATCTCTGCCATGCCCAGCAAGCGAAACCAGAGGGTCTGGAGCAGATAAAGCTGGAGCATCACCTGGGTTAACCCATCCCTCAACAGCTGCTCCAGACCAACCCTGCTGCCCTGGTGCCCAGAGCCAGCTCCCTGCAGCGCTGCAAGGGGTCACACATGGAGCTTTCAAAGCAGGAAGGGCTCTGTGCCACCTCTCTAGGTGATAAAAACCATAAACCCAACCGGGCCTCAGGATGCTCTGCCTGTCATCCTCCATCCTTCTCAGCTGCACCAGAAGCTCAACTGCAAGCTCCATTCCCAGCAAACCCTGCTCCTTGGAACCCCTGCACCTTGAAACCCCTGCTCCTTGGAAAAACCCTGCTCCTTGGAAAAACCCTGCTCCTTGGAACCTCTGCACCTTAAAACCCTTCCATGTCCATGGCTCATCCCTCTTCCCTGGCACTCCCTGACCAGCCAGGGCCTGTGTGGGTCCCAGGGGTGTCCAGCCAGGCCCAGCCATGGTGGGCAGCCTTTAAGCTTTGTTACAACCCCCCCCATCGGGGGTGGGCACTGCCCGGAGTCACACAAAGCCACCTCTATTCCTGCCCCGAACAAGCTCTTTGAGTCAACCCCAGTGGTTCTATTATCCAGTCGTGGGGCTGTTGTTGGAGCCGAGTTCCAAATCCCCTGCCTGGCCCTCAGGACCACCTACATCTCAGCACCGTGATATTTGAGCTGTAATTCCTCTCGACACTGCTCCTTTTGTTCAGCAAAGTGCACAAGTGGGAATTCACTTCATTAAGGCGCTGCTGGAGCAGTTTCCATTCTGTGAGCAGGGGAGCCAACTCCCACTGCCCAGCTCATGCAGAGAGCACAACCATTGTCTGGGAGACAGGGACAGGGACAGGCGTGTGGCCACCCAGTCACCTCCAGTGGCCACAGACAGCGGCCATTGTCTGCAGCAGGAGTCTGGTCGGCCGAGGTGAGGGCACTGCTGGGGCACCTGCCCTGCTCTGGGCCTGAGAACACGCTGGGCAGGGAGGCCCAGCTGCAGCCAGCTGCCTGCACTGCTGCAGGCACTAGTGCAGCATCCCTGCAGAGCCTGGCAGCGTGCTCCAGCCTTGCCTCAGCAGCTCAGGAGGGCAAAGGCTTCCTGACATTTGTCTGCAGGGTTTGCTCATGCTGGAGCAGGCACAGCCATGTCCTGCTTCCTACCAACAGCCCTGACATTTAGGGTCACAAAGATCAGAACTGATCTGAGACTCCTCCTCCCTCCAGGCCTGGCCAGGGGGAACAGCAAGGATGGCCACCAGTGCCCACCTCAGCTGGCCCACCTGGATCCAGAGCTCTGCCTACACGTGCCCCTGGCCACAGGGAATCCTGATGGGATGAGGAGAAGCTTTTTCTGTCCTTCACACTGGCTGGGCATGGCGTTAACCCACAGCTCCAAGAGACTGCAGGTCTGACCCTGCATCCCCCCGGGGCTCCCAGCACGGCAGGGACAGGGGGGCTGCAATCCCATTTTCTTCTCCTCTGGCAATGAGACCTCAGCAGCAATCACTCAGGAGAGAGAAGCCTTCTGCTCTCAGGTCTATTAGAGAAGCTCTCAGGCTGGTAATTGCATTATTAATGCCCATTTCCCCTCCTTGGCTCTAAGGGGTTTCCACACATGTCTCTTTTCAGAGATGGTGAACTGATCTGAACTCCACCTGCACTGTGGCAAGCACATCCACTCATCAAGGATACCATGCCAAGAAGGGTTAGCTCTGGATTTCTCCAGGGTTTGGGAAGGCTAGTTGATTAGAGCATGCCCAGAAACTTTGTCTAAACTCTGTGAATTAATTTTTTCACTGATAAAATAGCAGGGCCTCGGGTGGCTTCTAGTTTAACATCTAAAGCTCTGGGAGAGAATCATTCTCCTTCCCAGACACTCTGTCCTAATGCAGCCAGGACCTTGAAGCACAATTACATTTCTTAGCCTGAACTCTTGAAAATCCTCTCCACTGGTTTCATACATGGAAACATAAACAGAGCCAGTGGCTTTACAGCATCAGCACTTAGGGAACTGCAGTGTAGGATGTGAGCTGTGGCTCCTTTCCTGCGCTGAGTTCTCAAAGAGTTAAAAATAGCAGTTCAGTCCAAGTCAGAGCTCACCCTGCAGCTCCAGGGCTCTGTGCTCATGGGGAAAGCACCAGGCCCCCTCATGGCAAGTTTATAAATAATCACCAAGCCCTCTTTTGCCAAAACAGGATTGTCAGGACTTTCCCCACCCTGCCAGCAGCTGTGGAAGCCTCACCCAGCGTGGCGAAGGGTCCCAGAGCCAGCATAGCCTCCCTGGACACCCAGCATCCCACCTGAGCCCTGGGGAACAGGCAGAGCTCTCCTTGCAGCATCCCTGTGATCTACTGCCCCAGAGGCTCTGGCACCCTGTCCCTCCAGAGCCTCCCTGGCTGGGGCAGACACCCTCTGTGCGAGGGCAGAGGAGCCTGGAGGCACAACAGCTGAAGAGCTGGATCCCATCCCAGGTGTGTGAGACCTCAACATCCCTGAATTATTCATCTCCCCTTCCCTTCCCTTCCCTTCGAACAGCTCCAGGACCCCTCGATGTGTCCCTGGAGCTGCTCGTCCCCTGCAGCAGAGTCCCTGCCCAGGGGCTGGCCCAGGTGGCAATGCCACCGCAGTATCCTCGTGATGTCCCCGCATTGCCCCGCAGTGTCCCCGCAGTGTCCCTGCAGTGTCCCCACAATGTCCCCGCAGTGTCCCCGCATTGCCCCGCATTGCCCCGCAGTGTCCCCGCAGTGTCCCCGCAGCCCCGCTCACCCGCCAGGATCTGGAAGACTCCGGTGATGTAGAACCTGCCGCCCTTGGTGAGCGTGAAGAGCTGGCAGAAGAACAGGAACAGCGACAGCACGCTGAAGATGACGGAGAGGATCATCATGGCTTGGACAGACTGCAGCCATTCTGGGGACAGACAGACAGACGGACACCTCAGCGTGGGCACCACGGAGCCCCTGCTGTGCCCACGGCCTGGCCACCAGCCCCTGGCTGCAGGGCTTTGGGAGCAGCTGGCGCTGGGAGCCCCAGCACAGGCACGCTGCCCCCGGACTGCGGGCGCCACGTGGATGCCGTGGATCAGCTGCTGGAACACGACGGATCACAGGCCTGGGCACTGCCTCGGCAGCGTTTACCACAAAACAGAGCAGAGACAAAAGCCCTGACCTGTGGAAAGCAGACAGAGCCTCTCCCCCAGCTCCGTGCCAGGCCCCGGCTGCTCAGCTGTGCTGCAAACACCAGAGCCGCGCTCAGCCGGCCCCGGGACACCGCGCTGGCCGAGCTCCGAGGGCAGATAAACACACGGCAATGAAAACACCCTCTGCCCCTGTGGAGCTGGACCTTTTGGAGGTCCTCCCCAGCTGCCAAACGCAGCTGCTCCCAGAGCAGAGCAGTTAAACCAGCCCATGTGAGTCACTGCTCAGCTATTTCCAGCCTTAGTGGGTGTGTAACTCCCCACGTAAAAAAATATAAATAAACAAGGAAAATGCAGCTCCATGCTCAACAGAACGGGGCCGTGCTCACAGATGTCACTGCCTTCCCCTGTCCTTATAAAGTTTGAAATCAAAATGCAGGACTCAGTACAGGTAAACTGAGGCACAAACCACCCAGTGAAAGGCAGAAAAATCCCGCTTGGGACAGGATCCTCAAATGGGATTAGGCAGCACTGAAGCCTCAGACTCAATCTCATGTTCCTGCCACAGTTTAGTCCCACCAATTTCAGTCCCCTACCTGCAGCAAATGGCTGAAATGGAGCTACACTCCCAAACAAAGCTGCCCTTCAGCTCAGCCAGCTCTGACCATGGAGCAGCAAACAAGGCTGCTGGGACTGTCCAGGGCAGCGTCTGCCCCGGAGGAGTGATCCCACATCCCCAGCAAATCCCTGTGAGCAGCACTCGGGGAGGGCAGAGTGGAGCCTGGAGCAGACAGCGAGGCACAGCCTCCAGCTGGGCTGGCAGGGATGAGCCATGGGCACTCCCAGCAAATCCACGGCCGCAGGGAACACCCTGTGCCACTCAGTCCCGTCTGTGGGTTTGACTTGGGACCAGGATTTCTACCCCTTCTCTTTGCCTCTTGTCTCTGGATGTCCAGGCAATGGAGCAGACACAGTCCCTGCTCCCAGAACAGCCCCTGCTCCTCACAGGCAGCCTGATCCTTCCCCTCCCTTGTCACACTTCCCATTTCAAACTCTTCCCCACCTGCTGCCCTTCCCTCACTCCAGTGCCCCCTGTGCACCAGCTGCTGCCATTCCTGAGGAAGGAGCAGCTATTGCTGCTTCCAGGAAATCCCAGGGTGGATTTCACTGCAATGTGCACACAAAATGTCCAGTCTATTCCCCCCATCTCAGGTAGCCAGGCAGGGAACCCCTCCCCTACCCTTCAGCCCTGGCTGGCCTCCACCAGTGGGAAAGGGGATGAGGCAGCTCCAGCACCACCAAAATCATCAGAAATCCTCGCTCAGATCAGACCAGAGGCAGTTGGAGGATGTGCAGCTGCTGAACTGCACCTCCTCCCATGCCCCAGCACTGACAGGGCCCCCATCCCAGCTCGGGGGGCTGAGCTCTCCTGGGTCCCCTCCCAAGCCCCGAGGCTGTGTCCAGCTCCAGACACCGGCTGAGCCGAATCCGAGCCCTGCACTTCCATCCAGGACCAGAAATCCAGGTCCTTTGTGACTGCAAAGGCCGTGGCATCCAACCCCAGAGGAGCCCTCTGTGCTGGGAGGTGGATGCTCCCACTGCTGGATATTTTAGGAGAGGGCTGTCTAGACGGAAAGCTGAGCTGAGCTGAGCTAAACTGCCCTTTAATTTCATCTGCCTCCCCTGCCTGGGTTTTGGTTCTGAATGCAAATGATTTATAGGGGCTTTGCAAAATCCCATTGTAATGAGGAGCCATGGCAGAGGCTCTCTGAGGGGGGAGCCCACCATGGCCGGAGGGTTTGGGCAGCCAGCCTGGGAGCAGGGAACCTGGGAGATGATCCCACTGACCAGAGCCCTGAGCTCATATCCAGCCCTCTGCTGACTTTTGCTGGCCTCCTTTGTGAAAACAAAGGGCAGGATCCCAGCCCAGGACTGAGAGCCATGAGAGCAAGTTCCAGAGCTCCATGAACTGCACGCCAGCTGCCCACAGACTCCAGCAGGATTAGGACAGCCAATTGCCTTCAATACAGTTAAAATGACCCCTCTAACTGCAGGTGGGGTTTTTACCTCCCCAGCCCCACGTGCCCTTAACCCCTTGGCTGTTGGGATCTTGGGCACAGCAGAGGCTGGCCCTGAGCTGCAGCTGGGCTGTCAGCACTGTTTACTCCCAGGCTGTTATTTGTGGTTTCCCCTGGGCAGCGAGCTGGTTATCCCATTTTCCCCTGCATCTCTTCAGCTCTGTGTTTATATCTTTGTTCCTCGGGAGGAAGAAGAAAAGGAAACAGCGTGGAAAGGACAGATAACACCCTGCACGCCGCTTCCGGAGACGGCCCGGCGGGAGCGCGTTTAGAGCCCTTCAGGCAGCCAGAGACAAAGCAAGAAGCTTTTGCAAAACAAATTCGAATTTTCCTCTAAGTTCTGCTAGCCCTGATGTGCTCACAGCACTGCTTATAACAGCAGGGAAAAGACTCCAGCCCTGGCAGGATAAACACCACGTTTCACTGCCCTAAAATCCAGCACGAAAGAAAGAAACCCAGAGCAGAGATTGGAACCCAGAGCAAAAATTGCAGTAGAATCTCCTGGAGAGACAGCAGCCAACCCAGCCCTGGCCAGCAGAGCCCCAGCCCTGCTTGCAGCAGGTTTTTTGCCATGACAGGAATGACAGGGCAGGGAAAAATGTGCCCTTGGCCAGGAGCAGAGGCCTTGAAGGACAGGCATCACCTCCCCACACCCTCTTTAGTCCCAGCCAAGGAGGAAAAACAAAGTGCACTCTGAAGACGCTTATCTGAGCACTCAGCCACTGCTGTAAGAACTGCCTAAATGAGTGCTGTGCATTAAAAACCCGTCCGTGCTGGGATCTGCAGCTGATGGGAACATTTGGCAGATGGAGTTTTCCCTTTGGCAAGTGTGTACGCTCTGCACATCTGAAAAGCAACCACTTCTGGGGAAGAAAACATCCATTAAGGAGGTAACTGTAGCATATAATACAGCCAAAGCTGGAGGGAGGGAAATTCATGCCCCCAGCTGTAAAACCTGCTGCTTCCAGGCTGCAAGTTAAATCTCAGTAGGCTCAGGAACAGCCCAGGTACAAAAGCAGCAGCCCAAGGCTGCCAGGAAAAGCCACATTTGCTGAGCAGAGTTTTCCCAGAGCACACTCTCAGGTGCCCCTGACCCCAGGGCTGCAGGGACACATCCTCCCCATCAGTGCAGCTGAGCCCCTGCACTGTCCCAGGGAAAATACAGCTCCCCTGCAGCTCTCTCCTGCTGTGGCCAGCCTCCACAGCCAGTCAGACATTCCTGGATGCTCAGGGCAGGAGCAGCAGGGCTGGCACCAGCAGCTGCTCCTCTCCAGTCCTCCCATCTGCATCCCCTGGGAACGGCCAGGCTGTGCTGCATCGAGGTATTCCTGGAAATCCCACTGGCACAGGGGGAGCCCGAAGAGCTCCCAAGGTGTTTGTGAGGGCCAGGGGGTGAGCAGGAGGGAACCCTGGGGCTGCAGGGAGGCAGTGACTGAACACTGCACTCTGAGTCCTGCCCAGGGCCTGCTGCTCCTTCTGCAGCTCCTTCGGATGGACACGAACCACTCAAACCTCTCTCTTCTGCTCTCCTCCTCTTTTCCTCTTGGCTCTCCTCCCTTCTCTTCTCCTGGAAGCTCCATCCAAGCAGTCCATGATGCCAGGACATGCAGAGCTCTCCAGAGCTGCCACACTCTGACGTCCCAGAGGAGCTCACATCCCACAGAGGCCACTCCTGAGGCAGCAGAGAGCTCCTGGCACCACGGCAAACTCCTTCCAACAGCTCCAAAAGGCCAAGGCAGCTCCTTTCCCAGAGCCTGGCGTGGGGGCTCTGACCTCCTGCTGGCCTGTGCTGAGGTGGCACATCCATCATTCCAGGCCCAGGTGCTCCCGAGGACTCTGGTGCCAGCTCCTGGTGATGTCCAGGGCAGGCAGTGGCTGTGGGCAGCCTTGGCACACACACGTGGTGCAGGGTCACTCAGCCTGCACCCACAGGGACATCCCAGAGTCTCAACAAGGCCAAGAAAACGTTGGTTGAAGGGTTTTCAGCACTGGGCTCTGCAAGGGACTCCCCCACCCTTTCTGCTGCTTTGGCATTCATCGTCTGCCCACAAGCTGCCTTCTTCCTCCCATTGCTCTGTGGGCCAGAACACAAATAGGGCAGCAAAGGTTGTCTGACCCCACCTCCCACAGGAAAAATGGGAGCCAAGGACATCTGGAGCAGCTGAGAGAAAACCAGCACCAGTTCCTGACCTCTCCTTATCAGATGCTCTTTGTAAGAACAAGCAACAATTAAAAAAAAGGTTTTAAAGAAGAGGAAATCCCTTTCCTATTGAAGGCAAGAAAGTTATGGGACAAACTGATCTGAAATATTAAATATTCTCTTGGAATTGGAGATTTTTAGCTTCTAGGAGTAAATTCTTTGCTCAGAGGGTGGGCAGGCCCTGGCACAGGGTGTCCAGAGCAGCTGTGGCTGCCCCTGGATCCCTGGCAGTGCCCAAGGCCAGGCTGGACATTGGGGCTGGAGCAGCCTGGGACAGTGGGAGGGGTCCCTGCCATGGCAGGGGTGGCACTGGAGGGGCTTTGGGGGCCCTTCCAACCCAAACCATCTGAATGCCCTCAGCTGATTTCAAAACACCAAGGGCTGAGTTACAGTCCCACAGAGCTGGCAGAGAGGGTTCAGCCCTGCCAGCTAAGCCAGTGTCACCCATTATTAATGCCATTAATAAAATCAGCTCTGGGCAAGCACCCGGGCTTTGCTCGTGGCCATCACATCAGCAAATCAGTGGGGGCATCACTGGGCATTCGGGCAGTGAGGATTGGCAGCCAGGCATATCCCAAGGTTTAGGGGTTTCTTTTTGCTTTAAAACAGCCCCAAACCACCAGGCTGCCTGTGGACAAGCCAGCCACAGAGAAACTGTAAGAAGACATCAGGAGAAACATCTCCTGCCATTACAGAGGGATGTGGGGATCTCCAGGATGGCCCCGCTGCCTCCTCACTTTCAGCACTCCCACCACAATCAGAGCAGCAGAACAGAAGTCTTCTTTCCTGCACAAAACATTCAGCTGTGGAAAAGAGAGGCCATTTTTGGAGGAAAAAATATCCCTGTCTGGAAATCTGGGATGGAATCTCCTCGAGAGCACTTGCTGGGCCCGGCCACGGGGCCACAGAGCGGGGCTGGCACACGGCCCTGCCGACCCACAGTGCCGGGATTCAGAGCTGAATTCCTGAGATAAGGCTTCTCCAGGAATGTCTGACAGCGCAAACGAAGAAAAGATTGCAACATTTTTCTCATAGTTCTTGGCCTCTTGAAGAAAAAAAAGCATTATCTAAGAGCAAATGTAAAAATCAAAGCAACAAGCTTTTGGTTGTACCCAGAGAGGGAGTGGGAAGGTGCCCTGGGCTCCTGCTGGGATGGCTCAGCCTGGCACACACATCTGCCACCAGCGATTTGGGAGGTGGGAGCTCAGCCCTGCCGAGGCCAGTCCAGCCCGTGCCCAGGGGCTGCTGCTGTCCTGGAATGCTCACCTGGGCAGCTCTGTGCCCTGCCCTGGGGCTGTGCCCTGCCCTGGGGCTCTGCCCTGCCCTGGCGCTGCTTTGCTGCCTGCTCCATCCCCATGGGACGATCTGCAGGGTGAGGAGCACAGCCCAGAACCTGCCTCAGGGTGGAACGAGAGCAAATCCTGCTGGCACCTGGATGTAAACGTTCTGCTTCTCCTTGGGCATCCACAGAAAGGTCACTAAGGAGAGGGTCCCTGTGTCACAGGACAGGGGAGGCTCTGCTCAGACCAAGGGGATGCCACAAGCTCCCAAAGTGCCCTTCCATGATGGACACAGGTGACCCAGCACCATCTGATGCCCCAATTCCACTCACTGAGTCCCGCTGCCTTTTGAAAAGAGAAGAAGAAATAACCACACTCCAGAGGCCACCGTGATGGCCAGAGCAGAAACTGCCCCTGTGGAAATTCTGTCAAGATTCCCAACAAGGATTCCTTGCTGTTTCCCCAGGATCTACCACTCAGTACCGTCCTAGGCACAAGGAAAGGAATTTTTATGGCACTCTAGAGCCCATTGCAGCACAGCCTCTGAGAGCTGTGACCAAGGATGTTTGTGATATTTGGATATTTGTATGAGATGGTTCCCAGTTGTGAAAACAAGCACATTCCTAGGAAAGAGGGGTGAGGATGAGGCAGGAGACAAGTGTGAGCCTCGGAGGTGGCTCTGCACAGTCTCCTTGTCCTGTGACCTCACTGCTGCCCCAAAGAGTGACCAACAGCAGCTCCTGGCAGCGGTGACAGGGGAGGGAGGGAGCAGGACCCTCTGGAGAGGAGACCATGTGGCATTTTTGTTTTTACAAACAGGCCTTAAAAGTCCTACATAAGCCCAGGGAATATCCTTTGATTTTATGTTCCTACAGCAGTGGTGGGCTCTGGACCCTGCATCCAGGGTAAGATAAAGACAGGTCCTCAGCAGCACGGCTCCCACACCCTGTGCCGAATGGGGCACAAGCTTTGCTCCGAGCAAATCCCCCTTCTCCCGATGCCAGAGCAGAACCTCTGGGTAGGTGGGAGCTGTCAGAGAGCTGCCTAAGCCTTGAGCACAGCGAACTTCTACTCAAAGAGCAGCTCACCGGAGCACTTTATCCTGGAGTCCCAGAGCGGTTTGGGTTGGAAGGGGCGTTACAGACCAGCTCATTCCACCCCACCTGCCATGGGCAGGGACACCTTCCACCGAACCAGGGCTACCAGCCCAGCTCGGCTGCTCAGCTGCATTTTCAGCAGGATCAGCCCGCCTGTCGTCCCGCTAATGATGGACAGTCAGCACTGGCAAGGCTCCAGCAGCTCTGGGAACACGCAGTGGACGCTCCCAGGACCGTCGGGTGTGTGGAAACCACCCAAGTGCGGTTTGGACCAGCCCCTCTCCGCACTGACAGAGCCGCCTGTAAACATCCAGAAAGAGCGGCGCGGCTTTGAAAAGAGAAAGATTTGGGGAGGCTTTAGAGCGCCGGGCTCTGCGGGCCGAGCTGCTTTCACTGCAATCGGGGGCTCAGCACTTTCGGAGCCTCATGACCCGCCCGGAGCGGCGCTGCCGGAGCCGGCCCAGGCTCCAGAAGGCTCCCGGGCTGGGATGGATCCAGGCGCTCCCCGGCCGGCCCGGACACCAGCAGGCGTCAGCAGAGACCGGCGCTGCGCGGGGAGCGGCGCTGCCCGCGGCCCCGGAGCCCGGGCACACGCGGGGCCAGGGCAGCGGCATCGCCTCCCCACCTCGCCCCAAAGGCCGGGGGTTCAGACTCCCCAAAAAGCCTCTCACAGCCTCCCTTCGCTGAGGGAGCCTCCCGAAGTATTTCGTGCTCCCCCGTGTGCCCGTGCCCCCCCGACCTGGGCCGCACGGCATCGCTCCGCGGCCCCAGCACGGTGTCACCGTGTCCCAGTGACGGCGCTGGCATTCACAGCTGGCACTGGGAGAATCTGTTTCTGCACGAAAGCAAAACCAGGCTAACAAAACAAATGCTGGCCCCAGCACCGCCGGCATTAGCCCTGTCTTCCAGGGAAACTGAGGCGCGGGCTCGCCCAACTGTCTGACACGGATTTTGTGTTCCTGGCGCCGCTGGTCACCCTGGAAACTGCGCGTCACGGGGCCTCAGCACAGTGTCCTCCCCTGCTGACCTCAGCGAACAGTTCAGGGGTGATGTCACCCAGCTCGGCTCCCCGGGTGTGCAGGTGCACGGCACGAGGGACCCAGCACAGCCCCACAGCGAACCCCAGGGCCAGGGCTGTGCCCAAACCTCAGCCCGTGCCAGCGGCAAAACGCAGCACAGGTAGGGGACAGGTGTCCTCTGGCGACAGAGCGTCCCCAGGGCCCCGTGTCCTTCCTTCAAACCCCTCACAAGCAGAGCAAGAGGGGCTGGAGCCGCCACCGCGAGTGCAGCTGAGGGTGTCACCCTGCCCGGGGGTGCCAGGAGCTGCCCCTCAACTCCGATCCCAGGGCACGGCCCCGATCCCGGGGGCACGGCCCCGATCCCGGGGGCACTCACCGTTGGAGGAGGATGCCACGCAGTGGAAGACGCTTCCGGAGGTGCAGTTCTGCCACAGGTCTGCCGTGTGCTCGCCGTTCACCAGCCATTGCTGCGGGACAGACACAGCCCGTGCGTGAGCAGGGCCCGGGGAGGAGCAGCCCCCCGTCCCCGTGTCCCCCCCAGGCTTCGGCACCGAGCCCCGCAGCCCCGCTCGTGCCTGCCCGGCCCGGCGCTCCCAGGGACACGCTTTTCCTTGGAGAGGGGTTTGGAAAGTAAATCCCGATATTCGCCTTTAACTGCGCCCAGCGGCACGGAAACAGAAGCTCTTTATGCTCTTTGAGCACGGAGCGAGTCCCGCGGGGCCGCGCTTCCCTCCCCTCGCCGGCCTCGCCCGCTGCCTGGCCGGGATATTTGAATGCTTCCACGTGATTCCAAACGGCTCGGAAGATTTTTGTAACGTTTTCCATTACTATTACCACAAAAAAAAAAAAAAAAAAAAAAAAAAAAAAAAAANAATTACCAAAAAAAAAAAAAAAAAAAAGAAAACAACCGGGAAAGAAGCCCCTGGTGAAGCAAGCTTGGAAGTCACCAGCTCCACAGAACAGCTGCCTCAAAGCCAGCTCAGACCTCTCCCCGAGCAGCTCTGACGCGTTCCCTGCGCTGCAGTGCTGGGAAGCCTCTGTGCTGCATCCAGCCCTCGGTGCTGCCGCTGCTCACGCGGCTTCAGCCTTGGAAGTTGGGGTGGGAGAAGAGGCTGTGCCTTCTCGCCAGCCCCGGAGGAGGAGAGCTGGGGAGCAGAGCTGTGCCGGGGAGCCCGTGCCCAGTTCAGGGGCTCTGCTCGGACCGCCTGTTCTGCAGCTCAAGAGCTGGTGGAGCTCCCTTCTGAAAGGGGAGGACAGCACCCCCAAAGGAGGGGACTTTGGGTGCTCCGAGGCTGCTCCTTGATGTGAACCAGCCCGGGGAGGATGAGGGAAAGGTTTTCAACAGCCCTTGTGTCTCTGAACCGACGTGGATGCCCTAAGCACCCGCCACAGAACACAGCCAAACGTCCCACCAGCTTCCCCTGACAATCCAAACTCCCAAATTCCCAAATCCCGCTGTTACTGGGACCAGCACCGATCCAGTAAAGGCTTCCTGCTAACAGCCAGGCTGTAAAACCAGCCACAAATAAAAATAACACCCCCTGCTCCTGCTCCTGCCACCCATGCCCCTGCCCCGGGGCTGTCCGGAGCAGACAAACCCGCACTCACACTGACGATGGTGGAGACGAAGAGCAGCACCAGCACGGTGACGTGGAGCACGATGATCCCCAGCAGCAAGAGCAGCATCTTGGCGGCGGTGGAGGGCAGAGCTGCGGCGGGATAGGGATGATGCTGTGTGTGTGTGTGTCTGTCTGTCTGTCTGTCCGTGCGTCTGTCCGGGGCAGCCGGAACGCTCCGCTCTGCCCCGCCCAGCGCGGGGGATGCTGCTGGGGCAGTGCCCGGGTTCTTTCCGCGGGCCCCGCCGACCGAGAGGGGTCCGAGCCCTCTGCGCGCTCCCCGGTATCCCCCGGGGGTCCCCGGAGCCTGTTCTCCCTCTCCCACCGAGGGGGCTCGTCTCAGTGCCCTCCCCCGGGACCCTCAAAGGGGAGCGGTTCCCCAAGGGGGCCCCCCCAGGCCCTCTCCCGAGGGTGTCCGAGCCCCTCTCCAGAGGGAGGGCTCGGGCCCCGGCCCCGCTCCACA
>VYXF01005978.1:57781-87189 GCA_013397295.1 Polioptila caerulea | reverse complement strand
TAATAGCAATGAGTTTAGGTTGGTTTTTGTTTTTTTTTTCTGAGTGCTGATGCTGTTTGGGGAATTCTCTCTCCCTTGAGCACAATAATCTGCACTAGTTATGCAATACATTGTTAACACGGGTTTTGGCAAGCTTTGATTTCACCCAAATTCGTATCAGATCCTTCCAGGACATTCAATTATTTTTGTTTTCTTAAACAACAAAACCTCCTTTCTGAGAACTTTCTTGCTAGCCTGGCCTGGAGTATTCACCTGGATTCTGGACTGACACAAAGCAGCAGCGTCTCGGGTTTATTAATTTATTGTCTTTCCTCCAGTCAGTAAACAATTAATTTACACACCCAGCTCTGCAGCAGTGATGCAAATGGAATGATGCAAAAGGGTGGGAATACGGTTGTAAGATGCAAAGGAATTTCCACCATGTAACTTTCTCAGCAACTTGGCTGATACAAACCAGCAATAAATAGCAATAAAAGCAGACGTGTCGTCCTCGTGGAGAAAGGAGCCATCCCGTCGGTACAGCAAGGTGGACGATGGGCCTGGGCTGCGGCTGAGAAGTGATCTCTGAAAGGAAATCGTTTAATGGCACGGCAGCAAAGGCGTCTCAGCCACCAGCAGGACGGGGCAGGGCTGCTGTTTCATCTCCTGGAGCACATCAAAGGCTGCTCAAATCCCAAAGCCAGCCCTGCGGGGATTAAATGGAGCAGCTTCACTCAGCAGCAGCTCTGTCATGGAAAGCAAAAAGCCACGAGCCACGAGTTCACTGGAATTGCACCCAAAGCCCCTCCCGGGAGACACATTTGACAGGAGTTTGTGGCAGGGCAGGCTCCCCTCAGGGAAGAAGACTCCCACTGAAGCACACGTAGGATGCCCTGATCCAAGTGTCCGGGGGGCTGGGGGATGTCAGCTGCCAGAAGTAACATCAGTACTGTCAACTTATGGAAAACTGGCGTGGAGAGAACGAAACCCCAGAGGGACCTGGGAATTCTCTAACGTCTGGGAAACTGCTGCAGGAAAGTGGAAAGTATTTGTGAAAGAAATTAGAGGAGCTGAAGCTGAAATTCCTCTGGTCATGGCTCAAACAGAGAAAAGAAAGTCTTTGGCAGTGCTGTGGAAAGGAGCATGGAGAGGCCAGGACAGCAAGAGAAAAGGGAGTTGGGTAATTGCAGCACCACATAAGTGCTGGCAGCTGGGAAAAAGCCCTGAAGGAGCTGGGCCAGTGGGAAAGATCAGCGTTTGGGGAGCTCTGAAAGCAAAATTGGAGAGAAGTGGAGACTGATCCTGGTGTGCCCTCGGTGTAAAACAGAGCCCAGATATTTTTGACATGACTCAAAACCAAAGGTGGAAGTGAAACGAAGGCAAAGCTGTCGCTGGGGCCAGGACTTGGCTCCGGGTACCCAAAGGCTGGAGCCTTTCAGGAAAGGGCTGTGGGTGCCTCTGCTGCCCCACACTCAGTGGGGGACAAACTCCTGGGGCCCAAAAACCTGACAGCTCTGCCTGAGAACATCTGGAGTGGGTCTGCAGACAAGAGGAGCAGCCAAAATCATTCAGGAAAGGAGCACAGGCAGAGAACAGCACGGAGCAGCCCGAGGGCTGCTGAGGGCGCTGACAGAAACTGGAGGTGAGCTCAGCTGCCACTGGCTCCTTTGGGAGGCAGGTAAGGGGAGAAAGGGAAGGGGAGGCCGGCTGGGCAGTTTCTCCTGCTCACGGTGTCTCTTTCCTCTGGAAGGGGCGGCTGCTGCCTCCGACGGACTCCGGCCCCGAGACGCACACAAAGCAGAGGAAATCTATTTTTAGTCTCGACAGAAGTGCTAGTAAAGAAAAGAAAGGTTAGAAAGACAATTGCTTCCTGTTTAGGGCTGGTGCTGGCAGGGAGATCCTGCCAGGACACTGAGGCTGGGCAGGAGCTGGGGCTGGTACAGGGGAGGGCACAGAGCTCTGTGGGGTGAGGAACAGGGCTGGGAGACAAGGGAAGTGCTCCCAGCTCCTGCGAGCCCCCACGCTGGGCTGGTGGGCCCTGCCCTGGGCTCCTGAGGGAGGGAAGGACTCGAGCTTCTGCCCCTTTAGGGTGCCCACAGGTTTTAGGCTGAGCTCAGCAGCTGAGCTTAAAAGACTCAAGAGATGGGATAGTCTAAGGAGAGAAACTGCAAAGTGACTTTCACACTCAGCTTCAGACTGACTGAAGATTTATCCCTCTGAAAATTCCAATAATTGGTAAAATCAGTTGGATTTACAGCAGGAGAGAAGGCTCTGTGCAGCCAGAGGGGCTTAAACACCGATTTTGTCTTCAAAGTTCTTTGGTGCTCCCACCCACAAACTACATGTGAGAGGTAAAATTAGGAACCCAAAATTAAACCCACAGCATTTTCTTCAATGAACTTTCTCCAAGTCCAATTTACTTCCTCTTTTTAAGACCTCAGCACTGACATTTTTGATGGCATTCCACATTTTTCAAAAGCAAGGCGATTATCATCAGAAATCAGCTTAAAATGCACATTTTTCTATTTTAGGAACATCACAAACTGCAACTCTTTCCGGGACAGTTTGTGTTTCTTCTGCTGCACCATTAAAAACCTATCCTGCATGTCAGCAGCTCATTATTCTGACAAGTGGCTTTACTTCCCCTTGTGTCTTTTCCACATCACACACACTCAAAAGGAGGAAGATGCGCCAGTTTTTCTCCTGCAAACACGGACTGGAAGGGTAGGGATGGATCCCCGTGGGTGGATTTGCTGACATACAGGATATTTTCAGGTCCTTCCTGGCACACAGCGAAAGAGAAAACACAAAGGAAAAAGAATCATTCTGGTAACCCAACAAACAAAACACGTGTTTAATTTCTACCCGGCGTTCACACCGGGAAATGAAATCCTAACAAATCTGTGAAATTGCCACAATATATTTGCAAAGAAGCTGCGGGGAAGTGGGGACGTGTCCCACTGCGGGTGCCGAGCGCTCAGGTGAGTCCGGCGGAGACGTAGCCCAGGATCTGCACGGTGCTGGGGTAGCTCTTGCGCATCCCCATGCAGCGCTCCTGGTCGATGAACAGCGAGTTGTTCTTGACCACCAGGTCGTGCTCCAGGACGCCCTTGGAGCGCACCAGCATCTGCAGCATGTCCTCGGAGGCCCGCAGGCACTGGTACAGGTTCCGCAGCGTCTCGTTGATCTCGTTCACCTCCTGGACAAGGCTGGAAAACAAAAAATGACCCCGTCAGAGCCCCCCGTGGGGGTGGTGTGCAGCCGGACTCTGGGCAAAGGATTTCCCCCATCAGCACACCCAGGCTGATCCCAGCTGCCCGTGCCCTGGTACGGGAGGGCCAAGGGCAGAGCTCCCCCGACCTCCGTGGGGGGGAGTGGAGAACTTTGTTCCAAAGCTCTGGATGTGTTCAGCCACATCTGCCAGAGCAGCTCGTGCCACCGGGACAGGGATGAGCAGCTGTGGTTTCTGTTTGGGGTTGTGGCTTGGTTGGTTCACCCTGCTGGATTTCCCCATGCAGGGGTCCTGCACAGAGACACACACAGCAGGACACGACACTGGCAGAGGCTGAAGGGGAACGTGGAACAAGTGAAAGATGGAAAAACCACCGGTGGGTGAGATGCTGAACAAATTCTGGGGCTGGGTTTAAATCTCTTTGAAAAGGGAACTGTGCTCAGAGGGCTCCCAGGAGGAGCTGTGAGCTTTGGGTGCCTCGCAGGGCTGCTGCTGGGCACTCCCTGGGGCACAATCCCAAAGTCCTTGAAAAGATTTACAGTGTGCCCAGCGAGGGGAGCGGGGACAGCTCCACATGTGCACCCTTCCTTGGAGCTACCCAAAAGGAAGGGGCTCAGTGCTCTCAATCTCAGCCTGTCAGAGAGTAGAATCATGGAATCACAGACCAGAACCCCAGACTGGTTTGGGCTGGAAAAAACCTCAAATCCCACCCATTACCACCCCTTCCACGGACAGGGACACCTCCCACTGTCCCAGGCTGCTCCAACCCTGGCCTTGGGCACTGCCAGTGATCCAGGGGCAGCCACAGCTGCTCTGGGCACCCTGTGCCACGGCCTGCCCACCCTCAGAGGGGACAATTCCTTCCCAACATTCCATCTGTCCCTGCCATCTCTGAGTTTAAGGCCACTGCTCCTTGCCCTGTCATTCCCTGCCTGTATAAAATCCCCTCTCTTCTTTTTCTAAGCCCCCTTGGGGTGCTGGAGTGCCACAGCAGGGAGAGTTTTGTCCTCCAAAACTGAGCACATGCAGCCACCTGGATGAGGCAGAAGATGAGGTTTTACCCAAGTGGGAAAATTTCAGCTCCCCATGGAGTGGCATCAGGCTGGACCCAGCCATGGTGCCCAGCCTCTGTCACAGGTGCAGAGCTTCCCCAGCACCCGAGGGCTGGGACACCTGCTCAGTGCTTTAGATTCAACCAGGGTACTTATGGAAGGAATATTTAGGTAAAAAAGCCACTTTGTCAGGCAGAGATGCCCCCAAGTGACCCCCGAGCCCTGGCAGCCCGGCCTCACCGGAGCTGGGCAGCGTCCCTGCACAGCTCCACGTTGGGTCTCCTCGTGCGCTCGTCCAGCCGGGTCTGAGCCACCTTCAGCTGAGTCTCTTTGTCCTTTATGGTCTTCTGGATGACTTGGATCTTTGTCTCGAGCTGGAAGATTTCCTGTCGTGTCTGGGATGAAAGAAACACAGGTATCAATGAAAAGATTCCCTCTCAAGTGATCACATCATTCCCTTTTCTCCTGCTTGTGCAGAAAAACCCCAAGTTCAACAAACAGCCCCTGGGCTCAGGCCACTGTTGCTCTGCCACATCAAGGCACAGATCCAGCAGAGTTTTCAGGGAGAATCTCTTTGTTCTTGCTGCCACATCAGAGCAGAGTTAGGAGCAGAGGAGATTTAGGAGCGGTGATGGATCTATTGAATTACCAGCTTCCCAAAGCTGCTGCTTGCAAGAACAAATCATCCATCGGCTAATACAGGGAAAGGTTTAATGGCTCCTCATTTAAGGATGCGGCATCAGCCCCTAGTGCCGCAAACTGAGCCAGCCTGAGCCCTTCCCGGGAAGCTCCCCTTGAGTCCCACTGGTTCAAGCCATCAGTGCTGTCCCTGTCCCGTGCCTGGCAGGGCAGGGCAGGGAGCCCACGGGCGACCCTGGGCGGGCGCGAGCGCGGCGGTGGCGAGGGCGGGGCCGGGTACCTTGGCCAGGTGTGTCTGGATCTTGCTCTTGGCGTTGGCGATCTCGGTGATGCGGCTGGTGAAGGCGTCGTTGACCTTGCTGAACTGGCGCCACATCTCGTCGGCCGTGCCCATGAGCAGGCTCTCGGTGCTGGCCCGCAGCTTGGCCGAGGCCGCGCGCGCGCTCTGCGAGCGGAAGATGTTGTTGTCCGTGAACCTGGCCCACGTCTCTGGCACCGAGACCCTGGCGAGGGGGAGAGCAGAGCCCTTGGCAAAGCCGCGCTGCCCAGCCCGGCTGCACGCAAACACAACCTGTACTCCCAATAAATTACAGCGGAGGGAAGCTCCTGGGCCCCGTTTGTTCGATGATATCGATCAAATGAGGGTGTGCTCATGAAGACAACTTGGGAAAGCTCAGATGAACATAAAAGATAGAGATTTCAGCCGGAGCTCCTGTTTACACCTTCAAAGCATTCAGTGCCAAGGAATTCCCGGCCTCATGAGGACGCACAGATCTCAATTCAGTCAATTCCTTTTGCTCACAGCCCATCTCAGTGTCCCACTAAACCGAACAAGCTTTAGATCCCACTCCCTGCCCTGTCTGTGCATTTGGGATGAAGTTCCTGCCTGTGCAGTAGTCCAGAACAAGGTCAACAAAAGACCTAAATACCACATAAGCTCCATTTAAAACCTGCTGATTCTCGGCACATTTTACTCCCCTCTGAATTTCAGCCTCAATCCTTTGCAATCCATTTGCCAGTCTAAATATGTCTGAGCTCTACTGTGAATAATTATTCAAACTACTAAAAAAATTGTCTCAATCTGTGCCTCTCCATAAACTTCATGGCTTTTTGTGAGCAGATCTATTCTCTCAGCCCTTTGCCACTTGGGCATCTCTCTTTGAGTGCTGGGTTAGGTTCATTTACTGCCCAGCCAGAGCTGAATTCTTGGCACCCAAAAGCAGCTGAACCCCGGCCCAGGACCACTCTTTCCTTTCTGGATTTTCTGGGTCATTTCAGCTCCCTGCCAGGCCCTCTCCATACAGGGGTGAGCCCCCAGACTTTCCATCAGTGAGGAGCACTCAGGCAAGCACTGAGACATCTTTGAAAATATGCATCAACTTAATGAGCTGTGCAGAGGTGTGGGGCTGAATTCATTTGCAGGCTGAGCTCTGGGCCCTGATCTAATGTTTAATTAGGCTGGGATCGCTTTCACCTGCCCAGTGTTCAGCACCCAGCTGAAAACAGAGGGTTCTTCTCCTCCTGGAGAGCCCAGAGGGAAGCAGCCCTTGAGGTGGTGTCTCCAGGAGGGAAGGATGGATGTGCCTTCAGAAAGGACTGGCAAATCCCAGCTCCCTGCTGGGCCAGGCTCTGTGCCTGCCAGCCCTGGTGCTCACGTGGCATCGATCCTCTCCACGCCCTTGAAGAAGTGGATGCCTCTGGAGGTGTTCTTCAGCTGGTAGCACTTGCTGTCGATGTGGTGGCCCATCTGCTTGTCAGCCAGGTCCTTCTCCAGCTCCTGCCGGGCCTCCTTGTTGCACCTGGAGCCCCCAACCAGCAGCCCCAGTGGGGATGGAGGTGTGGGATGGTTTTCTGCCCATCCCGCTCCCCTCAGCCCCCCGTGCTCCTGGAGCAGCCCTGCCTGCCTCCTGCAGAGCCCACAGGGCTTTGTCCTGCAGGGAGGGGTGCAGCAGGGATCTGCTGGGGGAAGGCACAGCTGCAAATGCACACCAGCCCTGCAGCAGGGGCCCAGAGCCCTCCTTACATCAGCTGGGCATTCACCGTGTCCAGGCACTGCTGTAACCTCTCCCGGCAGGACCTGATGATCTTGATTTCCTGGGCAAAGGCAGAACAAACCCCATCAGCACCGGTGCTCAGACATCCTGGACACTGCCCCAGTGAGTTCTAGGCAGGGTTCTGTTCTTCTGGAGGAAGGCTCGTGCTGCTCTCAGCTCCCTTGATTCCAGCATAAGCCTGTTGCACCCATGGATGTTTCCAGAGACAGGTGATCAGTGCTCCAAACCCAGGGATTTTCAATCCCTCCTGTCTGCAGGAGCCAGCTGAAAGCACAGCCTCAATGCATCCCAAACATTAAAAAATGGCATTATGGAGATATCAGCTCTGATAATTCTCTCAAACTCTCATGACATTTAAACTAATATTTTAATTTTTCAAGGCCTGACTCATAACAAAAAATCTTCTAAGAGAACAGTGGCTTCACAGGCCCAGGGGCTGCAATTTCCTTTCCAGTTTTGTGAGGCTTTTGCAGTGATTGCATTTCACTGTACCCTGCATTAGGATCCCATTTGCTGTGCCATGTTTGCTTTTAATTCATGATTTAAAGCAGCCTAGATAAAGGCAGGCAGGAGTGCAGGTTTTTATGATTTCTATCAAATCCATTGTCTGGACACACAGTGACAGCCCTGCTGCAGCCACTCTGCCCTGAGCAAAGCAGGGCTGGGGGAACTGTAATTAATATCTTTTATTAGCCCAACTAATAGAGCTGGGGGAAGCAGACGGGCTGTCGGGCACACCCTGCCCTCCCCATCTGAGCGTGTAATATACGGAATGTGCTACAGATGGAGAGACAGATCCCACAGATCTGTGCAGGCAGAGCTCTGAAAGGCAGGACCATCTCACAGACTCCTCAAAGGGGGCCAGAGCACCCTGATGTGCCGCACAAACCCGGCTCATTTCCAGCTCTTCCTTCCTCCCCCTTGGACACGCTGCTGGGTGGGAACACCAGCCCCTGCCCCAGTGGGTTTGGGGGGTTGAAGGATTGAGCACCTCAGCAGCGCTGCAGAGCCTGTGAGGGGACAGGGCTGCCAGACCCGTGCAGGGGAGTTTAGGTAAAGTGACTGTGACACAGGATGTGTGTCGCAGACTCACGGTGACGAGCTGCTTCTCCACGTCGTCGTTGACCAGGTCGATGCCCATCCTCTTCTCCCGATTGAGCAAACACTTGTGAGCGACCTGGTGGGACACGTGGTGACATCAGCGCTGGCTGCAGGGACGGGGCTCCTGCAGAGTGCCCATGGCAGGGAATGCCAGAAAAGAAAACATAGGTGGGCACAGGATGGCACCCTGGAAGAAGCTGCCTGAGGCAGCTGGGTTAGCTGACAACACATTGCACACAACATCAGCACAGAACCCATGGGAGGGAGCCCACGTGTCCCTGGGCCACCACAGCTGAACGCAGGGCCCGTGTCAGGCTCGGTGTGGGCCTCCCCAGAGCCCCATAGTAAGACAAGGGCTTTTGTGTGCCGAGCCAGAATTTGGGATACAGAAATATTTGGTTAAACAAACACTGCAGTGATGTGCTCAGCATGTGCTGGAGGGGGATGCAGCAGATGCAGGGGATTTGTTTATCACTGACTCAACTAATGGGCTCTTCATGAAAACTTCCAGCGTTACAGAGCTGCGGTGGACTTTATGAGAGGCTTGAGAGGCTGCAGATGTTTGGGCTGGAGGGTGCAGGGCCCCTACCTGGAAGGGGCCCTCGGTGTCAGCCAAGGCTCTCTCCAGCCGTTTCTGCATGTCCATCAGGGAGTTGGTCTCCCTGATCATGGCATCCAGCTCGATGCAGAGCTCGGATTTCCAGTACTCTATGTCATTGACGCGCTCTCCCAGGTTCTTGGTGCTCTCCCCTTGGGTCCTCTTGGCCTGCTGGTACACGTCCTTGATGGTGCGGGTCAGGTCGGCCCGCAGGCGCTCCGCGTTGTGCCGCGTGGTCTCCGACTCCTTGTAGTTGGTCAGGTTGGACCGGTGCCAGTCATCCAGCGTGTGCCGGGTGAAGACACCGTTGGGTCTCTCGGAAATGAAAGGAATTATCTTGGTGGGGGGAAGCCCTGGGAAGCATTCGGTGAGGGGAGACAAGGTGGGGTTGAGGGCAGCTGCTTTGTAGTAGGAGTTGGGCATCCATGGCATGCTGAAGCTCTCGGGGTGACAGGGGATGCGGTTCTTGTAGCTGGCGGTCGTGGTGCTGGTGGCTGGCAGGACCTTGGGAGGTGGTGGCCGTGGCTGGTTGAACTTGGCTTTTAAGGGGTAGCTGTAGAGTTCCATCCTGGAATGCTGCTGGTGCAGGTCCTGCACAAAGGGGGCAGAGGAAAGCCTCGCTCACAAAGTTCCTTACCTTAAAACCTCTTACAGCAATGCCCAGCTTGTAATGGGACCCAGCCCTGCCCAGGACACCCACACAGCCCCTAAATCTCCTGAATGCAAATCCCCTCTGACAGCATCCCAAGCATTTGGATGGGGAGGGATTTGATCCCAACTTTGCTGTTGGTATCTTGTGTCAGGTCTTGAAACAAGGAGAGAAACAAATTATGGCTGCTTAGGAGGATGACAGCTCTTACACCTTTGTTTTCCTTAATCCCTAATTGCTTATTTCCTATCATTCCTTCATTTTCCCTGTCAATCTAATGACCTCCCCTGTGAGGGTGGGCAGGCCCAGGCCAGCGAGTCTCATCCCAGATGCAGCCTGGCACTTTGGCACAATTGAGGACAAGCTGTCTGTGCTCAGCTCCAACAAAGCCCCTGCGTGTGCTGTTCCCACAAACCAGTCACTCCAGCCCTTTGTCCCTGCTGGGGACAGGCCACTGCCATTCCCTGCCTCTGTGCCACTTATATACCTGGGAAGCAGCATTTGGAGAGTGGGGGACGCCTTCCCTGGCTCCCCCTGCAAACCAATCCTTCCCCTTTAGACACCAACAGACAAGTGTTTCAGACAGAAAAAGCTTTGGGAAGGGTCTGGATTGCTTTCCCATGCACTTCCAGCTGAAATGAACGCCCTTAGTCCCCCTCGGGACAAGCCCCAGCAGGAGGAGAGTTTCCAGCAGCCCTGGACAGGGGCACACCCCGGGAGCTGCTGCCCACCCGGCCTGGGCTGTGGGGCAGGGGGGGTGTGGGGGCGAGGACGGTACCGGCTGTGCTGGTCCTGCCCCCGGTGAGGCACAGCTCCCCCCTGGCCGCGAGCTCAGGGCTGGGGGGGCCTGGGGGTGCTGCTGCTCATCACTGGCTGCTGCGGTGGGGCTGGCACTGCCCGGCCCTGTTGCTATGAACGGGGAGTTCCATGGCCAGTGACCGTGTTCTGGGGGCTTCTGTGACACTGGCCGGGCTCTGTGACCCGTCCTGGCCATTGACCCGCCCTGTACTGGCCACAGCAATGGCTGCTGGGCAACACAGGCCGCTGGGTGGGCAACCTGGGGCTAGTAAACACCTCCCAGGGCATCCCAGTTCCCGCCCTGAACCTCCTGCCCTGCTGGGTGGTTTTGTGCAGCCCCTGGGCAATCAGGGGCAGGTGCTGAGTGGCTGGAAAATGCTTGTGGCCACCTGATTTAAGTGCAGGATGTCCTGCAAGGAGCAGGATCCTCATGGGTCCCTTCCAGTCTGGCATATCCTATGATCCCATGAACTCAGTGCCCTCATTGGAGAACCCAGAGCCACCCTGGGCAGCCCAGTGCCACCCCAGTGCCCAAGGCCAGGCTGGACAGGGCTCTGAGCTCCCTGGTCTGGAGAGAGTGTCCCTGTCCATGGCAGGGCTTGGATAGATGAGCTTGAAGGTGCATTCCAGTCAGGAACTCAGTGCAGACTCTCTATAACCCACTGCCACCTCTGGGCAACTTGATCCCATCCCTGGGCAACTCCCAGTGCCATCAGTGGGCAACTCAGTACAGCCCTTGTGCATCCAGAGCCACTCCTGGGATACCAGTGCCCCACTGGGCAACCCAGAGTCCTCACTGGTGCTCCTGGGCTAGCCAGAGCCACACTGGGTGGGTGGGTGCCCCAGCATGGGGGGGAGATGTCCCCAGGAGCCTGTCCCAGCACCAGGGTGACAAGCAGCAGTCACCCAGTGCCACTGGGAATGTTCCTGGGAATGCTTTCCTGGTTAGCTCTGGCTGCAGCCTGGGGACAGGCAGGCAGGAGGAGCTGGGCAGAGATGTTTGGGGTGAGCCCAGGGCCCCCAGCTCATCCCAGGGGTCTCTCCCCAGCTTCTGGGAACATCACCCAGCTCTGCTGTGGCAGCATCCATGTCTCACTTGATCCGAAGGGACATTTTCATTTTCTTCATTTCCCAGCTGTGTTCACTGCTCATTGAGTGATGAGAAAAACCCAGGCTGAAAACCCAGGCTGGCGTTTCTGCCCTCTCACAGCCTCCTCAGCTTCTCCTGATCCCCAACTCCTGCAGCTGCAGACTGGGACTGCACCGAGGGGTTTCCAGGCCCTGGTGACCCCTGGCCACCTCTCCTGAGCTCCCCGGGGCAGCTCTGCCTCTTGCCAAAGGCTGACAGAAAACGGAACCCGAAGCTCTCCGTGTGCACCGAGTGCTGCACATCTTCATTTCACTTTAACCCCACGTCCTGCTTCAGCCGGGGAGGAATCGGCCTCGTCAACCTGAAACAAAACATCCAGCACATCAGCTGGCTTCTCCACAACCGATATATATATATATTTATATATACTGTAAACAACGGCAGGTGAAGCCTGCCAAGCCCTGTCCCCAGCGGGACACCCACCCACCCCGGGGCAGCCCAGCTCTCTGCTCCTCCTGCTCCCAGCCCCAGCTCGGCTCTCACGCCCTGCCCGTGGCTAATTCTGTTCAGATGAATCACTGTCCGCCCAGGGACACCGCTAATTGTGGGAGGCAACCCCGGGGCTTTTGAAGGATTTGCTAAATTAGGCAATAATAATTCGATAATGTTGTAAATGGCCCCGGGGCGCCCCGTGGAGCCCAGGCAGGACCTTCGGGGGCAGCGCCACAAGCAGAGGGACAGTGGGGACATCGCTGTGGGCCAAGCTTTGGTCCCACCAGAATCACAGAACGTCCTGAGCTGGAAGGGACCCACAAGGAGCCCTGTCCTTGCCCAGACCCCCCAACAATCCCACCCTGGGCATCCCTGGCAGCGCTGTCCCAATGCCCCTGGAGCTCTGGCAGCCTCGGGCCGTGCCCATTCCCTGGGGAGCCTGGGCAGTGCCCAGCACCCTCTGGGGGAAGGACTTATCCTGAAATCCAACCTAACCCTCCTCTCACACATCCCAAAAGCTGCAATGAGGAGAAGAGGCACAGGTAAAACAGTCAGGTGACTCTCAAGTAGCTGCCAAGTGCCCACAGTCTGTGATGCCAAAACCCAGATCTCTGAGTGCCCCAGCAAATTGAACAGGCTATTTACACCACCACCATTTATTCCAGTAATTAAACCTGGTTCCTTAATTCTGACTACAACTCCAACAGCTGCAACATCACTAAAATTGCAAATGGTCCCCACCCAGTTGTGCTGGGGCACATCCAGTGTGGATGGACACGTGAGGACACAGCTTGTGCTGAAGCCTCGACCAGTTGAGCTCAGAATGAAGGAACAAAACCGGGCAGAACCCGGGAGCTGGGGGAAGCAGAGGTGCCAGTTCTCAGCACAGCAGCCCAGGCTGGCCAAACTGGAATTTCAAGGGATGCATTTAGATACTTGAGTACAAAATCTACTGCCAAGAGCTGTCAGTCTTTGTGTGACAGCTCTACGCTCTGCTGTCTATTAATACAGCATTACCCTGGGCCAGGAGCTGCTCTGCTGAAAATACCCAGATGCAGACCCTTTATAGCACCCCCTGGGAGCCTGCACGTACCCAGAACAGCCCAGCCACTCCTCTACTCACGTCTGAATATTCCTCTGTCTCCCATAAACGCTGCACCTGTCTGAAAGGGATCAACTGTTCATTCATAGAACCACAGAACCCCAGGGTGGGCTGGGCTGGACGGGGCTTGGAACAACCCAGGACAGTGGAAGGTGCCCCTGCCCATGGCAGGGGGTGGGATGAGATGGGCTTTAGGTTTCCTCCCAACCCAAACCATTCCATGATTCCCTGAGAAGATTTTCACCTCTGAACATGAGGCTCTTAGAGGGAAAGCAATAAAGACATCAAAAGTAAACCAAAAGTAGACCAAAAGTAGGCTGGCAGCTGAATTATTCAGTCTAACCAGAGCAGCATTTGACTGAGCTTTCCAAACAATAAATGTGGCATAAATAAATCATCACAAATCCCTCGCTGAGCTCTCGTGATGAGTCACAACCACCAAACCACAGATGCTCTGGGCAGGCTCTGCTCATCCCCAAGGTTAAGCCTGGGATCATTCCTGTAATTACAGCAGTGATGACCTCAGGAAATGTCATCATTTACCGGTGATGCTCTCAGCAGTGCCCAGGAACCACCAGAAAGTGCAAACTGAGCTCAGGGAGAGGCTCCCTGCAGCCTCTTGAGCCCCCCCTGGGCTGGGGGAGCCCTGGGCTCTGCTGCCTGCCCTGGGGGCACTGCCAAGCCCAGGGCAGCGGGGTCGGTGTGCTCTGAGCTGCCCCCAGCAAGCCGAGGGGCTCTCACACCACAGACCCCCCAGCTGCACGAACCAGCGGGGTGGGGGCAGGAGGGCACAGCTCCCTGGGCCGCAGAAAAGCTGCAGGGCTTGGCCTGGGAGGTGAACACCAGAGCATCCACCACAGCCCGGCCCCCTGGGATCTGCCGGGAGCCCCGGGGCACTTTGGACTTTCCAGCCAAGCTCACCCAAGGGCACAGTTTGGGGTCCCCTCCTTGGCACACAGAAAAGGCCTCCTGAAACCATCACCAGCTTTTTCTCTTGTGTGTCCCACCTTGATTATGGAACCTTCCACCCACCCTGGGGCTGACTGCTTCCCAGGAAGGGCAGGCAAAAACTGCAGTAACTGACCAAGGGAGAAAAAGGGAAATGAACCCAGTGCCTCTGCATTTACCTTGAAATATCCCACCTGTGAAAGCGTTTAACCGTGTGCTGTTTATGAACACCAGCCCCACTATTCCAGGGCAGTTTAAACACAAACTTTAAAAGTGAGCCCCAGCCTCTGAGGTCTCTGAGTAGAAGTGGATGGCTCTGGTGATTGATGCTCCACACATGCTTTAGTGCTCAGCTGCAGTGAGTTATTGGTGGCCTCTCCTTGCCTTACACACTCCTCATTTCAGAGCCAGATGTGAAAGCAATTAACACACTGACAGGACTCTCTCTAAGTCTGTGGGGCTTTTTATAGGTTACTGTTTATTTCTGGCCCTCCTTTCTTGAGGTGAATTTTGGCAGAGAGCTCCAGGGCTGGTTTATGTCATGACTGGCCATTGTTTAATTTTTTTTATTGCCTTGGCAAAGGGCTTGCATTGGAAAAGGGAGGCAGAGTTACTGTATTTTTTTCCCCCTGTCATCATACTCAGGCTGTGACTCCACAGACAGCAAAAGGATCAAAACGTCTGCAGAGCTGATAGGAACAACCTCAGCTCCTGCCTCTCAGGAAATAGCGAGGGCTGAACACAATCCTGGTGTGGAAGGGCTCAGAAAGCTCATCTGGGAAACAACCAAACCAGCATTCATGGAAATTACTTTAAAAAAAAAAAATTAAAAAATCACAGAATGGTTTGAGTTGGAAGGGACCTTAAAGATCCTCAAGTCCCAACCACCAAAATCTCTCTCCTCATTTACAGCTCCCCTTGAGCACTGCCAAGGTGCTCCCAACAGCCTTTCCCAGGCAGGAGCCTTTGGGGAGGGGGGCTGTGCCCTGCACTGTGCCCTGGCACAAGCGGGGGATGCTCCACACCCTTTTGGTGCCATTCAGGGCGTGACCAGAGAGGAGCCTTGGCTGCAGGAGTGCCCCTGACTCTTGGGATCCTGCGGGATCACTGATACAGGAATTGCAATCATCCCATAGCCATCCCTGCAGCCCCAGAAGGGGATGGTCTGTGCAGCCCAGGGCTTCCTCCCTGCTCCAGCTCAGGGGATGGGAACCATCTCCCAGGGCTCTCCTCCCTGGTAAATGCCCAGGAAATGCTGTGGGAGCGGCTGCAGAGCCCCCGCTGGGTACAGCCCTGGCAGCCACGGGAGGCAGGAGAGGATCCAGCTGAGCCTGCAGCCCCAGCCCGGCCTGGCTGAGCCCTGGGCAGGGCTCCTGTCCAGCCCTGGGCACAGCCAGGGCAGGGAATTCAGCAAAAGCCCCTCAGGAGCCCAGTGAGCCGTGGGTGTGCAGTGCCCTGGGTGCCCCAGCCCGGGGACACGCTGCCAGGACCACCCTGTCCCTCCTTCCCTGGCCTCAGGACACAGCCAACACCAGCAGGCTGTGCCTGAGTGATGCACAGCTCTGCACAGGGGTCACCTGCAGCACCACTGCAGCTGCAAATCCCAGCACAGCAATTCCCCATTTCAGTATCGCTCGGTATTGGGGATCACTCCAGGGATTGTCCAACTCCAGACAACATCCCCTTTGAGCAGCTTTGGCCCTGAGGGCTCTGATAAGCCTCAGTCTGTACTTAAGAGATGTTCTGATATGTGATATGAAAAACTCCAGCCACCCTTGGGTGCTGAGTGGGGACAACAAAGCAGCCAGGCTCACCTGGCCAGGTCAGGCTGGAATCAGAGCCTGGGGCTGAGCTTCCTTCCCTTTTAGAGGATTTGCTTTTCTCCCACATGGGTGCCTGGCCCCTGCGGCTGCCCCAGCCCAGCCAGGGCATTGGGCTGGTGCCCCATGGAGGTGAGGCTGGCTCTGGTTGCCAGCCCAGCCCCGGGCTCCGGGGCAGCGGCACTCGCCGGCTCCCGAGCCGAGGAGCACAGAGGATGTTTATCTTCCACAACAAAGGGAAACCATTCCCATGCCGAGCTGAAAAATAATTAAGACAGCTGTGATCAGATCAAATCCTGCAGATGACTTGGTATCGTCTGTCAGGGTTTTTTTGCTAGAAAGGGCAGATCAGATTTCCCAATAAAAGCCCTTTTCCTACCCCTGCCAGTGCCCTTCGGTGCATCTGTCCCTCCCTGTGACACTGCAGCAAGAGGAGAGGCTCCTCTCTGCCCTGCCCTGCCCCAGACCTTTAGAGGGAGCGTTAACATTTCATTACATAAATATTTTGCTGATACTTTCTCTCATATTACATGACATTTTTATCCCTGGAGCCCTGTGTCCCCTCAGCCAGACCGAGCGCGTGGTGCCCGCCCATGGAAATGGAAAGCAGGGATGAAGCCATGGGCTTCTTCCCCTGGAAGTGAGAAATGTTTTCAAGGAGTTTAAGCAAATGATGTTTTCTGATTGTTTGCTGAGCTGCCTGCAGGAAAAGGTTAATTCTGGTGTGTTTTGGAGAGATGGATGTCACTCAGACTAACAGGAAGTGATGAAAATCGAGGGCCCTCCTTCCTAAACGTTTGCTCCAATTTCAAAGCTTGAGCTGGGATTTCCACCTGCATCCCCAAAAGCCAGCCAGTCAGTTTCCCTCTAAATCCCACGGGTTCTTCCTAAATTTTGCCTCACACAACCATAATCCATGGCACAGAGACTTTGCACCAGGCCTGTGACACGGAGAGGGGTGGGGAGCAGCAGGCTGGGCTCTGCCAGGTCACCCACAGGCCCAGGAAAGGAGGACTGCACCCAAAATCCATCACACAGGAGCCTGGGGGTGGGCAGGGGGCCCTGGAACGTGACCCACCTTCAGCCATCAGCTGAGGAGAGCAAAACCAAGCGCCCTGACTGCATCTCGGAACAATGAGAACAGATAAAACCAGATAAAGACAGTGCAGCAAAGAATGACCAGAAGACATTTGCAATATATCACAAAAGCAGGAAAAGCACACCAGGAAATCTGCATGATCTGCTTGCCCTGATCATCTGCAATCACCAATAATTCTTGAATCATGGAATGGTTTGGGTGGGAAACGACCTGAAACATCATCCAGTGCCACCTCTGCCAGGGCAGAGACGCCTCCCACTCCCCCAGGTGACTCCCAGGTCACTCCCAGCCGTCTCCAGCCTGGCCTTGGGCACTGCCAGGGATCCAGGGGCACCCACAGCTGCTCTGGGCACCCTGTGCCAGCCCTGCCCACCCTGCCAGGGTACAATTCCTGCCCAATGTCCCATCCAGCCCTGCTCTATATCAGTCTGAAGCCACTCCCTGAGTCCTGTCCCTCCATGCCTTGTCCCCCATCCCTCTCCAGCTCTCCTGGAGCCCCTTTAGGCTCTGGAAGGACTCAGCACACAGCCTGGGCTCACAGAGATATGTTGGAATCCTTACCCCATGGGAAGTGTTTTTCCTCCTGTCTCCTTGGAGGGTTTATCCCTTGGAAGGTGCCAGAAGCAGGAAGGAGCCAGCTGGGCTGGCCCAGCCCTTCCCAGCCTGGAGTTCTGCCCTGGGCTCCCCTCCTTGCCCTGCTTTGCCACAAACAAACACCAGAAGGTTTCAGGTTTGCAGCCTGATGGAGCTCACATTTTTCCACCTGATCATTTCCCCCTCTTCCCAGTGTGAGATTCAGCTCCTGTGGGCTCCTCAGGGGCTGGGAGGGGCTTCTCTCAGATTTGGGGCTTTGTGGTTTCATTACACACACCTGGAGTTTTATTTGAGAGGGGGCCCAAAGAACCAAGTGAGTAATTGGCCAAACCCAGTGGGTTTTGCCTGGTTTTAGACCAACATTTTTCAACCCACCTGATACATAAATCATCTCAGCTGTAAAGCTGGGCTATAAAACAGAGCCAGTTCTTTCACTTGTTCATATATTTAATTTCATCATGGCAGGGGGTGATTCTGCCCCAGAATTTCCTCCTTCTGCTCCCTGAGAGCTGAGGGAATCACCACAACCAGCTCCCATGGGGGCACTTTCCCTTCAGACATGAACTGGGACGAAGGCCACCCTCTACCAGGCACACACAGCCCTCAAAATGCCGTTTTCAAACTAAAGATGCAATTTGGTGAAGCCAAAGTCAGGATATTTGTGGTCTGGCATATGCTCATGTAAAAAATTTGGGATGGTGTTATTTAGTGCTGAGCATCACCAGAGTCCAGTGGCAGATTTGTGGGGAAAGCTCAATCCCAAGTGACCCTGAGGCTGCACTGAGAAGGCTCCCAAAAGCTCTGGGAGGGAGGTACCAGGAACAGGTACAAGCTGTAGGAACTGGCAAGGTGCAGCTGCAGCCTCCAGGAGATGTTGAGCTCTCGGCTTCTGAGGGTGTTTGTAACTTGGGAAATTGAAATTGCAATGCCAGCCCTCACAGGAAGGCAGTGGGGCGGAAGGAGCTGCCTGCACTGTCAGGGTTTATTGTTTCATAGAGACTTCCATGGAAATTCGGGGTTCCTTAAAGCCACAGCTCGGGGGTCACAAAGCTGTTGTGGAAACTCATCTCTCATGCCAAGATTCCTCTCTGGGGCTCCCATTTGCACAGAAAAGGTGACCCCAAAAGGGGAATACCCAAGCCAAAAGGGTTCAAGTGGTGCCAAACTGTCCTTTGGAGGGAAAAGGGCTGGGAATGCAGACTCCATCCCTCCAATCTCCTGCTGAACTCCATGGAGCCTGGGCCACTCCAGCATTGTGCTTTTCCAGCTGGAAGAGTTGGGAATAAGAGTCTTCCCTACCCCAAGAATTCCCTCCAGCCTGGCACCCCTGGATCCAGGATGAGTCCCCTGGAGGAGAGGCCACGCTGCCCAAGCTCACTATTCCCACTTCCCTCCTCTCCAGGGGACACAGGGCCTGGCTGGAGCATCCTCGCCCTGCCCGGAGCAGGCCCCGCTGTCCCCGCTGGCCGAGGGGAAGGAAAGGACAGCAGTGACACTGCAGGGGCCAGCGGGGCCCTGTGGCACAGCTCCCCCGTGCCCAGGAGCCCCAGGAGCAGCTCCCACCCTCCGTTTAACCAAAGCTAAACCCCACCACTCCCCAGCTCCGGCCTGCCCCGGGCAAGCACCCCTTGTTTCCCCCAACCCTTTCCTCCCGGCAGCATCCTGCCCTGCCAGGGGGAAGGGCTATTCTTAGGGATGTCTATTTTGGGTTGGAATGCTGGAATTAAGATCCTTCCTTCCTTTAAAGAAAATATGCCTGATGATATTTAAAAGCTCCAGCCCAGCTCGAAGGCTCAGCTCCGGCTGCTGAGTGAAGCAGATTTATTTGTTGGTTTAACATTTACCGGAGGCTGGGATGATCCCAGCTCCACCAGGACCACCCAAACACCCTCCAGAGGCTCTGGGAAGTCTGGGATATTCCCTTTAATGTGCTGAGGAGCAGCCTCACGGGATTTACTCGTTCCCTCCTTCTTGGCACAGCTTTGAATCAGTTGCAAACAGCTTTAGTAAAATATTTTCCGTCAAAACCCTTTTGACAGAAAATGGCTTTTGGACACAATGGAAACATTTGTGGAGAAGAAAAATGAAAATAAAGCCTGCTCAGCTGATGCTGAGGCCCTTATTAGAAACAGAAAGTTGTTTTTCTCCTTGAGAGGTTTTGGGGAAGGTGCTGCTGCTGCTGCTGTTTTTTCAAGGTGAACAAAAGTTTGTCATGGAATAATCACAAAAGTTCTCACTCCTGGAGCAGGGATGAGTCCTGGGAGGAGCCCTGGATCCCTCCCCAGGCTCCCTCCCCAGGCTCCATCCCCAGGCTCCATCCCCAGGATCCCTCCCCAGGATCTGAGCCTCCTCCCCGTGTTCCCAGCCTGCCCGGGGGTGTGAATGGCTCAAGGCAGGGGCGTTATCCAGCTTCCCTCCGAGTTATCTCCTGCTACATCTGGCTCCAGGGAATCATTAACACGGACAACATCCTGGCTGGGAGCTGCCATTCCCATTGCTTGGGAAATCCTGACATGAAGGGAGGGATTGATTCTGATTCTGCACACGAAGCTGGAATCCTTGTGTTTGCCAAGGAACAGCATTCCCTCCCAGGCAGCAGTTTAGGGCCATTCTCCTCAGGGACTCTTTCCATGATCCCTGTCCCTCCTGTGCCTTTCCTAAATCACACTGCACGTGTGTGGAGTGACACAGTCTAGAAAGACAATAACATACGAAAAATTACACTCTACATGACATGAAATTAATTTAATGACGGATCAGAAACTTTCTGCCTCTCCTGGAGTTTCTATACTGTCCAAGCAAAATATTTCCATTTTTTATTTTGCTGCTGGAAAATGTTGTTGGGATCAGCACATTTCTACTGCATGGCTAAGGTTCAATTAACCTGCTGGTTCATATGGAAAGTTATCCTGAGAATAATTTTTTAGTGGCTTTAATATCTGAGATACTCCCATCCTACTCATCCCCACAACACTCCCACCCATCTTTTATCTGCTGCAGTTAAAATTCTGTGCCACAGGTAAGGAGCAAGGACAGAAACTGAGACCGTGATTTTCCAACTTCATGTGCCTGAAAGTTGGCACGAAAGAGGGTTCAGAGCAATTCCATCCCCCTTTGCTTCTCCATGAGCCCCTCAGGATTAAATAACCAGCTTCTGCTGCTCTGATGGGTCAGATCTCCATTCCTCTACAGCAAAAAAACACGGATTTGGCCTTTTGTGTGTGCTGGATGCAATGGGAAATGGGAATGTGGGGTTCTGGAGACGCACACCTCAAGGTCTTTATAATTCTTTGATTTCACAAAGACGCGGGGAAGGGAGTGCAGAAAGCACAGGCAGTGAGGGGGATTCGTCCTGGGGCTGCCACGGAAGACAGATCCACTCTGCCCAGAGCAGGACTGCTGAGGCACAGTGACACAAATGAGGCTTTGTTGGAAACACCCCATGGACAAGAGGGAAGGAGAAAGTTTTGAGGGCACCAGGAGGTCCCTCGGTGTCTCCTTTGGGGCCCTGGGGCTCATTTCTGAGGGCAGCACAGCCCACCCTGTCCCTGTCCCTGCCCATGAGGGCTCTGCCACCGTCCTGACCCGCGTGTCCCAGGCCATTTTCCAACAACAAGAATGCTCTTTTTTCCCAGCAGTGCTGCCCCGAGCAGCGGTGTGGGGGATCCTGACAGGCTGCTCCGTGGGGAAATCAGAGCTCCTGGCTGCGGGACGCCTGAGCCGTGCCCCGGGGACTCCCTGCTGTACCTGCTGTGACCGAGCCCCACAGAGCAGGGAGGAGAGGCACAGGGACCTGCCCAAATGTGCTGGCACCGAGATAAGGCTGCCTCAGCAAAAATCCCAGATGAAAGAAAGGAAGAGCAGGAATGCTGCTGACTCACCAGGCACAGGGAGCCCGGCAAACGGGACAGCAGCACAGCGCTGGGGAGCGTGGGGAGCTCGGCTCCTGGAATCCCAGTGCCATCACTGGAGGGAGACCTGAGCTAGAGCTCTGTGCTTGGACAGAGGAGGAGGAGGAGATGCTCTTTCCAGGGGAGCTCCTGGCATCCCTGAAGGTGTCTTTTCAACAGAACAGGAGGAAAGAGCCCTCGGCAAAGCTGCAGGAGCTGTGCAGGGCAGGCAGCAGCATCCCGGGGCTGGGGAGGGTCAGCCCCTGTGCCCAGCACCACTTGAAGCCCAACTCATCCCAGCCCTGTGCCAAGGGTTCTGCCAGGCTGCCCCAGCTCCTGGCGCCTGCTGATGGCACACGGGAGGGTGGCTCTGAAATAACCACGGGCCTCCTGCCCGACTTGGGACACCTTGCTAAGAAAGGGGACAGAGCTCCCTGGGGACAAGGGGCAGGGACAGCCACGGTCCCGGCACTGCCTGTGCCCCCGAACACACAGAGTCCCTGCAGTGCCACGCACCGTGCCCAGTGTCACACACTGTCCCACAGTGGCACACATGGTCCCCGCAGTGCCACACACGGTCCCTGCAGAGCCTCACACATCCCACTCTGCCCCTTTGGAAAGGAGCAGGAACATCCCTCTGGCAGAGCGGGAGCTGCGCTGTGGTTTGAGTTTCACTGCAGGCTTTTTATAGCTCGCAGGGACACGGAGCTCCGTAACGCGAGAAGGTCGGGGTGAGGCTGCCAGGGCCGCAGCAAACGCTGCCCCTGAGAGCAGCCGAGCACTGAGACACAGCCCTGCCACCAGCGGCCGCGGTGGCTCTGGTGACACGGTCCCCAGCAGCCCCGGGGGCGCACAGAGCCACGGCCCCAGGGAAGGACGCTTGTTCCCCCTTATGCCTCATCTCGGTTCCAGTGAGGGGTCACCCTCGGTGATGTGCCCGGGCCCGAGGAGCCCCCATGCCCAGCTCTGGTGTCCAGCAGTGTCACATCAGGCACTGCAGCGGCTGCTCCTCCATTTTCACACCACAGAGCTCTTGGAAGGAGCTGTTGGCTCCGTGGCTCTTTACCTTGGATTGCAGAGAGCATATTTGTGCTTGAGTCAATATGAAACTGATTGTTTGGGCAAGGAAAGAATTCAGACCCCAGATTCTGTTCCCCTCAATGTGAGGAAACTTTTGGGGGAAAAAAGCCTGGAAAAAAATTTTATCCAAGTTGGTTGGAATCTGCAAGAAAACTGTGGAGGCACAGGAGCAAAACCCAGAGAGAGAAACAAATTGGATGGATTCTCTGCTCTGTCTGGGAGCAGCTGGGAGTGGGACTGGTGAGGGGCTGCAGTGGGGGGATGCAGGGATGTGTGTGCAGCCCACCCCGGGAGATCCAGCCCCCAAGAGCTGGGTCAGCACTGGGAGGGGAGGTGGCTCACCTGGAATTCAGGCAATGTGGCCCCTAGAACTGGAGAACTGTGCTGCTCCAGGGAGGGAGAGGAAGAGTTTTCCAGGGCAAAAGTGCTTATTCATCACCAGAACTCTTCTGGAAATTGTCCAAAACGTGGCTGTTTGAAGAAGTGAAACCTCTCTTCAGCACATCCCTCCTGTGACATAACTCTGGGAAAGGATTCTCCTCCCTGCAGGAGGTGGGAGCAGGGCAGAGGCTCACCCTGGGAATGTCCCTCGCAGGCAGGGCTCACTCTCAGCTCTGCTTCTTCATCAGAAGACTTGTACCAGCCCCAGCCTGTCCAGCTGCAGGAAGAGAAGCTGAGTTGTTGGGAAAAATCTCTTCCTACAGTCCCTGTCCTGGGGTGCAGAGCCCGGGGAGCACAGCACAGCCCCTGGGACAGCTCAGAACTGCCACCAAGCTGCTCCCAGGGTGTCCCCAGCACCTGCAGCACTCCAGGAACACGAACACAAATGTGGGCAAGGCTCGAGGGGTGGGCTGGAGGGACCTGCATGAAAACAAGCTGTGGGATGCCTTTTATCCCAGAGGGAGTCGGTGTGGAGTACATCAGCTGGAATGTTTTCCAGCAAACTGAGGGGCTGGAACAAAGCCAGGCCAGCCAGGAAAGTGATTTCCACTTTCTGTTTCACAATAATTGATCTGCCTCATTTGCAGTGCTGGAAGCAAAGGGCCTGGCCAAAAATTGCAGGGAAGTTCACTTCTGCGTGAAGTCTCACTCTGCCTCCTTCAAAATCTCAATGTGGGTCTGGAGGAACTGCAGGAACTGGCTCAGTCCCAGGCCAGCTCCTGCAGGGAGCAGAGCGGGGGCTGGATCTGGCCATGGTGGGTCCTCAGACCTGAAAAATGGAGCATTTTAAGGTTAAGGTCAGCACAAAGCCAAGAGAGACCTGCAGCTGCTCTGCATGGCCAAGCTGAGCGTGACTACACCAGGAATGTCACCAGAAGAGTACTGGCTGTGGGGGGGGGAAGAATATCCCACTGAATTTTGGCTTTAACTCCAAACTTTTTTGGCTTTAACTGATTTATTTCTCCCCAATAAAACAGGTATTTGAGTGAAACGCGGTGTCTTGCTGGGTGCTCTGCCCTTGTTCCATTCCCAATCCCTGAGGAATGAGGAGGAATGGGAGAGTGCCCCAGGCTGGGACTGAGGCCTTGGGGTGCCTCGAGGCTTCCCCAGCCTGAGCAGTTTCCTGGGGCACCAACCCTGGGTGTGTGTCACAGCCCAGCACAGGCTGGCACAGGGACAGCCCCAGTGCCACCGACCCCACACCGGGCCAGGGAACTGCCAGGCTCCTAAACCAGCTGGTTTTACCCCCAAACCCCTTCCTCAGGTGGGAAGCACTTCTAAGAGTCAGGTAAGGGTTTCACCTGCTCCATGGCATCGCTGCAGGGACAGTGGGGTTTCCACAGCTGGAAGCACCAAGCTCTCTGAAATCCCCCGATCCCAGGGACCAGGAGCTCCCAGGGATTCTCTCAGACCAGCTGTACAAGCAGGATGTGTTTTTCCGAGCCAAAGCCTACACAAAACCATCCTACAGTGGATTCTCTGAGCCTTCCCCTTCCCGGGGTTGTGCAGAGGGCAGAGCACCCCAGGAGTCTCACCTGGCTCCAAGGTCACCATGAGCTCACCCCGAGGCTCCTGCCCCACCCCGTTTTACAGCTCAGCCCGTCATCTCCCCACCCTGCGGCTCGGGATCCTCCAGGGAGGACAGCTCCCGCTGGAAGTGCTGACTCGTGTCTGGAGCCAGAGCCGGCCGTGCCCAGCTCGGCCCCGGCACAGAGCACGGGCAGAGCACCCCGTGCATCCTTCAGGGGCGAGTCAGCAGCTCTGGAGCCGGCTGGCCGCGATCCGCTGCCATTGCAAAGGATCTGTGTTCCTGGGGCTGGCCTTTGCCCTGAACCCAGCCCTGGAGCCCGGCCAGGGGCCCAGAGCAGCCCTGGCAGCCACAGGGAGCTTCTGGTCCCCAGCAGGTTCTCATCCCCCCGAGAGCTCCCGGCAGCCTCGGCTCTCACCGCCGCTCCCAGCGATCGATGCTGAGCGAATTGCTGGAGCATCTGCCGGGAAATGTTCTGCTGCACCCGTGTGTGGGGAGAGAGAGCAGAGCAGCGACCTGGTGAGCAGCAGAGCAGGGCTGGCCTTGGCTGCCATCCTCCTTGAAACCCCCAAAGCCAGGCACAAACTCCTGGAGGAGAAACAAGAGTGGCCAGGAGATGGAGGAGAGGATTGAGCCCCTCTGCCCCCGTGCTCCGGTGAGACCTCACCTGCAGAGCTGCCCCAGCACAAGCAGGAGCTGGAGCTGCTGCAGAGAGCCCAGAGGAGGCTCCAGGATGAGCAGAGGATGGAGCAGGATGGAAAGCAGAGCTTTCCTCCTCTGCTGGGAAGAAAGGCTGCCACAGCTGGGATTGTTCACCTGCAGAGGAGAAGCCTTGAGGTGACTTTGTTGTGATCTTCCAGGACCTGAGGGAGCTGCAGGAAAGATAGGGAGAGAGAATTCACAGGGGATGGAAGGACAGGACACAGGGAATGGGTTCAGACTGACACAGGGCAGGGCTGGATGGGATTTTGGGCAGGAATGGTTCCCTGTGAGGGTGGGCAGGGCTGGCACAGGTGCCCAGAGCAGCTGCGGCTGCCCCTGGATCCCTGGCAGTGTCCCAGGCCAGGCTGGACATGGGGCCTGGGAGCCCCTGGGACAGTGGGAGGGGGCCCTGCCATGGCAAGGGTGGAATTGATGTTTCCAAAGGTCTCTTCTCAGCCAACCCTTCTGTGGTTCTCTGACACTTCAATCTGCATTTTCCAGAGGAAGAGTTACTGATTTTCAGTGCTATTGTTCCTAAACTCGCCCTTTGTGGATGCTGCCAGCGCAGGGGAGGAATCCAAATGCCAGTGCTGAGGCAGCAGAGGCTGCTGGAGCTGGGCAGGGATGGGGAGCAGGGAGGGCTGGGAGCCTGCAGCCAGCGTGGAGGAGCTGGCACAAAGCTGGGCTCTGTGGGGCATTGTCCCACCCCAGCAGGCTGGAGAACAGGCCAGAGGTCAGCTTGAGGAAAAGCACTTGGAGGCGAGATGAAGATTTCTGGCCACATTTTGGAGGCTCCCCTGGCAGGGCACAGCGAGCCAGGCTGTAACACACTGCTCATCAGGATTATTTTTCCTGCCTTTAAGGCACAAGTTAAATCCCCCTGGACCCCAGAAGAGAGAGCTGCAAGGCCCTGAATCCACCTGCGGAGCCTCACAGGCATAATCAGCCCCACCTTCCTGCCCACAAGGCTTTTCCCATCATGAAGATCTGGGGGTTTGCCCCCACACGAGTCAGGGTTACCCCTCCATAGTGCTCTCTGAAGTGTCCCAGAATCCCAAAAGCCAGGTTTCCAAACCAGCCCCACTGAGCAGCAGTGCAGAGCGAGGGTGGCAGAGACTGCCAGACCCCCCAGCACCCCTGGCCAGGAGCAGCAGCACAACGGGAAGTGCGGCTCCCACGGCTCTCCCACGGGCTCTGGAGAGCCAGTCCTGACCTTTGGAACCTCCTCACCTGCACCCACAGCCCAGCTCCCCTTCCTGCTGAGGCAGGGACAGGACAGGGCCTGCAGGGCTCTGACTCCTGAGGACAGCCCCAAAGCTCCTCACGAGCAGGATCAGACCTTGAGAGGTGTTTCAGGTGAAACAACACCCTGAGAAAGTCCCAAAGCACGTCAAAGCTGTGTGGTGGAGTCCTTTATCCAAATTCTACAAATGGGGAAACAGAGGTAAAGTGAAATGCAGTGATTTGGACCTTCCACAGCAGCAGTGAGTGACCTGAGGACAGCTCCCTCACCACCACCCTCACTGTGCTCCAGACCCCAGGAGATGAGCCAGGGCAGTTTGTAGCAAGGGGTGCAGCCCCCGAGCCCCCCGTGGGTCCTTCATGCCTGGACTGGGAACACTTCAGCAGGTCCAGGGCCACAGGGGCTGCCCCTGCCCGGGGCTCAGAGCTCAGAGCTGCCTGCACCCATCCTGAGGGTCTGGGGGGATGTGCTGTGTTGCAATTGGAAGCAGATTCACAAAGAGAGCCTGTGTTCGAGCACTGAGCTATAAATACTCCTTTTTTAAAAGGCATAACTGGAAAAATGTCTAAATGTCTATTTTTGCCTCCTCTGCTTCACCCACTCGAAACATTGACATCATACCAAGCTCCTACTGAGGCAGAGTCGCTGCGAGAGCTGGAGCAGCACAGCACAAGTGCTGGGACGGGAGAAAAGCATCTTTGTGTCCTGGAGCATGGAGCAGTGCTCGGGGAGGGGGATTCTTGCTCGGAAATGGCAGCTCCTCCACTGCTCCGTGCCTCTGACACAAATGACTCAGCAAAGGCCAGGTCAGGCTGGCACAGCTCTGCCCTGCCTCCTGCCAGGGCCAGGACTCCTCCAGGAGCCTTCCAGCAACCTGGGCTCAGCCCCAGCAGCCAGACTTGGAGTGATTTCCTTCACAGAATCACAAAAGAGTTTGGGCTGAAGGGACCTTTAAGGCTCACGTGCCCCCGGGACCGAGGAGCTGCTGCCAGACCTGGGGGGCACTTCCAGCCCAGCCCCAGGAGATGCCCCAAGCCCCTCAGACCCCTCGGACCCCAGGGCATGCTCGGGCAGGAGTTCCTGCACCCCCTGCACAGCTGGGCTGCCCAGCTGTGATTTGCAGGTCTGGGGAGGTCCCTTTTATCCTCAGCAACAACACAAAAGTCCACATTTCCCATAAAGTGAAGTTACTGAAACACTCATTTTAGGAATTACCAAAGCCAGCATGTCTGGGGTTTCTTGGTGGTTTGATTGTTTTGGAGTTGGTTTTTTTTTTTTCTCTTTTGCTTTCACTGTGGGTTTCCCCCCCTTTTCCCCCACAAGTGCTTTTCCGAACACTTGGTTTTGCCTGTTTCCATTTTACTCTAATTCGTCCTGGAGAAGCAACACTTCAGCCTTCACTAAAGACATAACGCATCTTTAACTACACTTTAATGATAAAATCATTGCCTGCCTTGAGTCCTTCAGACCCCTGGCCTTGCTGCAGGCAGCTGCCCTGCCAGAACATTTCCAAGACAGCTTCAAGATTCCTGAACTCCAGGCATGATCCAATAGCACAGAACAGACCCTGCTGCAGGGAAAATGAGACCAAGCTCGTGGGAGGAAAAGGAGAGCAGAGAGCAGCCCAGGACACCTCCATCCTGGAGCTGGCCTGGGACAGGGTTCCCCCCTGCAGGGACACTGGCACAGGGGGTCCTGGGACACCTTCCCACAGAGTCCAGCACACCTGCAAACACTTCCACACACAAAAGAGAAACGGGAATGTTTTCTCAGCCACCTCAGCTACCGTTCCTGGCTCTCCAGGGATGACTCCAACCTTTTCCTGCACCATTTCCTGCCACAGAACTGCCTGGAAATAGCTCTGGCCATCCACCTGAGGGATGAGGGTTCCTGGAGGAGGAGGTGTGAGGTGAAAATGGTTTAATGCAGAACCGGAGCCTCTGGAAAAGCCTCTGTGCAGCCGGGGGGAGGAGTGGGGGTGTTTTCCTTCTCCCCATCCCTGAGCAGGCACAAACAGCTCCCAGCTGCTCCAGCATCCTCTGCACGGGCAGGGCTGGCTGACAGCGGCCCTGGAGGGAAACGGGGAATGGGGAAATGGGGAAATGGGGAAATGCTGCTGCTCTGGGAATGGGGACTGAATGGGAACCCCAGAGCCAGGCCTGTAATGCAATGGGTGCTCAGCCCCACCCTGGGGCTCTGTCCCCCGCAGGTGCAGGGGACAATGACCCTGTCACAGACCCCAGGCCCCAGCTGGCTCTGCCCCCAGCCCTCGGCAGGGAGGCAGCGCTTGGCTGTGTCCCTTCCAGGATCCCCCGAACAAAGCCCCAGGGAAGAGCTGGAAAGGGAGCGTCATTTATTTATTTACTGATTTATTTGTTCCCAGTTCTGTGGCTCGTGACGAGCACTGGGGGCTGGCAGGGCCACTCCTGGGCACGGCGCTTGTGACGTGCTGCAGGCAGGGGGAGAAGCACCAGCCTCAAAATAGGGAAGGGAACAAACTTATTTATCCAGCCCCAGAAAGCGGTAGTTTCTCTCTCTCTTTTTTTTTTTTTTTGCCACATTTTCTCATTCTTCACATTTTTTGCCCTGCAGAAGCCAAACACCCTTTCCCAAAGCACTCAGCAGCCAAGTGGCACCGGTCCCACAGCAGCCAAAATCCCAGAGCTGCACAGCAGGAACCACACACTGCATGCAGCAGAAAATACTCATGATTATCAGAGGAGTTGTTTACAACTCCGGCAGGGTTTTCCAGGACAAACGGCTCCCTTAAGCAAATTCCATTTTGACAGCAAAAAAACGGGTCAATTTTTTTCCCCACCATCACAATTTAAATATTTCATTTCAAATGCAGAGGCTGTGGCTTGCTCCAGACCTGAGAGCAGGGAACAGGATGCATTTCCAACCCCTTCTGCTTCCATTCAATCAGCCTTTCAGGAAACGACTCCAAGAGTTAAATGCTGCTTGCAGGGGAGCTTTAATGGAGTCTGGAAAACACTCGGGAGCATCTTCCTTTGCTTGGCTCCAGCCGCAGCCAGGTCATTCCCTCTGGCCGGAGCACGCCAGCTTGCTCCGGGGCAGCACAGGCGAGGGAGGTTTTCTTGCAAAAATCACCCTGCGGCAAACCCTGGGCGGTGCCCGGGGGCTCTTCTTGGGAATTCCCGGGGATCGCTCCTGGATGACCGCGGCGCTCCGGGGTGCGGTGCGGGGCTCGGGCTGGGTGCGGGGCTCGGTACCGGGCTCGGTGCGGGGCTCGGTGCGGGGCTGGGGCTCGGTACCG
>VYXF01005978.1:30310-53903 GCA_013397295.1 Polioptila caerulea | reverse complement strand
TGCACTCCTCCTCCTCTGTGCCGTCTGAGGGAGCAGTGGCGGTGTGGCGGTGTCGCGACACCTCGAGCTCCCACCCCAGAGCTGATTTCTCAATAAAGGCCAGACAAACAGAGCCTGGGCTCCTGGCCCTGTTTATCTCAAAAACCAGCTGCAGCCACGATCCTGGGGGGCTGTGGGAGCTCCCCCCCTGCGCTGCCAGCACAGCTCTCAGGAGGGGATGGGCCACGGCCCCTGCTCAGAGCCCTCACAGGGCAGCACCCCCTGCACCCCCAGCACCCCCAGCAGCACTGGGGCACCCCAGCCTCTGCAGACACTTTTGGTCACCTCGGTGCCCTTTTCTCCAAGGCTGGACATTGGGGCTTGGAGCACCCTGGGACAGTGGGAGGTGTCCCTGCCATGGCAGGGGTGGCACAAGGTGAGCTTTAAGGTCCCTCCCAACCCAAACCGGTCTGAGATTCTCTGCTCCAGTCCAGAAACCAAATTAAAAAGCTTCCTTTGTGCACCACAAGCTGCCCCCTGCATGCAGCTGTGGCTCAGCAGCAGCCAGAGCAGGGCCAGGGCTCCCCGAGGCAGCAGCAGCCCCAGGCTCAGCCCAGCCAGGCTGTAAATCAGGCCCGGGGTGTTGGGACTCCACAGGAGCCCCCTTTGGAGAGCAGAGTGTAAAAGACCCCTCGCTCAAACAATGACCCTTTTGTGATGCTGGAAAAGGGCAAACCCAGAATTTTACAGTTCATTACAGAATTATGAATTCTGGGAGAGTGGGGACACACATGGCCCACTTTAAATCCAAATTAATGCAGCCGAGCTTCAAGACATGGACAGGCAAAGGTCCACAATTTTTTAGCACCATCCAAAAAAGCAGCACCAAAGACAGGAACAGACAGATACACAGCAGTGTCACCACACAGAGAACACAGCTTCTGCTTATCAGCCAGAGCTGAGGTGTGCTCAGGCATTCCCCAGTTTTCAGACATAATCACCAATTCACTTCATCAGCAGGCTGTGCTGTATCCCTGCCATGTGTGAGGCTGCATTTGGCTCCTTCTCTTCACCTTTTCATGATGAGAATGGAACAAAACCTGAGGGCAGGCCCTGGTGCTAAACTCTTGCTCAGTAAAGCTGAGCCTGCGGTGCCAGGGCTCAGAGCTGAACTCCCCCAGCCCCTGCCTGCCCTGCCTCCATTCCCCGCTGCAGGACGAGAGATTCTGGGCAATGCAAGGAAAAGCTCCGGAGGGAGGTGGCTTTTCTGAGAGCCATTCGATTCAGACAGCACCCAGCACAGCCTCATGCTGCAGCTCATGGGTTTAATCCTCAGAGCTGCTGGCAGCGGGACAGCTTTCACACCCTTATATTTAGAGAGCCTCCCCTGACAAACAGCCAAAGCTGCCGCCTGTAAATCAGGGGGTCCTGACAGGGCCCAGGGCAAGCCGTAAAAGCAAATGGGGGAAATGAAATTACAGGCTGCAGAGGGACCTCTGTGAAAGAATAAGCTTTTATTTGCTGTTTCTGAAGTTCACGATCATTAGAAATATGTCTCCCTCTTGTTCTTTCATTTGTTTTTGAGCCAGTCCCCGCTGTCAGGCCCCGGGCCCCCTCAGCTCCCCGTTCCCCTGGCTCTGGCCCGTGGTTCCCACATCCCTGGCTGGGGTAGCCTGGCCTGCAGGAGCTGACAGATCCCGGGTCTCCCGGCCCCGCCAGGGCTGGGGCAGGGGGGATGGCACCCGTGGCTCTCTGTGCCCAGGGGAGGCAGGAGCAGCCTGGCACCCACACCTCCCTGCAGCCCACGGGACCCCAGCCTTGGGGACAGGGTCCTGCCCGGCTGGAGGGCTCAGCTCAGGAGCCCTGGCTGAGGGTGGCCGTGTGGGATCCAGGCCTGGAGCCAGCCCTGAAGGCCTTTCCCGACATTAATGACTCTGCAGAGCCCCCTGACATGGAATTTTCACTCACACTGGCACATCTCCTGTCCCTCCATCCAAGGGGGAGCACAGGAAACTCCTGGGAGGAAGCAGCAGGCCCAAAAGCCTGACAAGCACTACTGGGAACATCTTAATGCTGCATTTTCTTACTTAGCATAGCTGGGGGATCCTCAGGACAGAGACTCGCTGCCTCCAAGGCTCCCATCAAGGGCTTTCCAACCTCTCAGCATAAGCAAAATGAGGAGAACCAAGTTCTCCTCTGACAGAAGCAAAATTCAGCTCTTCCTTGTCCTGTACAACCCCACAGCACATTGCTCCCATCTCCAGCAGGATTTTAATTTGACCCTAAGCACAAAGATGGAACAGCAATTGCAAAATCAACTGCTGGGAACCAAATCAAGCTGATGAAAGGATAAGAGCAACAAAAATCCCCTTTATTCATTCATCTGCTTCTACTGTTTGAAGTTCTCCAAGAGCAGCACCCAAGCCAAGCTCCTCCCTGTGTGTGAGCTGGGGGCTGCGTGATGGGGATGGAGAGAGAGGATCACAGGCTCTGAAAGGGGAGGAGCAGGACCGGATCAACAGAGGAGGCAGCACGGCACATTTGGGAAGTCAGGATCCCGCGACAGATTCCAGGGAAGGTGAAAAACCTTGTCTAGGTGCTAAGGCTACAGGGAAAAGTCAGCAGAAGGAATGAATAGCTAAACAAGTATTTTATTCCTGTTTACTCCAGAACACACTTGATCCAACATCAGGTGCAGTGGCCAAGTGCCCATGCACTTCTCTCAGGGGCTTTGGATCCCCTGGGAATTGAGCCAGGGACGAACTGGGGTGGCTGACCAGCCAAGGTCCCACCCCAGGCCAGGGGGTACCACACTCCCAAACACTTCCAAACAGGGGCCGAGGTGGGAATGAGTCCCTGTGGATCACATCCCCTCACCAAGCCCAGGAGCCATGTCCAGATTCTGGGGCCACCCCCAAACAGCCCCAAGGCTGGAAAGGACTGGTGGAAGAGGAGGGAGGAGTGTGAGGGTTCCCCAGCAGCAGGAAGGTGCAGGCAGTGCCTCCCCATTCCTGGGACGCTCCTGGGGACAGCCAGGAGCCAAGGCACGGGCTGGGAGTGCTGAGCAGTGACCACAGGAGTGCTGCTGCCTCTCCCTTCCAGTCAGCTCTGCTCTCTGCACACACATCAGCTGTCCTTTCTGCACTGCTGGTTTATAAAGGGGAAGAGAACACACACACGAATAAGGGGAGGTGGGCTCAGGACAGAAATCGTCGGTGCTACACCTGAGACACTGCAGTACCCATGCAAACAGCCCCAGAACATCAGGGGTGGCTCCTCAGCTGCTGCTGCTGCTCGTTTGACAACACCCAAAGCAGGGCAGGGTCTGCCCCAGAGCAGAACGGGGGTGCCCAGAGCAGCAGAGATCCTGGGCCAGGCTGCTGCTGCTCCAGCCAGCTTGGATCTCTAAGCAAGAGCTCGTNGTGCTACACCTGAGACACTGCAGTACCCATGCAAACAGCCCCAGAACATCAGGGGTGGCTCCTCAGCTGCTGCTGCTGCTCGTTTGACAACACCCAAAGCAGGGCAGGGTCTGCCCCAGAGCAGAACGGGGGTGCCCAGAGCAGCAGAGATCCTGGGCCAGGCTGCTGCTGCTCCAGCCAGCTTGGATCTCTAAGCAAGAGCTCGTCCCTGCTGTCAGACAAGCAGCAGAGTCTTGAATTAAACTCTGCTCAAGCTGCTGGCTTCTCCCCAAGCCCAGCTTTAGTCACCTTTCCTGTACTCCCTGCACGGGCAGCACCCTGGCTGGGAGAGGGACAGAGGGACGTGTCCATCCCACGGGAGCCATCAAACAGGGGACACCGAGCTGGGGGAGCCACCAGAGCACAGAAATTCAGGAGAAAGTGCTTGTTTATGTGAAAGCACAAGGAGGCAAATAGTTGACATTAAGCTTTTGGGGAGGTTGTGGGACTGGGCTGTTCCTTTCAGCCCTCACACAAAGGGCCCCTTTTTGTCTCGCTGTAAAACAGAAACCATATTGAAGGGTCTGTGGAATTTCTGGGCATTTTTTCCCCTGGGAGACACCGTGCCCTGCACTGCAATGCAGATGAAGCAGGATGCAAAGGGCAAGATGTTCAGAAGTGGCTCCACATCCGCCTCGGCCCTGCTGCTGCCACAGCCCCCCCAAAAAACCTCAGTGCTTCCAGGAGGCACGGAAACAGAGCCTGGAGGCTCCCACAGCTGGAGCTGCTGCAGGGAGCCAGCGCTGAGCCCATCCCCTTTGCAGAGGGGACAGCAGCTCCCACCCCAGCCCTGCTGGGCCCCAGGCTGCACCAGGCTCATCATCCCACATGGGTGTCCAGCTTCAGCTGTCCCCAGCAGTGACACCGAGCCCACCCACAGCAGCTCCCGGACCTGCCCAGCTCCCTGTCCCGGCAAGGACCAGGACGTGGCTGCTGCCCCTTCAGTGCTGAGGACGCCTCCCTGTTCAGCTGCTGGAAGTTACACACCACACTTTTGCCCCCAAAGTTTCCTGCCCCACAGGGCCTGGACCAGCCCAGGAACACCAGCCAAGGCCAGCAGCTGTGCAGGACAGGCAGCTCTGGATCACACAGCACTTACTGCAGCTCCTCTTGGCAAAAGCAGGGATTTCTCCAAGCCCACAAAGGCCCCCAGATGTACCTGGGTGACCCTCCAGGACCTCCTGCCATCTCAAAGGCCATACTGGGCACAGACCCCACCCCAGTGCTCAGCTGGAGCTCCTCACACCCCCGAGGCACCTTCTGCCCAGGTGTGATGGAAGAGCTCGTCCTCCGCGGGCTCTGCCCGGGAGCGCAGCTGGGACAGGAATGGGGACTCACACCCAGCACGGGCAAGGCTGGGAGAGTAGGGAGGGAAACCCAACCCTGACACAGCAGCCAGAGCTTCACAGAACCCCGGAATGGGCTGGGTTAGAAGGGTCCCCAAAGCCCAGCCAGTGCCACCCCTGCCATGGCAGGGACACCATCCACANTAGGGAGGGAAACCCAACCCTGACACAGCAGCCAGAGCTTCACAGAACCCCGGAATGGGCTGGGTTAGAAGGGTCCCCAAAGCCCAGCCAGTGCCACCCCTGCCATGGCAGGGACACCTTCCACCATCCCAGGGTGCCCCAAGCCCCCATGTCCAGCCTGGCCTTGGGACACTGCCCAGGGATCCAGGGGCAGCCACAGCTGCTCTGGGCACTCTGTGCCAGTGCCTGCCCACCGTCCCAGGGGACAATTCCTTCCCAAAGAAGTTTATAGGATCAGAGTCCCGTTGACACCAGGGTTTTAATTGCTGCTGTTGCAGACGTTTCCCCTCCTCGGCACTCAGCACCAGGGGGACAGACAGATTCCCTTCCCTCAGAGCCCCGGCACCGCTCCCAGCACACGGCCAGGGCAGGGAGGGCGTTTCAGGACAGCTCCGGTCCAGGGGCTGCTGACCCGGGACACAAAGCCCCCGTTGTCCCCCGTGTGAGCCCGGTGGCAGCAGGAGCGTGTCCTGCCCCCGGCACCGGCAGGGAGCGGCTCCGGCACCCCCCGGCAGCGCAGGGGGGCTGGCACAGGAATATGCTCCCGGTTAGCCGGGACACTCCGCGGAAGGAAAGAAAACCCCAGAGCACATCCACAGCTCCATCTGATGGAAACCTCCTGGAGAACAGCCGGACCCAGCCCGGCTGGGGCTGAGCATCCGCTGCGGCTCCCCCGGGCACTGGGAACAGCCTCGCCCACCCCCCACCCACAGCACGAGTTCCGCTGGAAATCAGAGTCAGGGAATGGCCCGAGCCGGGAGGGATCCTCAGGATCACCCAGCGCAGCCCCTGGCCCTGCACAGACCCCCAGAAACCCCACCCTGGGCATCCCTGGCTGTCCCAATGCTCCCGGAGCTCTGGCACTCGGGGCCGGGACCGTTCCCTGGGCAGTGCCCAGCAGGTCTTTAATAACAGAATGGAGACTCTTCTGCTTCCTGGTTTTTTTCTGCTTTCACTAGAATCCTGCTCTCCAATATGGGAAAAGGATTTCTGTGTGAAGGCTGAGATGAGGAGACATCTCCTCAGATGAGGAGACGTCCAACCCCAACAGCTAAAATGAGATGAGCTGGCTGAAAAGGAGTTGGGAAGAAAAAGCTCCAGCCTTCCAAGTGTTTTGCTGGAATAAATCTGCTTTTCAGAGCTGCTGACTTTTTGACAAGATGAAAAACTGGAAAACATCCACTTTGCATCAAAACCGTGATCAGGCAAGAGAACAGAAAATCTCACTTTTTAGTGAAAACAATCCCTGCAAATGGAAAACTTGCACTGTTTGTTTTCATTCTGCCACGAAATTCCCCTTAGCACAGGGAAACATTCCCAACCAGCGCCATCAGCACGTGGGCTGAGAGGAGAAGTGACAGGACAAGTGACACCGTGCCCCAGGCACGACATTCCAGGCACAGGGCTGGGCTGCTCCTGCTCCTGCTGGGCTCCCACGTGCTCCAGACCGGCCCCTGCTGAGCTGAGCCCCTCTCCAGCTGCAGACCCACGGAGATGTCACTGCCCAAACATCTCCCGAGCCCCGAGCCAGCACAGAATTCCCTGCTCCAGGCAGCTCCAGACTTTTGGCTTTGCTGCACTCAGTGTTCCCAACCCCAGCCCGGCCTGAGCAACCCGACCCTTAGAAATCACAGATTCATGGAATTGTTTGGGTTGGAAAAGTCCTCCGAGATCACCAAGCCCAGCCATTCCCTCACCCTAAGCCCTGTCCCCAAGCATCACATGCACAGCTTTTAAATCCCGAGGGATGGGGATGCCACCGCGGCCTGGGCAGGCTCTTCGTGGAGCAGGAGAGGACAGACAAGGTCATGTCACCCCCCAGTCCCCGAGCCGAGCATGCCACGACAGCCCAGCACACATCCCCGACCCACCCCGCATTCCCGGGAGGGGCTTTGGACACCGCGTGCAGCAGGAGCAGGGCCGGGCCAGCCGCCGTTTTTAGCAGGAAGATGCTCCAGGGCTGTGACACGTCCCTGCCCCGCCAGAAATGTGAGACAGGAACATTCAGTGTCCAACCAGATCCGTCTCAGTTTGTATAATCCACCTTCCAAGGGCAGGGAACCTACCCACGCCCATCCCAGGAAACTCAGGATGGGCTCCCCAACCCCAGCTCCTCATTCCTGCACAGCAAACAAGAGAACGAACACAAGGGCAGGAGAGGAAACCCTGCCCAGACCCACCACCAAATATAACCCGGGCAGGGCCAGAGCACCCGAGCAGCAAGACCTGTCCTGCGCACGAATTATCCCTCGGCTGTCACATTTGTTGTTTAATTAAATTACTCTGAAGTGTTTCAGCTGCAGCAGCCCCTCCTTTCTGTTGTGTTTTCCCCCTGCACCCCAGCACAGATCCCCCCAGCCCCGGGGTCTCCAGGGCTTCTGCCGGAGCAGCAGCTGCACACAAGGATAAAAATAAAATTTACGCATCCAGGGAAGAAATTCCCTCCAGGAGTTGTGGGCAGCATTCCCAGAGTCCTGCAGCACATCCAGAACAACCTGAGGGGATCTGTGGGATTCCTGGAGGAGCTGTTCCCTCTTTTGTCCAGAGGAGATGCTCCAGCAGCAGGGCTCAGCCCTGGACACATCGGGGGTGACAGAGGCCACCAGGAGCTGCTCGGGGGACAGAGGGGCCAGCAGGACACCTGATCCCTCACTGAAACCCCAGCTCAGCCACCCACAGTGAGATCTGCACTCTGCTTTCCTCCAAGTGTCCCCAAGAGTTTTGCTTGCACTTCCCTGTATCCCTCACACACTCCCGCATGGAAGCTTTGGATGTGATTTCCAAGAGACACCAACACCAAAGGAGCCCGGGCCCCAGGAGCACAGGATTAATCATCTGCAGCATTGTCTGTCCTGAGCTGGGCTCAAGCAAAGCTCCCCATGAATTCCTGCCTGGGGTCCAGCTCAGCTCTCCTGTCCCCAGCTCAGCCTTCCAGCCCCCTCTGCCTCCCCTCCCCTGCACGGGACATGGAAGTGCAAACCAGAACGATCTTCCCAGGGGCGAGGAGGACAAAAGCCAAGAACTGTCAAAGCGAGGGCCCCCCTCCCACCCTGCCCTTTCCCTGAGCTGCTGGGGAAGGGATGTCTCGGATTAACACTCCATAAAGTGCTCCAATCCTAAAAACAGAGGCACCCTCAAATGGAAGCACAGACCACTACGTGCAAGAGCATCCAGAGATTTCTCTTGCCAACAGTGACACACCCTTGGCTGGAGCTCCCTCAGCAAAAGGTTAATCCCCTCCAAAGTGCTGGGTTTCTTTTCCACAGAAAAGTCCTGTCCGAGCCATCAGCCACATCCAGGCCCTCACCTGTGGGACTCAGCCCTGCACAAGGGACATTTAACACCTCAAATCACCCATTGGGTCTCAGATACTCCGTGGCCAGAGGAGCCAGAGCAGGGCATTTGGATCCAATTAGTTTCCCTAATCTGCCCTGAAATTCAGCCAGGGCTGGGGCTGCTCCAGCGGCACACATGGCCTGGAGCAGGAGAGGCACAAGTCCCTCAGAACATCCTCTCCAGCGTGGATCTCCCAACAGTGCTGTTCCTCACTCCAAGAGCAAATTCACTCCACTGAAGTTTTCCTGCTCAGCAAAACTGACCCCTCCTCCCTGCAGCAACCTCTGCCTCCTCCCTCCAGCCCTGAACCATCAAACCCCTTGGGAAAATCACAAGCAGAGCCTACGGGCGAGACAGAATAAAATTCCTGCATGTTTGGTTTTTTGGGGTTTTTTTGGTTTTTTTTCTGTTTTTTGGGGTTTTTTTTTCTGTTGAGAGCAAATAAACCCCAAGCTGCAGAAAGGCTTCCAGCTCCCCCAGACACCTCCTGTGCTGCAGGAACTGCTGCTCTGCCACATCCGACTGCAGGAGCCAGGGCTGGCAGGAATGGCAGTGTCTGTAGAGACTTGGATTAGGATCCTTTTTCATGGACCCCATCGATCCCCTACTGCTCAGCCCCCATATCTGCTGGGCAAGCGTGAGGGGACACAGCAAAGTGAGAGAATTCCCATTCCTTGGCTTGTGGAAGTCAGGGAAGTTTGTGGAGGCCAGCTGGGATCTCACCCATTGGGGCATTTCTTTGGGAAGTTCAAATGGATGTGAGGATCTTGGGAGAAGGGCCCAGGTCACCAAAGGGCCCCAGAGAAGGAACAGGGCTGGCTCTGAGTGGGCAGGGCTGGCTCTGAGCAGGACCCAGCGCCAGCTTTGGTCACCCCGGGGTGACTCTGGGCAGCTCCAGGATTTCTGAGGAGCAGGGAGAGGCATTGGGAGCGCCTCAGTCTGCTGAGCAGCTCCCGTGTGACGCGACTCGGGGCTGCTTTGGCGCCCTGCAGACGCCACAAGAGCGGACATTTCGTTCAGCCAGGGCTGCACCGAGCTCGCCTGGTCCCCGCAGAGCTCCTGACTCCAGCCCTGACCACAGAGGCACGGGAGGGAGCGAGGGCCCAGGGCCTCTTCAGCAGGTCCCACTCCAACATCTGCTTCCCATGTTCCCCTGGCAGCGCTCCAGGCGCACACAGCACACTTCTGTCTGTCTGTCTGTCTGTCTGCACACAGCAGGGCCCTCTGTCTGCTCCAGCACCGCTGCCACGGATCCCAGCAAAGCTGGGGAGGGCACAGAGCAGCTCCCTGGGGGACACCCCGCAACCCCTGGGACCGAGCGAGGTGATAAAGCCGCTGCAGTGGGGCAGGAGGGACCCCTGCCCACAAAACGGGGCGGGAAAGCAGCACAACCCCGACAGGTAAAACCCAGCAGAGCCACCCAGGGCACTTGGCCACTAATTAACATCAGTTAGCGGCAAACAGGGAGGGCGAAGTTACACCTGGGGCAGCGAACTGCTGCAAGAGATTAAAAGTGAGGCTCGCTTTCCTGCTGCGCTGCCTGAAGCACAAGCCGACTATTTCCCGATATTTCAGGGAGAGCGCTTTTCAGGAAAGCTTCCCGCAGTGCTGGACGACAACTGAGGAAAACCAGAACCGCGACCCTTCACCCTGGCACAGCAGAGCCCCGAGGTCCGGCACAAACCATCTCCACCTGCAGCCACGGCTGAGTTTCAGCCCAGGGGAGATTTAAGTTTATCAGGAAAACCCTCCCGAAGTTTTGCAGGGAAGCGGCGCGAGGGAAATGCCCAGGCTGGAGGCGCACGCTGTGGGGATTCTCTGCTGTACCCCTGCCCATCACCCGTGCCCATCACCCGTGCCCATCACCGCTCTCACCTGAGCTCAGGCCCTCGAAGATGTCGATACAAGGTTTTTCCATCCACGTCAAGTGGTCAAATGCATCTTGCTCTGATGGCTCCAGGATTTTCTTTAAAAAACTCCCCATTTTTCTCACCGAGTCTGTAGTGAGGGTACAAAACAGACAAATTAGTGTTTGGCTACGTGGTCGCCAGCGTTTTTCCCTTTATTCTCCCTTAAGGACAGGTCACGATTGTGCCAAAAATCACACTGTGAAAGGCCAGTGTCCATAAAGGGAGTGGAGGAGTCCGCAGCTGTACGGGAATAAAGGGAGGGTCCATCGGGCCATATCCCGGGAGGTCTCTCCCGAGGTTTTGGAGGTGCAGCCTCGTCCTATCCCAAACTCCCGGCCGCGTGCTGCCCTCTCCCTTTCCTCCTCGGCTGAAGGCACAGCTTCAGAATCTCCTACCCTATACCCCCCTCGGACACGTGTGGACATTTCCCCCCAAAGCCGGGAGGTTCAGGCTGCCTGGGCTCCGCAGCGGACTTCGCACGGACCCCTTTGTCCATTCCCCTAAAGCGCAGGGGTCGAACTCGCTGGGTCTGTAACCAACTCGGGCGGCGTGAGGCCGCTAGAGACCGGGACTCATTTCAGGGTCATTGAAACCCATTTCGGGGACATTACGCCCATTCCTCCTACAGCCCCCTCGAGCGGTTTGTGAAGCATCAGCACCCGCGGTCCCCGTCAGGAGCAGCCTGCAGGGAGCCGCTCTGTGCCCGCAGTCCCTGCAGGGGTGCTCGGTGCTCACCTGCCTGGCTCGGGAGCGCAGGTGAGCCCGACTGAGAGCCTTGGAACCCGCCCTGGATGTCGCACACGGAGCTCACGGCTTTGGCAAGCACAGGCAGGTGGCAAAGTCACCAATCCTAAAGAGAAGCCAGGGTTCGAGCTGGCGACGGACGTGTCAGCCCCATCCTCCCACATTGAGTGTTCTTTAAAGCCGGGTTATTGAGGAAACTTCCCAGTCTGTCCGGTCAGGAGCTGGGAGTCCCACTCCCACCCCAGACTGCCTGCACCGGGGTGTGAGATGCCGCTGGACACTGGGCCAGCTGGCCTAGCTGGGAGCTGGCCAGAGTGTCCGGCCCGGGGCTGCAGACACTCCCTGCTGTCCTGTCCTGTGCCCTCTCCCTCGCTGCCGTTCCCCCAGCTCAGCTCCCCCCTCCATCCTCCCGGTCCCAGCCTCAGCCATCCCCGTTTTCCCACCCGCAGGGTGCATCCCTGGCTGCAGCAGCCGAGCAGGGAGCGGGGCCGCGGTGCTGGAGCCACAGGACACACCAGGAACGCCGCTGTCACTGCTGGGTGCCCGTGACAGCACAAAGCACCCCCAGCCCCCCTTAGAGGGGAAGGCGAAGCCCAGCCCAGCTGCCTTCATCCCCTAGAGCCGCCTCCTCAGTCAGTGCCACCAGCTGAGCCCGGCCCCCGCCACCCCGCACACCCCTAAGAGGGGTTTTTAAGGTCTGGGGGAATTCCTCCTTTGCTGGATTCCTCTTTGCTGTGTCAGCCGGGTGCTCTGAGGGCTCCCAGAGCGGGAGCACTCAGCTCATTTCCTTAGGAAACCAGCCCCAAATCAGCCTGGATGTCTCCAGTCGTTCCTGTCTGCTGTGCATGGCCCTTGTACAGCCTCATCTGGCTCTCCGAGTGCTTCTCTGTTCCGCGGTTACCTCCGCACGGGGATGTGCCTTTTCCTGGGCAGCAGACACAGATCCTACAGGAATCCCCACTGTGACAGCACAGCTGCCATGTCCCGGGTCCTAGAAAAGCTGTCGTGGTTTTAACCACGGAATAACCGCTCAGGGGCCGCTGGCAGCTGACTCTGAGCCCCCTGCCCTGGGCAGGGGCGGTGTCCGGGCAGAGGGGGCAGAGCCGCGGGGCGTTGCCATGGACCGGCGCTCTCTGGGTATCACCTCACAGACCCTCCTGAAGGGGCGGTGGCACGGTGTGACCCCTCCGTGCCCCGGAGGAGGGGACAGCACATCTGTATCGTGTTTTGGGGCAGGTTTCCATAATCGCAATCCTGAGCAGTGCAGTCAGGGAGCAGGAGGGGGGACGCCCGCGGCTGGGGCAGAGGGCGGGAGCTGGAATGGGCTGGGGTGGGAGAACGTGGGAGGATGCTCCCAAAAAGACAGCAGGAGGAACCAACAAATCCACGTGAGCCGAGGAACTCCACCCAAGCCGAGCCCGGGAGCGGGGCTGATCCGCGGCCAGGGCAGCCCCTCTCACGGGTGGGCAGAGTCGGGGCTATCCCCATCCCCATCCTTGGCAGCTCCTGGGCACGGCCTGGCACCTCCATCCCTCCCTCTGGGGAGTCGGGGGGCTCCTACAGCCGAGCCCCTTGGCGGTGACGCTTTGCAGGGAGCCCCGAGAATAAAGCAGCTTTTGGCCCGTCCCCAGGGCCGTGTCCGGCCGGGCCGGGCCGGGAGTTTCAGCGCTGAGCTCACTCCTGTCCCAGCCCCAGCGTGCCCCCGCCCTGTGCTGGAGCAGCAGAGATGCGGGAGGGAGGCTGCTCGCAGGGAGAGGGGAGGAGAAGGGATCAGAGCTGAGCATGAGGTTATTCCACCTGGAAAAGGGCAGGTTTTCTGCCCGGGGGATGCTGGTGGCCCGTCCCAGAGGGATGAGGGCAGCGGGGGGCGAAGGGAACAACTCCCAAGGGAGGTCTGAGCCCCCCAAGGCCGAGCGATCGAGAGCTGGGAATGCAGGTTCAGAACAAGCAAAAAGAGCTTTTTTCTGGTTTGTGGTTGCTCTGTGACAGGATGGGGCACAGGTCCTGTGCTGTAAGGGCCGGAGGGAACTCAGGGAAGAGGTTTCCATAGGGAAGAGGTGTCTGCAGCCATGGAAACACCCCTGGCTCCAACAGCCCCTGCCCTGGGAGAGCGCAGCCCTGCACAGGAGGTGTCAGCACCCCCTGCCCACCCTGGCAGGCTCCGTGCTGCCCCAGGGATCAGCCCAGCCTGGGTCTGCCCAGGGGGCACCAGGAGCTGATGCAGAGGGTCCCCAATGGACAGAGCAGCCCAGTGCTAAGGAAACACATCCAGAGGAGGATTCCAGGAGCTCCCACTGGCTCAAACATTCCTGGAAATGAATAATCACTTCCTCCGGGAGCCCCCTGCCCTGGGAAGAGCCTTTCTCTGGAAAAAGCAGCATGAGGACAGCGTGAGCCAGCACAGCTCCGGGCTGGGCTCTGGCAGAACAGGGAGTCAAGGCCACTCCTGGTGTGACACAGATCCGGCCAAACTGAGCATCACTTCCACCAAACCCCTGTCCCTGCAGAGTCGGGCACTCGGCATGGCCTGCACCATCCTCCCCGGGGCTGGGCTCCTTTCCAGGTGCCTTTGGGATGTGCGGGGGGAGTGTAACAATTTCCAGGGTTTATTGTTTACAGCCAGAGGTGCTCATTCTTTGAGGGACACACAGGGGAATGCCTGTGGAGCCACCTCCGAGCCATTCATTCTCCGGGATCACATCCAAGAGGTCTCACCACAGTCCCAGAAAATCCTTCTCCATCCAGCATGACACACATTCCTCCTCCTCTGCCTGGTTAAGAGACCCTCAGGGCTGGGCTGAGCGCTCTGGAGGGGTTTCCCAGGATTCTTGGGCAGGATTGCTCAGCCATGCCCAGCTCCACGGGGCCTTTCCTTGCAGGAGGAGCTGGGCTGGGGGCACAGACCTGCCCCAGCCCCCAGCCCTCCCTGGGCTGTCCCAGCTCCCGGAGTGTGTGGGATCCACAGGAAAGCCCAGCACGCTGGGGAAGGGCAGAGGGCAGGACGAGATAAGAACATCCCCAGGAAATCTGAGTCCCCCTGGTGTCCCAGCAAGTGCTGCCAGCCTCTCCCTGCGCAGCCGAACAGCCTCAGCAGTGCCAGGGACTGCTGTTCCTGTCGGGAAGCAGTCACTGAACAGCACCTCTCGGTGTCCAGGCAGTGCTTCCACAGCTGGATCCAAGTCCGTGCTTCAAATTCCCTCCAGACACCGAGATCCTCCCCGTTTTCCCTCGCAGCTGCTGAGTCCTGCACACTTCCAAGGTTTCAGCCCTTGAGCTGTGCTCATTTTTTATTCCCTTTCCTTGAAGGCCCCGACACATCCCCGGGATCTGGCGGCTCCCGCCTGGACGCGCTTGGGCGTTGCTAAATCACATTTAAGGAAAACAGCTCAGAGTGTCCCACACACGGACCCAGCGTCTGCCAGGGCTGCAAGCAGCAGCCAGATTCTGGCTTTGTGTTCGGGATGACACAGGAAAGACGGAATGTCTCCCCTCCGACACCGGGAAGGGTCACACAGATGGCTTCCAGGCCCAGCACAGCTTTAGGACACGGGATAATTCCCGTGCACTTGAGCTGTGCTGCTTCCTCTTGTGTAACTACAAGATTTTTGCAGCTGGAAGTCAGAGGTCCTGCGGCTCAAACCACGAGAACAGAGCTGAGAGCTTTGCCAAGAGGGGCCAGGGCTGGAATTTCCTCCTGGTACTTATTTAGAGCAGGAGAGACCTGAGCTGTGGGTTCACATCTGGGGCTGTGGATGCTCCAGGCCAGAGGAGGATGCTCAGCAGGCAGAGCTGGGAGTTATTCCCTGAGGGAATTGCAAGGCTCCCGCTGCTTCCACACCTTTGGGTGCTCGTGAGCTGAAGTTAAGCTGGCACTGAAGTTCAAAAATCCACGTAATCCATCCCAAATCCATGGGCAATCCCACCGAGCCTGCCACACGCCTTCCTCTCCCAGCCTGGTAAAGGCTATCCCAGAACAGGGAAATATGGATTTCCAGGGAAATCTGCCTTCCCTCAACCAGATTGCACAGGTCAGGGGGAGCCAGGCAGCGACAGCCAAACTCTGCAGGATCCTCCAGCTTGTGTGAGGATCAGCTCATGGATCAGCCCATGGATCAGCCCAGGGATCAGCTCATGGATCAGCCCATGAATCATCCCAGGGATCATCCCAGGGATCAGCTCATGGATCAGCTCATGGATCAGCCCACGAATCAGCCCAGGGATCAGCCCATGGATCAGCCCAGGGATCAGCCCATGGATCAGCCCAGGGATCAGCTCATGGATCAGCCCAGGGATCAGCTCATGGATCAGCCCATGGATCAGCCCATGAATCAGCCCAGGGATCAGCCCACGGATCAGCCCAGGGATCAGCCCATTCCCACCCATTCCCATTTGTCATTGCCTGCCTGGACTTTCTCTTTTTTGGCAGAAATCCTTGCAAGATGACAGCTCTTCCTACAAACGCCCGTATTTTCTTGCAGACTTGGATGCAGATGGAAAATCCTCCTTTGGTCACTTGGACTCTAATTTTTAATGGGCTTTTCCACCTGAGCCCCTGGGCAGAGCCCTTTCCTAGGGAGCGTTTGTTAAATCACAGCTTTTCCCCCCAAACGGGGGCGGGCCCGAGGGCTGTTGGAGGAGCCAGCCCAGGCAGCCGGTCCCACACACACAGAGCTGGCAGCAAATTCACTTTTTACTGCCTTTTTCCAGCTGCAGCGGTTGCTCACACCCCCTGGAACACCAGAGCAGTGAATCATGTTCCCGTTATATCCCCTCACATCCCGCTGTGCCCCTGCCCGGCCCCAGCGCTGGTTTTGGGGCTGTCCCCCCTTTGTCACCTCTCCGCGAGGAGCGGCAGCGTGGCCGGGGTGGCACCCGGGGAGGTGACACCCTGCCCTCCGCGGTGCCACTGCCGCGGGTGGCTCTGGGCTCCTCAGGACTGATCCCGGGAGGTGTTTCCAGCCAGCCCGCCCTGGAAGCTCTCTCTACTGCCTTTTTGAATTATTATTTATTTAATTGTACTTTAGAAAAGCGTACGGGCTCCCTCTGCTGCCGCGCGGGTTCGGAGAGGGACGGGGATGGATCCCAGTCCGGGCAGAGGCCGGGGGCACCCGGGGCAGGGGCAGCCCAGATGTGCCGCTCCAGATGTTGCTGCTGCTGCCCTCAGCGGGGCCGCGGGGATGAGGAGGGTTTGCCAGGGGCTCGCTGGTTCGCTGTCCCCTAAAGGACAGCCTGGTCACAGCCCAAGGGACGCTGCCCTTCCCACCCCGCCGCAAACCGTGAGGAGAAGCCCCAGGGGTGTCCGGATCCGGCGATTTTCTCCCGTCGGGCTGAGGGTTGGGGGTGTCCCGAGTGCAGCAGCTGCTCTGGGGAGCTCAGTCGGGTCCCCCACACGCAGCTGGGGGTGCCTGATGAAGGCTCCACACCCCAGAACCCCAACCTGCACCCAGCCCTGGCGGCTCCCCCGCCCCAGCTCCCGGCTGAGCCCCAGCTGGGAGCTGCTCTGTGAGCCAGGGATGGAGCAGGGGCCAGGCAAAGTCCCTGTCCCCATCTCCTAATTAAACCAAACTTTGGGGCACAAGCCTGCAATTCAAAACATGGGAAATCGAGGGCTCACAAAAGGCCAGGGAATCTTTTTATCCTCATCCAAAGAGATTTTAGGTGAGGTTTGGGTTGGGACCTCTGCCCACAGGTGGCACCTCCAGCGGGCTCTCAGTTGCTGGGGAGGTGTGGAAGTTCCCAACACCAGAGGTGATACAAATTCCTTCTAAAACAGGGGCTGGATGTGAGGGAGGCTCCAACAAGAACAAAAGATAATCCAGGTACTGGTGAAAAGAAAGTGAGGCGAGTTTAAACCTTAGAGGAGAGGGGACAGGTGACGAGCACAGAAGGTCCCACTGGGGCCGCACATCCCCTGAGGGGCACGGGTGACACAACCATAAAACAGAGCGGGCCAGCAGGGGTGCCCTGAGGGGGAAAGGGTGAGCAACAGCGAGCCCTGCCCTGCAGGAGCAGGGGCCGTGGCAGAGGAGCTCAGTGACTCACGGGCTCCACGGTTACCGTGCAGTTGTTTACACAGGGGTTGGAAATAAAGCAGGAGAAAACGCTAGAGAGCTCACCCAAAATGAACTAAATGGAAGGAGGCTGGTGACACAGAGAGGGAAAGCTCAGAGGAATGACTCCCCAGGCCCAGGAGGGTTCCAGGAGGAGTCCGGAGGGCTCCGGGATGAACTCAAGGAGCAATCAATCCCCAGGCTGATGCTCCTCCCGGGGCCGGATGGGTGGGACGTGGCCAGTGTGATCCTGATGGATTTTAAGGATTCTTGGAGGAATGTGAGGAACAACAGAGCAAAAAGTCCAAGTCCCCCGTGCAGCAAACTGTTGGGACTTCTACAGACCAGGGCTCCCAGAGAGAAAAATCAGCTGAAGAACCTCAGCGTGGCCTTGGCAAATATTCTGGGAAATATTAAAGTTCTTGGAGATGTGCAGCAATGGGGATGGGCTGGCCTGGCATTGACAGCCATTAATTGGGGAATTTACAAATTAACAGTTGAGGGGAGGAAATCCACCAAAAGGGTGGGAATAAAACAAAAGCGTGGGAGCTTCTGTGCCCGGGGAAGGTCACCAGAGGGGTTCCCCAGGAACACAGGGGTTCCATGTGGAATTCCTTGCCACAGGAGGTTTTCCATGCCCGTGATTCCTGAGCCAGCATCAGGCCTGTCAGAGCTGCAGGTGCCGTGATTTTCCATCAGCAATTCCTCAGCAGCAGGGCCAGAAACGGGAGTTTGAGTTAGGGGGAACTTTGGCATGGTCAGAGGGGCCATTTCCACAGCAGCCAGCTCAGCTCTTGGAGGCAGATCTCGTTTGTCTGGGCAATAATTAATTCAGTACCTGGCATGCTCCGGGGCTGCAGCTCCATGGGTTTGCTTCCTGGGCTTTAAACCCTGTCTCCTCCTTCTCCTCCCAAAATACCCCTTAGGAAAGCAGGATGCTTCCCTTCCCAGGCTGCCAGAAGGGCAAACCCAGCCATCCTCCAGAGCTCTGGGCTGCAGCTGTGCCCACGGAACAGCCCGAGGGCAGCCAGCAGGGAGCTCCTGCCCGAATGTCAGGGACCCCAACAGGGCTCTGCCTGTGAGATGGGGACAACCCCAACCCCACCTTCCAGCTGTGCTTGCACCATCCCAGCTGGATTTCACTATTTCAGAGCAAAGGCTATTTATTATTATTATTATTATTACTACTTTCATTATTATTATTGCTCCTGGAGTATTTCTGCTCTGTAAACCCTCCAAGTCCAGCCCCACCCAGGTCTGAGGCCAGCAGTACCCAGCTGATGCTCAAGGAGCTGGCTCAGTGTGGAGTCCTGGGGCTTGTGGCAAAAAGCACATTCAGAGAATTTCTCAGCTCTGAGGCAACTCCCACTTCCTGCTCCCCAGGAAACCCCAGCACACAGCGAGTGAGAATCAAACCAGACTCACACCCAGCTGCAGCAGAGATAAGAAATTTGGTTCAGATCCACGACAGAAATGCAATAAACTGCCAGTTTCTCAGAAGCCAAAAGCCTGAATGTTTGCCAAGAGCTAAAAATAACCCTAAGAAGGCTCTATTTAAAGGCACCTACTAAGAAATGCCTCTGTCCTTGGTTAAATAAACTGCAACTTCCAGAAAAGCCCTGTTTTCCAGGAGTCTGGGGGGAGCTTTGGCAGCAGGTGAATAAACATTAAGTCCAAAGCTTTTAGCACTTTCAGGAGCAGCAGCTCGTGGCTGGAGCTGTGCCAGCCCCTCGGCCCAGCAGCGAGCAGGGCCTGGCTGGGCTGGAGCAGGAAGGATTCCCATTCCTCCCTGCAGGACCTGCACGTCCCCATGGGGCTGCTGGGCATCCTTACCTGGGGGTTCGACTGAATTTGGCCTCTTTGCACTGATTCCCTGGAAATAACTGATCCCTTGGATTCAGTAAATGGGCACTGAATTCCTCTGGGGCTGAGAGGGTCTGGGCAGGGGCACCTCTGAGTGCCCTCGAAAGGAGCTGAGCCCTGGAGAGAAAACAGCTTCAGCTGTGCAGGGTGACAGCCCAGCAGCTTGGGCAGTGTTTGCCCAGGGAAAGCTCTGCAGGGCCCTGGAGCTGTGCCAGAGCTGGGGCAGCAGCACTGTTCAATGGGCAGTGAAACCCTGCTGAAGGAGCCTGACAAGGACACGGGGCAGAAAGGAAGCGGAGCCATGAACCACAGAAGGGATGTCTGGGCTGTTAAACAAAGCAGTATTTTAATGTCAAGATTTTATAAATACATATTTACAAAAGGAAGGGATCAATCCAAAGAGTTAAACAAATGTCCAGCTGCCAGTACTGCAGAGCACAGGGAGGGGAACCAGGATACTGCAGCCCCAAATTCCCAGCACCCAGGAGTCAAACCCAACCCACACTCCTCAGCCAGAGCCTTCAGCACCTGCTGCTGTGGGAGCACGAGCTCAGGGCAGGAGCCCACGAGAAGGAGCTCACCCCTGTGCAGAGCTGGGCTCAGAACACACCACTGCCACCCCTCTGGGCACTGCCAGCCCCCACCCCACAAACCCAGCTGATTCCCCAGCTCAGACTCCTTGGGGAGCTCAGGCACTGCAGGGGGGGATCACCCTGTGCCAGGGAGCTCAAATCCCCACAGCCCCTGGCCTGAGGAATGGTCCCAGTGGCCCCCCAGGACACCCCTTGGCCTCAGGGTGCCAGGCCAGGCAGCCAAGGCTGCTCCCACAGCCCCTGGCTGCACGGGGTGCTGCCTTCCCTGCAAACCATTCTACTCCTGCACTCTGTGCAGGCAGGCCCAGGCCTGCAGGGATCCCCACAGGGCTGCAGGATGTTCCCCAGGCCTGGGAATGCTGCAGAAATCCAGGGCCTGCTCACAGGTCACTTCATGAGGCTTCAGGGCTCTTCCAGCAGCTCCATTTCCTCCAGATGCCCCTCACTGCAACCACTCAGGGCCATTCCAGCCACACCGTGAGGGATGCAGGGCCAAAAAATCACTCCCCACATTGTAACAGAAGCAGCAACAAGAGCAGAACCTGTCCACACTGAGAGTACCCAAGGGCTGAAGGAGCAGGAGAGTTCCCAAGGCTCAGCTTGTACATGGCTTTTCTGAAGAATCTCCAGCAATTTTCTCTTAACTCATCCAGTAGTTCTAAACCTGTATGAAACCCACTCAGGCTATCTTTTAATTTAAAGTTAAAGCAAATTAATTCTTGTTAATCAAACTAAAGAGAGGACTTAAACACAAACTGCTAGTGGAAAACGGAATATAACTTGCCAGGAGTGTTAACCTCAAGTCTTGCACAATTTATTTACTTCTTTTGATTTCACACCTCGTGTGCAGCTCCCAAATTGGTCAGAGCAACCTCCTCTGTGGGTCACTGCTGGGAATGCAGCCTGGCTGGACGCTCCCACCACACTCAGGATGCTGCTTGGTCCTCTGTAGCCATGGTCTGCAGAGGCAAGATCAAAGAGGGCAGGAGAACTGAGAGTCACTGCTGGGATTTTGGGGCAAAACCTTCATTTGTGCCAGAGCTTGAGAGTGGCCTGGGCATCTGGGCAACCCCTGCCAGGGTGCAAGAATTCAGGAGCAAACCAAGGAGGGGATGGGCCCAGCACAGAGTGCCAAGATAGGTCCATCAGTGTTTGAGCTCCTGATCAGTCCTGGCAGCAATTCCAGCAAATCTCTGTGACCCTGTGGCAGCCAAACCACCTCTGCCAGAGTCATCAGTGCAGCCAGAAAGAGCAGCCCAGCAGCAGGGAAGTGGAACTGGGGTGGCTGTTCCTGCTGGAGCATTTGCTCCCTTTCCTGGAAAGAGGAAACGCAGAGCTGGGGGAGAACGGGAGCTCTGAGAAGAGCTGGGGGGAAGAGAACACAAAGGGCAGTGGCAGCCCTTTTAGCCAGGAGAGTTATTTCCACCACAGCAGCCATATTCCAGCAATTCCCATGGCACTGACCCCTGGCACCAGGCAATGCCCCAGTGCAGCACACGGGGCTGGATGGCAGCAATTAGCATCACTCGAGTTAAGGGGCTCAGGCAGCAGCACGGGAAGGGCCCCACTCACAACTCCAGCCTGTTCCCCAGCCACCCTTGCTTTCCCCAGGGATGCCCCGGGCCTGGCCCCTCACCTGCCGCAGGAACTGCTTGCCCAGGTAGCTGGTTGCCATGCTGGTCAGGTTCTTCCTGCTGCCCACCTTGCAGCGGATGTAGCCGTAGAGGTTGGCCCCCTGCAGCACCACCCCCATCACCACCACCGCCTGTGGCAGGGAGGAAATGTCACCAGGTGCCACCTCCTGGCCCAGGCAGGGCCAGAGGCAGAGTGCAGCTCAGGAGGGGACTCACCAACCACTTCACTTTGAAAGAGAAGAGAGCGCTGAAGGCAAAGATCACCCAGATCATCGGGCAGGTGATCAGGCCGAGCCAGAAAATCCGGGACTCTGCCTCAGAGGAGGCTTTACCCCCTTGTGCTGACACCTGGAGACAGAGAGGAGATGGAAGTGATCAGGCTGCTCCCCCCCCACACAGCAGCACTACTCTCAGACTAATTGCTACATCACACAAGCACATCTCTGCAACAGAAAGTGTTTCCATTTAAGGAAATTCCCTGTCAGGAATTCCCACTATGGAAATTTCCATTTCATCTTTCTCTCAGAATCACTTGAGGCAGCAGCATCAAAAGCTCTTGGAATGCTTGGGGCTAGAAGGGTAAGTTGGGGGAAAATGACACTTCCTGCATGGTACAGTTACAAAGCTTAGAAAGAGCCAAAGGAGTAACTTCCTACCTCCAAAAAACAGACTTACATTAGTTGTATTAAGCCAGATAATACATCATGAGAAGTTTTTAATGACTCAACAATCAAGAAGCTCATCCAGCAGCCTGCACAGAACGAGGTCACAGATGTGTGGCTGCAAGTAAATGTTCCCTGTGCAACGTCCCCACCCCAGCAGAACCAGCAGCTGTCAGGGGGTTCGTGAGGCAGGCACGAGGACAAGGTTAGAACAAAACCACTGACCTTCCTGGCTTCGAACACCCAGTGGCTCCTGCCATCATCATCCACCTGGTTCCACCAGCGGAGGCCAACCATGAGGCGCCCTGTGACGTTCTGGAAGGGAGAGGAGAGGAACCCTGAGCTCTGTGTCTCTGATGCCTTCTGGAGGCTGAGCTGGAGCAGAGCCCAGCCAGAGCAAAAGGATAAATTTGGGATTTATTAAAAGGCCTCACTGGGCACACCTGGGCAGCACAAGAGCCCAGCTGGGCTACACCCAGGTTGAACCCTAAAATGGTCACAAAATGGACAACTGGCCATGAGGTCCCACACTTTGGTAAGTTCTGGTCCATTAGCATAGTGGAGTTAATTGTCCAATTACAGCTCCAGGTTATGAAGCTCCATCCTCCTTGGTTTTCTCTCTTCCCTTCACTGTTGGTTTTGTTCTTGGGCCTGAAATTTGTATCGGTTGTCCTTGGTGCCAAGCTAGAGAAGGAATTGTTTTGTCTCCCTACTCTTTGAAGAGATTTCACCAACACTTAATGTGAAACCCAGAACTAAACCAAAACTAAACCAGCACGGAATCTAGAAGATATAAAAGCTAAACCTTAAGGCATCATCTTCTGCCAAAAGGACCTTCTGCCAAAGCTCAGGGCCTGCTTCCCTCCGTGCCCATCTGCCTCACAGCTGGGAGAACCAGACCCACAACAACCCATTTCCTCAGAGATCCAGTGGTGATTCTGAGCTGCTTACAAAGCCTGTGCTACCTCAAAAGGGACTCCAATAAATGTTCTCCACTTGACTTTCAAAAGGAACCAAGAGCACAGAGATGCCAGAGTTTATTTCACTCTGCAGTGCACCACAGCGCTCGAGGGTGTCCTGGGCTATAATTCTGTGGGAGAGGCACAAATAAATGGCTTTTCTGAGACATGAATATCACTGTCACAGCAAGGCAAAGACAGCAAAAAGCCCAAGGGGAACTCACCTTTACAGCCCAGAAGTCACAGGACAGGAGGAGGATGATGGTCACCATGCAGGCAATGAAGCTGCTGGTTAGGAGCTCACAGAGCAGGTAAACAATGATGGCACTGACTCGGAAGAATAGGTGGAAAAATGATGCCACTGGGTGCCTGGAATGAAGGACAGGACAGTCACAGCTCCTGCAGATGAGTGACATTGCCAAGGGATGTCCCAGCAATGCACAGGATAAGGGTCAGCATCAAACATGAACTCAGTGGTCTGGAAATGTGGGAAATAACTGCCTGGAAGCTGACACAAGGAAGAGACATTCCAGAGACTCCCTCTGTCACCACTGACCTTATTTTTGACTTTTTGGATCTCCTGGATACATCATCATCTGCATCAAAGAGAGACACATCTTCAATGTCATCACTGCTGTCCTGAGGGGGGGGAGCAGAGGCAAAGGGTTACAGGAGAGAAATGAGACCCTCTTCAGCTTCAGCCTGGGACGGTGCTCATCGCCCAGAACACCACAGAGGCACCTCAGGATCAGAATTCATTCGGGGACAACGTGAAGATTTAACAAGCCCACACTGCGATCTGGGAAATGACCACTGGGCTCGGCTGGCTGAGCCGCAGCTGGGCTGAGCCCAGGGCTGAGCACAACCCGCGCC
>VYXF01005975.1:0-60046 GCA_013397295.1 Polioptila caerulea | reverse complement strand
TCCCTTCCCTGCCCAAGCTTCACTCCATGGAATCTGAGCACCCCCTGGTCCTTTAAAAGGTCCCACAGCAAACCTCAGAGCTGCTCTCCTTCCTCTGAACTGCAGCTCAGTGTTTGCAAGGCTTGGATTTCTGAAGGCAAACTCTGCCCCTGCCCTGCTCCTGCCCCTGGGGCTGTGTGGGGTGATTGTTTAGGGGTGACAGCCCTTCCCTGCCAGCCCTGGCCGTGGGCAGCAGAGCTTTGGGCAAACCCCACAGACACAGGAGCTCCTGCCTGGCTGGGCCCCCCCGTGGGCTCCTGAGCACAGACCCTTGGAGGGCAGATAAATGAGCTGCTCCTAATTGAATTTGTATTTGCTGCCTCGTCCTTACTCCCTCCCTCCCTCCAGAAATGAAACGTGCCCAGACCATCTGAAAAATGGGGCGTAAGAAACACTCTTTAGTTAAAAGAGTATTAAAAAATAACTTTGATATATATTAATTACAATTTCATTTAATAGCTTATTGAACGTTATAGCATTTATAAATAAAAGACAATCATAAAGCATTATTCTGACTGTTAATTAGCTCTATTTATTCTCCAGATTAGTTTTTAAGTATGCCCTCTAGATGCCACTTGATACTAATTAACAGAGTTACATTATTATCTCTATAGAAAGGCGTTTTTAATTAAATCTAAAGCAATTTAAATTAGCATGAGTTTTTACAGAAATTAAACTCTGGTCAGATGCTTAATTTAGCCTTATAAAACAACATCTGATGACATGCCAGTGTCAGTTCTCCCAAGGGCCTTGACATCTTTTTTTTTTTTTGGATTATTTTTTGAAGTTTGTTTTCAGGGAAACTTGCCAATATACTCTGGTGTTTAATATTTATGATGGATTTAACCAATTTTTTTGGAAGACTAAATGTTGATGGGAATCCACATGCATTGCAGTGAGCTGAGATAATACCACAAAAGCCACAGTTCTGCAGCTGACAGGAGTCTGGCAGTCCCTGGGTTTGAGTGTGGAGGGAGGTTTGTGTGGGAGGTGGGATTTCATGGGCTGTATATTGTCCCCTTAGAAATCTACCAAGCTTTTTAATCACTGTTAAAATTACTATTTTGCTTTCCAACAAGGATAGGATTAATCACAACCCCACAGGGTCCCTTCTCTATAACAGAACAATACAGGGATTGCTCCCTCTCCCCAGAAAATGTGTCTCTTAGACATTTGGATTAGCATGGCAGAAGCTTTTCTTCTCCTGTGGCAAACCCTAACTAAAATAGCTGTATTTAGAGTGGGTTAGGATGCCTTTCATCTCCCAGAATAAAGACTGCAGGAGCAGTGTGACCCAGCCCAGCACCCTGGCTGATGTAAAAGTACCTTGGATCTCACCAACCTTTCCCTGCCCTCCTGTCACATAATTAGCCAGTAGCTCCATTTCTGCCTTGCAGCTTTTTTTTCCACTGTCACCAACACCCTTTGGGCAATGAACCATGCTTGACCACAGGTTAGACCTTTAGGACTGTTAGTTTGGGAACATTTTTTTGCCCAAGTTTCTCTCCAGCTGCCTGGGAATGCACCTGGAAAGAGGAATCAGCTGTTGAAAGGTTACTGCAAATTTATTAATAAGTTTGGAGTAATTAAATCCAAGGCACATTTCCAGCATTTTATTTATGAGCTGTTTATTAAGGAGTTTAGAGGATTTAGAGGAGGAACACCAACAGTTAAAGCAGTGTAGTCCAGGAGTGCATGGCTATTTACTACAGCATGCAGTGACAGGAGGAAGGAGAATGGCTTTAAACTGAAAGAGATTTGATCTAGATTAGATATCACTAAAAAATTGACTACTGGGGGGTGGTGAGGAACTGGAATGGGTTTCCCAGAGAAGCTGTGGATGCCCCTTTCCGGTTGGGTGGAGCTCAGAGCAACCTGGTCTAGTGGAAGATGTCCCTGCCTGTGGCAAGGGAGTTGGAACAAAATGATCTTTGAGGTCCATTCCAAGCCAAATAATTCTGTCATTCTGTGACTCTGTGACTGTAGAGAGCTCTTTTAAATGGCAGTGTTGGGGCTGTTGTTGGGGACAGAGGCAGGAAGCTGCTCTGCATTTATGGAACACAAAATGCTGTGGCTTGTTTCTCGTGGAAAGGTTAAAAAAGCCTCTGCAATAATATCCTTCACTTTGGACAAGAGGAGAAGAGGATTTAATGTGGATGTTACTGAACTAACACATCTGTGCAAGCTGCCCCAGCTGCCTTGAGCTTCACATCTACAAACATTTTCAGGGTTCCATGGATTAGCTGGATCTGGGAGGAGCCCTGCAGAACTGTGGCTGCAGTGCCAGCCTGGTTAGAGGACTCTGCTCACATTTCCTCCATATTAAATTTCTAGTGGCTTCTTGGCATGTCCTTTACAGCTTTTGCTTGCTGCAATAGTTACAGCAGAATAACTTTAATGACTGCAAGAGCAGTTATATTTCATTAAATAATCCACAGAGGTATTTGACTGGTATCAGTCATTTCAGAGGGTGGGGTAAGCTAGAAATTTAAGTTTCCAGGAATTACCACCCGTTTTTACAGCATGTACCCTTCTTCAGCAGTGATTATTTATGGGTCAGGACGTGCATGGTTGGCCTTTACAGCAGCCATTATTATTTCAAAATGGCATTTTGCTGGTGTATTTGTGGCAGAGGGAACAACTCTGGTAGCCAAGTGTTGAAATCAGGCCTGCCTGACCCAGAGGGGAAACTGAGCTTTCTGGTCTTACCACTGTGCCTGCTGCAGCTTTATGCCTGAGGGTAAATGCCAAGCTTCGATCTTTGTAGTGTGGATTTTGGGCACTTGCCTGAGAAACATGTCCTTGCTACAGGTCTGTAAAGCAGCGTTTTAAAAGGAGACATGGTGCTGCAATACTCATGTCTTATGAAACTGAGACATTTTCCTACTCTAATCCTTTTTCTTTACAAAGGCAGTGGAGGGGAAGGTGCCTTTAACCCAAAGGACAGGGAATTTCTCTGAGATACCTCACTGGGATGCCTTGCTGTGCCTCTGGAGACAAACTGCACCATCAGCCTGGGGCCACAGCCCTTTCCCAGTTCACCCAGTTGCAAATGAGCTCCAGCTTGCTTGGGCTGCTGGAGAGCCCCTTCTGTGCTCTCAGGCAGGGAAAGGAACGAGCCACAGCCGGCTGCTGGCCAGGCTGGGACAGGCATTTGACCTTTTGCTGGAGATGTATGAACTTCTCTGGGAAGCAGCTGCAGTGCTCAGTACTCCCTGCCCACAGGTAATTAGGCAGCAGCACTAATGCAGTCCCGGAGCAATTGCCAAGCTGTCGTGTAGTCGTTGGTCCTGCAGGAAAAGGACAGGGAATAAAACCAGAGGAACGGGGAAATGTGCTGACAAATGAAGATACCAGGGCTTAGCACTGGCACTAGCAAGGCTGGAAACAGCCTCCACCATCTTCAGCTCTCAGTTGTGGCAGTGCAGTTCTGTCAGATTTCCTAAAGCTCGTTGCAGAGCTGTGATTATGGGAAAAAATTATGTTTAGGAAAATTAAGGACTAATGGTGGGCAAAAACATATGTTTACTATCAGCGGTTAAAGCCACAAGAAAATTCTTTTTTTTTTTTCTCTCAGCTAGGAATCGTGCTGTTGCTATATCTGTGTAGAAGCAGGGGTCACAAAGTGATTTAACCTGTAATCAGCAGTAACAGAGAATTAAAAAGCTGAATAGAAAAGGAACCTGATTTAGTTGAATTGGGTGGGTTTAGGGTTTGTTCTTTGGGCTTTTTTTCCCAGCGGTTGAGATGCAATTTTTGGATGTTTGCTTTCAAACAAAGTATTTCTCCCATTCTGCAAGGGAAGAAATTAAAATTACTAATTCTTAAATGAATATTTCTGATAGCTCTCCTGCTTTAAGGGCAATAAGTGTGATGCTGTTTTCCATTCTTTTTAATGGCAAAACCAACTAACATTGCTCTCCTTTTTCAAAATCCGCTCACTCAGATTGCAAACTTGCCTTTTTATTGGCAAGAACAATCTGTGTTGGGAGAGAGAGATACTGAGGAGTTTTCTTTGTGTTTGCTTTTACTTAAAGTACATTCCAGGCTGAAAGGATAGCATTTATGTAAAGTGTATAGGCTTCGAGTCCAGGCTGAAATGTGTGTTCAGATTGTGTTCCCTTAATCCTGTTTAAGGAAAGAGAGGAATCATCCACCATCAGATTAATATTGATTAAATGTCACAAGGATTATGAAAGAAACATACTGTACACTTACCAAACACTGAAATCAAGTTTAAAAGTGTGGCAGATTTATATTTTATTTCCTAAGTGTCCTCCCCAGCTGATCTGTTTGAAGCTCACATAATACTCTCCATGATAAATTTCCACTGTGTATTCCCAGTTCAGGTGCTCCCTTGAGTTCCTTTGCAACTTTGCACAAGAATGCTGAGAAGAGCTTCAAAGGAATTCAGTGCTGGCATTGCTTTTGTTGAGCTGCAGGAAAAGTGTTGAAGGACCCCAAAACTGGTCAAGAAGGAAATACCTAGAGGTCAGCATAAGTTGTAGCAACCTTTCTTCCTCTGTCTGTTCTCAGTTTGGATGTGAGCCCGTCTGTTCTCTTCTATTATTCCCTTTGTATTCCTCAGATAAATCAACTGTGTCAGGGAGGCTGGGGAGGATGGTGTGACTACAGGCACATACATCACTGATGACCCACTTGCTCATCTCTGAGCTTGCAGCTCATCTCATTATTTGTAAGTTTTCCAGCTTAAAACCCAGGCTCCATTGGTTTCTTGGGACTCTGAGTCAGACTCTCAGTCTGTTTCTCCTCCACCCAGCAGGGCAGGAGTGACAAGGAGTTCCTGCCTGGCCTTACTCAGCCACAGCCCAGTGCCTAAGGCTTGGCTCACTCCCTGTGTGCATACAGTGCCAAGACCAAGAGCTAAAAATAATATGTAATAAAAACAATAGAATCCATCTTCTTAAAAATTACATTTTTATTATAAACACTTTGTTGATGCTGCACATGATCTCATTATTGCCCCTGTTATTCAGGATTTTTTGATTTCCCTTAAAAGAACAACTCCCCAACACTTGGACAAAAAAGGAAGACAGACAGACCTTTGCAATGAGCTATTTTTGTAGGATCCTGGAAAGAAACGTGAATGAAGCTTTATGGCTTTTGTTCAATGCACTGGCTTAACCTAACCAGGCTATTATTGGGCCCTGAAATAGAGCTCTTATTGATTTCAGATTTAATGGGATTCAAGGGGACCAACAGCAATTACTATGCTCACCCATTTAAAAACATAAATTAAGGATGAATAAGGCTTTTAAAGCTTGGAATTAGAAGAAACAGTCACAAATAATTTTTACCTGCATTGTATTGGATTTACTTCCTGGGCATCTGTTTGCACAGAGTTTCTGAGACTGTCACATATTATCCTGATGAGACCTGCAGAGGAGAGAACCTCCTCAGATGGGTGTTTTCATGAACAAATTGCTGAATGTGTCCTGATCAATAATAGTGGGAATAAAAGTAGTTTATGGAGGCCAACAGCACACTACACATTGCCTCTTGACTTCAGCTAGAAAAAAATCACAGCAAATCCTTCTCCTTCCCCCCTCATTTGCACAGCCTTGCATAAGGCAGAGCACTAAAGGGAAGGTACACTAAGGCCAACTTTATCACCAGGTTCATCACAGCCTCTGAGACCCCATTTCCATCTGAAAGCAGTGAGACACAACACTAAAGATGTGATGCACGTCTGTAATCATCACTAAAAAAATACAGAGTGGGAAAGAAATGTATTGTCTGAAAAGAAAAGGGGAAGTTGGGGAATAGCTAACCAGGTGCATCTGCAGCTGAGTGGAAACCTGATGTCTCCCTGCATTCTGCTCAGCCCCAGCTGATTGCCACCTACCCTTGATAGCAGGAGCATCAGTTACTAGCCTAAAAATACCTCTCCTTGCATTGCATTTGGGCTCCTCTTCTCCCTCTTCCAGCAGGGAGCAGGGGAAGTCCAGAGCAGGTTTTGGACAGAGGGAGGGGGACGTGATCAGTGTCTTGCCACAGTGGCTGGGTGCCAGCTCTGGCCAGAGGGAGCAGGGGTTGCCCTTGCCTTGGCACCAGGGAAGGTGCCAGGACAGTGTCAGGCAGCTCAGGTACGTCTGCAGCACGCAGGGAAAGCAGAGGCAGCTGGAAAAGCTGGACACAGATGCCTCTGTTCCTCTGGCTGCAGCTGTTGCTGGTTAAGATGAACTTTCCAGCTGAGATTTGCTTCTTTCTTGGGGCATTTGAACTCCATTTCCAAACCCTAAAGCTGGACTGGAAACATTCTCTTGTTGTGAGACTCTTGATTTTTGTTCTTGAATGAAGTGAACTCACACATGGATCTTTGACATCCCACACCTCATGCACTGCAAGGGGGGAAATAGCCAAAAAACCCAAAACACTCTCTGAGTGAATCTTTATGGTGATTCAAAATACTTTAGGTAGGTCCTGTCATATGCTTTATAAGTTCCTGACTGATTGTGTGGAATTAAGTTATTGGGCAGAGAACCAGCTAATGGAAACACATTGATGAAATCATTTTTGAGGGACATTAAATGGGACTTAAAATAAAGCTGAAATGGCTTTATGGATTTTTCAGTCAAACTGTTTATGAACATTTATTGGTGGTAAATTACACAGTGTCAGAAGAGGGAATCAGTATAATAGAAGCCTCTCTGATATAATACTGTGAGAAAGAATAATTTATTGCCTAGGGATGTACAGCACAGTGCGTTTAAATACTAATGATATTATTGTTTTCCTCTGTCTTTAGCTGATTGCACATAAGTTACCCTTAGCAGAAGCAGAGAGTCTCATATGATGAAAAAAAAATCAGTACTTTGCAATGAAATAGAAATTTTCTGTATGCGTTTTTTCATGGCAGATAGAAAATGTTTTAATAACAGATAATTCAGGGAGCAGAAACTGTTGTACAATAATAAATGTAGGTTACATTGGCTTTATACTCAGAAAAAGAGGAAGAGGGATAGAGCAGCTTTGATTGAAAAGGGAGATTGTAGCAGCTGATTCTTGAACGGCTGGAGCTGTTTGTTAATACCATTTGCCAAAACCCATCATTTCTTAGGTAGAGGACAGTGAAAAATAACACTAGAGGAATGCAGGACTACAAGGAAATTGCTGGTCCTGAAAATATTGCCCCTAGGTTCTGGGATACCAGATCTTCCAGTCAGGAATTTGTCAGATCTGTCATATCATCTGTCCCATCTAAATGAAAAGCTGCTCCCATTGTAGCTCCTCTTTTGGCCAGAAAACCCTTACTTTCCTTCCCAAATATGCTCAGAACCAGTTTACTGCCACTCATAGAAGCACTGGCTCTCAGATAAATATTGCCTTAGAGCCAGTGGTTCTTCTCCCTTTGTGTTATTTACCCTCCTGATGTATTTATGCACAGCATGAGTATCTTCCTTCAGCACATCAAGCTGCTCAGCTACAAAGCCAAGTCCTTCCAGGCTTCTTTTGTAGGACAGACTTCTATTTGTGCAATCATGACAGTTTTTCCTCTCTGTACACTCTCCTCATTGGGGATGAGCAGGGGGGGCACACAATAGTTCGAGGATTCAGTGATGATTCTTAAATTAATGTGATTTCCTTTTATTTTGTGTTCCTGTTAGACTTTCTTCTTGCCTTTCAGTTTTATGTCATGTTTGCCTTCCCCTTGACTCTGTCACACTGCCATGAATCATGAGGAGCATTCAGCTTTTATCCAGGGATATTATGTCTTGGAAGCCTACAACATGTAGAAGAAATTTTTACTACTTTCTAAGCATATGACCTTGGACTTCATATTTTCAGTCATTAACAAATAACAAACTCCATAACATCCCAGTTTCCCTCAGCAGAGCCAGAATAGCCCAATTCAGTGACAACAGCACATTTCCCTCAAAATTTCCTTCCTTTTTAGCCAAAGCCTAGAGTCATAGTTAGATTCCATGATCTTAAGAGTCTGTTCCAACATAAGTGATTCTGTGATTCTAAAACCTCTAAATGAGGTCACTTCCTCCAGCCTTCACTTTCAACACCATCCAACGCTGATGCTGTCAAAGCCTGGCTGGGGACTTCCACGGTGGCCAAAAGCCAAACTTTGACACAAATGTCCAGTGGAGCTGAATTAGTCCAAGGCAGTTTTTCCCCTTGAGAGCTGCTGATCCCCCAGGCAGAAATTGAGACTCTCCAGCCTGGAATTGAGGGGGCTGGAGGGAGGGGGCATGTTGGAGGTCCAGAAGATTCCCAATAGCACAGAAAGAAGAGGGTGGTTCTTTACTGAAATCATCAGGCAGCAGGGTGAAACCAAAGGGGGAACTTCTCCAGGGTGTTTAATTCATCCATCAGCCCCCTGCTACGGAAAAGGGGGACACTTAGGGTGAGGATGAGGTGAGGTGAGAAAAGTTTGTCAGTGTCTCTGATAAACTTCCTCTGCCAAATCAAGGGGGCCCTCAGCTGCTGACAGCCAGAGCCAAGGGAGGGATGTCTCAGTCTTGGTCCCTCAGCATCCCCTCGTGGCTGATGTCCTGCTCACTGACAGGGACAGGTGGCCCTTTGGGAAATTCTGTGTAATTAAAGAATATTAAGGAATTATACAGTCAAGGCAGAAAGCTTTATCGAGGCAGGCAACGTTCCCTTCTGATTCGGATCAAAGGAGAGAAACAGAAGGGTTTGGAAGTCTCATTCCTCTTCCCAGTGCATGAGGAACTTTTTAATGGATCTGGCAAGAAGGGAGATGGGAAAAGAGGGTTTGAGAACTGTGTAGGGAAGGGAAGACAAGTAAGTGGAGGAAACAAATACCCAGCTCTTTAATTTTCAGCCTTCTTGAAATGACTGCATTGAGGTTTTCATTGACCTTGTTTCCAAAGTAGCTTCCTGCATTTAAACTAGAAAATGAAAGCCTGGAAAACCCCAAGTTTAAAAAGAAGTTAAAGTTTCTCCTTATTCTGCAAGCACTTCTGCTTAAAGGCAGGTAGTTATTTTGAGCTTTGCATGACTTGAGTATCAGACTTAAGGTGTCTAAAAATCAATTAAAATGCCCAGCATAAAGTCACCCACATTTAAGCCATGTGGGTGGAAAGGGTACAAGAATATCTATGTGCATCTCTCCAGCTGCGCCTCCTCATCTTCCCTCAAAAATCACTGTTCTATTATGCAGAGAAGTGCAGGCTGGATGTTTTGCTACATTTCATTGCAAAGCCAAGAGCCAAGGCAATTGTGTTGGATAAAGCAGAGATTTAAATCATTTGGAAACTGTTGAGAGAGGACAGATCTGATTGTAACAACCTTCATGGTTGGCAAGTTACAGCTGCTTATGACAACTTGTAACAATGAAGGCTTATAGTAAAGTTAAAAGCTAAATATCTGTATTGTGCCATAGGATCAGCTTCAATCCCCAAGTGTAAAGCTTCAAACTTCAGGCTGCTTTTATCATCTTGGAGTTTACTTTGTTTTTCTCTGGGTTAAAAAGAGTTGGAGAGGTTTTTTTTTTATAAATGTCAGAGGGCTTTTTTTTCATTCTGATTTTTTTTTTCCTTTAACACAGTGGGACAGCTTAGTTAATTTATTTCAGTGCAAAGAAAGTGTAGTTATGTTGCAGCCGTAGGTGTTTCTCACTTATGGCAGCAGTTACAGCAGGATGTTGTCTTGACATGTTTTGGACCATCTCAGAACATCTGTTATTCTGTAATGGTGACTTCCAAACTGCACATAGGGAACAGTTACAATACCATGTGTTAGGAGTGCTCTCAAACTGTACATGTAAAAGTTTTCATCATGATCTGTAGTTTGCACCAATAACTTTATCAGTCTAAAATCTGAAGAAATAAAAAAATGCCTCCAGTGCTGTCTGCATGCTGACACTGAAACTGCTGTGATGACTGCAGGTAATGAGTGACTAATTGTTCACAGTGTGTCTGAAGGCAAGACCACAGGTTTAAATTTAAGAATATAGGTCATTCTTGCTCATTGGCTTGGCAGCTATATATTGGAGAACAGGAACATTAATTTATAGTGCACTCTGTGTGTGAGGCAGTTAGTGCCACTCTCAGCTGTGTTTTAATTGGAAGTTTCAGTGGGAGCAGGAATGTGATGTTCTGCAGCAGAGAGTGCCGGTGACAGCACCTGGGGACTCCTGGGCTCCAACAGAGTATTTTAAAAGTAAAACAGGTTCAGAAAAAAATCCAGTGAGAAGTCCAAAGGATTTGCTTCACAGTGATTGATTCAGAAAACCCAGAACTTCTCAAAGAATCAGAGCAGGTTGGGGGGGTCGCCAGGTCACCATCGGTGTCTAACTAAAGTCTCCTCATGCAAAGCTGGCTGGCACATGAGGGCTTGTGGAGATTCAGTGGCTGGAAGATGAAGTGAGACCAGTTCAGATTAGATGCACATTTAAATGAGAAGTGGTGGAAAGGGTTGCCAGGGGTAGCAGGGCCTTGGCTTACAGCAGTGATATGAGGAGAGCAGAGAGAGCAGGGCTTGATGACAAAATATGGACCCAGTTCAGGGATGGCTGGGTGAAATGGCCCAGCTGGGCTCTGCAGGCAGCCATGAAGAGGATTTCAGTGGTCTGGAGCTTAGACAAGCTGTTTGTAGTACCCAGCAGTTCAGAGCTCTAAAGCCAGTCAGCAAATGGGGCAGTGCAGCTTCCCCATTGTCTCTGAGAGAAGGGGAAATGAGCAGAAGTTAAATAATTTCTGGGTCACACATTGAACTGGTGGCCAGGCTGGGACTGGAGCAGTCTGTTTGTGCTGCCCTGAACGAGGGTGCACCTCCTCTTTTCCCCAGGCAGGAGCACAGCCTGACTGGAGGGGTGTTTGCAGGGGATCAAGCCAAAATTTGCTTTCCTCGCTTGAGTATCTCTGAGAGCTCAGCAAAAGAAATAATGTTGTGGCATGCATCCAGGTTCTTTAATGAGGGCTGTAGCTGGATTAGATGCCTGGTTAGCAAAGGGTGTCTTTTTCAAGCTCCCTGCATCCACTGGGTCAGCAGACTGTCCCAAATCGGGGTGCAAGCACCTACTTTTTCAGCCAGATATGAAGTTTACAGGCCAATCCCACATGTAATCAAGGCAACCCATTGCAGATGAACAAGGTCTGGCTTTTCTGGGGACAGAAGGGATGTGCAAGAAAGACATGGGGTCAGGCAATGGGTTAAATTGCACCTAGGTATGATTTGACAATCACTCCCCTGATTACAGCTTATAATGTTTACAATTTGTCTTCTGTTTTGTTTTGTGATTTCAGGAGCAGAAGGCACAGTGTTCCCTAAATCTATAGAAACTCCCAATGTCAGGGCAGACCCCTTCAAGGAACTAAGGTAAACTTTGGAATGTGGTTTAATGGTAACTCAGTGGAGCCTTGTTGGAGTTGTGCTTACTGCTGGGCATCATTTCTGCTTTTGCATAAGAGCTTGGGGATTCTCTTTGGATGGCATCACAAGAGAGGATGCCGTGGAAGAGAAGAGACCTGCTGTATTTACATGTGATATGACCAAACTAAAGGCAACCACAGGCCATGAGAGCAGCATTTCTGCTCTGTAATGTGCTCTGCATACCCTGGGCTCAGCATTTGGTAAAAAAAAATAGAGTAATCTCTTCCTGGTTGTGCAGGGAGGTACTGAAGGCTGTGCTGGATCGCAGGGAGTAGCAGCAGGCAAAAGGATAATGCTCTCCAGTATGATGTGTCTTGCAGAACTGCAAACCCTCCCTGACCTACACAGGGCATAGCTGTGCATATGTGTAGCTGCTGACACTTGCAGAGATGCCACTTGCTGACAGCATTGTGCCCAGGGGGAATAAACAGCACAGCTCCTGGGAGCCAGCTCTGCCCTCAAGCTAAGGTTGGGCATTATACTTATTTTATTTTAATTTTTTTTCTTTTTTATAATGTGACACTACAGGTTAACTTGGATGACTAGTCTCTGGAAAGACATTAATATAGCCTAATAAATTATTGGCTGAATCTCCTGATATCTTCTGACCAAGAATGCTGAGGGGGTTTGCCTGAATGCTCAAATTATCCCTCCTTAGAAAAGAGAGAGAGAGAAATATTTAAAAAAATAAAATTAAAAAAAAAAGCAGAAGGATATTTGGTCTTAAATCTTGGGTTGCCAACTCTCCTTTGCTGGAAAGTGCTGGGGATGGAGCAATCTTGAGCCAGCTGAAATGGAGCAGGAGCACTGCAGATTTACTGCAGATGCAGGGGGCTGAGAGGGAGCACCTCTCATGGACTCCCTGCTCTGATACCAGGGATAACTATGGCCCAGCTAGGTCACCAGGGAGGATCAAGAATATCCCATCTGCCTTCCCTTGGGTCTGTCTCTACCTTTCAGTTTCCCCCAGGAAAGCCTCTAATTGTTCCAGTTTCCCACTCTGGGGATCATGTGTCAGACAGCCAGAGCAGTGGAGGCGTGACTGGGTTTGTTAGGAAAGTTTGTTCTCTTCCTCCAAACAGTGACTTTAACCCTCCCTCATGGTTTTCTCAGTTTGGGTCTGCTTCCTTTAAAAACAGAGGAAATGTGGTCTATACTCACTGTAACATGCAGCTGGCAGGGCAGCTCCAGGGGCTGTGTGGGGAAAGGAGTGGTGGGGCAAGGCTCCATTTCCCTGGAAAAGCCAAGCAAACAAAGGCATCAGCAAATGGATTTCTAGGTGACCTTTCTGGCACAGCCTGTGTTTACTGACATTTCCATTAAAAAATACTAATAAAAAAAAAAAAGGCAAGATCATGGTTAAAATATTCAATAGTATCTCCAAAATTTACAAAACCACGTCGTGAGTAGTGCAAAAGAGATGCAAGATTTAGGTCCAAGTTTGTGATTATGTAAGACTTTTCTAAAATGCGAGGGGGAGAAAAATATCAAAATAAATGTAGGATGTTGTATTAGAGGGGAAAAATGTGGATTAAAAGGGCCTTAACCTGATTGACTATGCTTCTGTTCCAAAGGGAATTAAGCTAAATGAAATTGAAATGAATTAATGGCAGTATCCATGCAAGGGATTGATTTGGTATATTTGATCTGCTTTAAATTCATGTTGTTATTTCACTTGTTTTGTGTGGAGAGCTGTTAGGTAACTGATTCCTTTTCTAATTAGTGGACTGGGTGAAAAAAATCCTGTAAAATCTGTTGGGCTTTTTTTTTAAGGAAAAATTTTTCTACTTAATAGAATTTACCTTGGGAAAAAAAGTCCCATAAAATCCTAAAATATTCTGTGTGCTTTTGACAAGTTTATCTTGGCAAAAATACGTGTTTTTACAGCATCCTGGTGAGAAAAGAGGCAGTGGTGGCAGTGTGTAGGGAAAGCAAGGTTTTCCAAGAACAAATGCTCTACTGCTCCCCAAACCAAGATGCGTCCATCTCTCTCTACATGTTGGATCACTGGCTGCTTCTTAGGTAAAACGGTGCCTTTTGGGGGCAGTACAGAGTTAATAGTGAAAATAATCTTACTCTGAGGGGAGATTTTTTTGGTTCCTTCCTACACTGATAGCAGAGTTCGTGCATAAGGTGTCCTTCTTGCCTATTTACAAAGATGCTGCAGTGAGATGGGGCTGGATGAAATGGGCCCCGAGCTGTCACACATCGCTGGGAAAGCAGCAGTGGAATCACACACTCAGTAGCTGGCTTGCCTCTAAAAGACCTTTTTTCTGCAATAAATAGTGCTTTTTTTCCTGCTTAGGCTGAAGTTCTCAGGTGGAAAGTGCACATTCAGCTGCTGCAGGTGTCCCCAGGCACACCAGCCTGCATCTTTATCCTAAACCAAAGCTTATGATCCGATGGTGATTTCTCCCTTTGCTCTTGTCAGTGCCCACTCCTGCTCTCTTGCTAGATTTCAAAATGAGGTGGCAGCCACTGTTGCTGTCACAAAGAGAGGAGACCAGCTGCTCCTGTCACACCTGAGAGTCAGGATGTCCTCCTTCCTTTCCTCCTCTCCTGGACAGGCAGAGGTTCCCTGGCAGGACAGGCAGGATGTGCCACTCATCTCTGCCCCTGCTTTTCCTCCCGGCTCCCCAAGGCCTTCAGTCACACCCGTGTGTCACAACTGACACACTCCAGGTGACAGGACACTTGTTCTCAGCAGACTTTCTGTCCATTTGGCTGATGAATGGTCCTCACAATGCAGCTGTATTGGTAAATCAGCTGCTCTTTAAGGTGCTCATCATCCTGGTGCTCCTCTTTGCTCAGTGTCCTTTTCAAAACACTTTTGCAGTGGTTTAGAAGGACAGAGTCCCAGTGGAGATATGTGCACAGCCTTTTCCTAACATGCTAAGCCCATCTCAAGGCTCTAAGATTTGGTTTTGTACTTTTTTCAGCCAGTTCTGGACATTGCTGCAGACAGACTCATGTGTCCTAAAACATTCCTGCTCAGTGTCCACTGTGGTAGGAATGTCAGAGCTCATTATTGCCTTTTTTAATTAACTGCTTGTTTCCTTCCTAGGCTCTAGAATATTCTTTAAGAGTGACCTGAAAACTAGAGACAGTTGACAAATTATTTGATTCACTTTCGTGAACTTTTCCATGTTATTATGTATTTAAAGTAATTGTAGACCCCTGAATGTATTTGATGTTGTTAGTTGTGTTCTAAACTGGTCAAAAACTGTAAAAAGGAAAGCAAATACAAATTATTTTCAAACACCTGAGATGCTTAGCATTGCCATCTGGTATCTTCCCAAAATAGTTTAGGGGGAGGGCTTGGGAGATTTGTTTGGACATTGAAATATTTGTACTCATCTGCATTGACGCTTTTTAAAGCAGGTTGGTGCCTTTGACACATGGTAATGTGATTGCTTATGTATAAAAGTTGAATTCAATATGACCTTTTCTCTCTGGATTATTTGAGTAGCACCCAAGTAACTTGTCAAGAGCCTGCCTTGAGAGCCTCTCCTTGACATTGGCAGGAATCGCCTGCCTTTTTCTATTTGCATTCTTGCAAAAAACAAATACATGCCAGAGATGCTAACAGAAATTGTCCATCAAACAGCAGATCAGCACTCTTCAGATGTGAGGGATAAAGGCTGGACTAGCTTGGGAATAAGGAAGAAGGAAATAGTTTGAGGGGAAGGGATTAAAAGTTGGGTGATGAAATATAAGAAAAAGGATCAGGAGGATGCTGTTAAAGAGCCAAGTGCTGGAAGCTGGGGATGGGGTGGGGTTGGAGCAGAGCTGCCTTAAGTACCAATGTCCTGGACGTGCTGCAGCTTGGAAACCTGCTTTAGGGTATTTCTGTTCCCAGAGTTAAATAAAAAGAAGTCAGACAGCATGAAATTCACTCCATGAGGGGCAAGCACACACCTGGAATTCATCCACAGATATTGTAGGTTGAAAATGCAGTAAATCGTTCATCCAAGGCCAGGAAGCCAAGGGATGACTGTTTTTTCTATAAGGCACAAATATAGTTAAGGGAGAATTAATCCCTTGGGCTTAAAGGGGTAATTTTTGGCTGAAGTTAATTATGAAGCACTGAAAGCACGAAATGGCAGATGAAATGTGCTTGCTGCTTGATTTTATTAGTGCAATTCTACCTTACCACGTAGAGTACTGAACTATCCAAATAGTCCAAGTGAGACCTATTGTAACAAAAAACAATTTAAATACAGTGCTGAGTTAACATAACAATCCTCATTTCGAAAAACAGGAATCCTTAACAAGTTAAGGTTTCTCTCAGCTGTGTTTCACAAGGCACCATACGTAAGTAGGAACACAAATAATATTTCTGTCTAAAACCAATTACATTAATAATGATTAAGAGGAGAAAAATTGGAGGAAATGCAAAAAATGAACGGTATAAAAGAGGAAGTAATTGGTGAGAAATGAAAGTCATTTATAAAGAGTAATATACAATACTGAAACACTGTGTGGATTCCTGTGAGGTGTCAGCAAGGGGGAAGTGACCACTCTACCCTTGTTCAGTGCTGGTGTTATTTTCTGATTGTTTTACCAGCAGGGATGCAATTTATTTCTCTGTTATATCAGTGCAATCCCAATAATTTTGGTAGTCCTACCAGCTTCAAAGACAAGTGATTTTCCTTGGGATGAGCTTTACCTTCCACAAATATAGCTGTTTTCAGTTACTTTCAGACAGGTTGAATATATACGACCATCTCCACTAAAGCCAACACAAACCTTTTCATGTACAACTAAAAAGAGACACCAGGTTCCTGGTTTCTAAACTCCAAGCTAATTTCAGTGGCCTTTGGTGAGCTGCTTTTCAATGACAGAAATCCTCATCACCTCATTTTCTGATTGAGGACACCACATCCAATCTAACAATTTTCCCAAGGCAGCCAAGGCTTCCTGAAACTCTTGCTGTTGGAGAGACTTGCCCAGAGCAGAATTCACACTGATTTTGCAGCCACCTTGCTTTAGTATTTTGTCCTGTTGACATCCCTGCAAATCTGCTGCCTGTTTGTCTCTTACAAAAGACAAGCCACAGCCCTCCCAAACCAAAGGCAGCCTTTCCACAGCTTCTTGTGTGCATTAAGGTACATTTATACGGCTGGATGTAAGGGTTGGAGTTAAGGAAGCAATTGATTACTGGGGCTTTCCTTCTGTTAAAGTATTTCCCTTGCAAAAATGAGGAGAGGGAGGTTGTTGTTCCTTTTCCTTTCCCAGCAAACCTCCTCTTTATGGCCTTCCTCTCTTTCACACCCAGCAGGAGGAAGGGAGGATTTAGCTCTTGGTGTCCTTTCCTTCCCTGTTTTCAGTGGGTGAAGCCCCAAGCTGGATGAGCTGCTCAGGAGGCACTCTCCTGGGAAATGCAGGAGAGTTAGTGGGGCTGTGCTGATTTATCCCAGCTGGATAAATCATGGCTGTGCCCTGTTCCCTTATCCCAGCTGGATAAATCATGGCTGTGCCCTGTTCCCTTATCCCAGCTGGATAAATCATGGCTCTGCCCCGTTCCCAGTGCTGCTGGTGGCATCTGTCCACAGGCAGATCCTCTTCACAGAGGACTCATGGATGGTGAAGGCAGGTTTGGCAGCAAGGGCAGGAAGGTGTTTTGGACTCAGTGTATTGCTGAAGTAAAAAAAAAAAATCAGGAAAAAAGGCAGAGCAGCTGGAATTGGTGTTGAAGCAGCCTGCAGTGTGTGCTGGGGTCTTCCCAGAGGCCCCCCTGCCCCCTGTGCTGCTGGCATGTGTGGCTGCAGGAGCCTGCACATTCCAACAGAGCTGTGTGGCCCTTCAAGTGAGAACAGGAGTGGGAATAGGGCAGGAAAGGGCAGGTTTCTAAAGGAAATTGCTGCCAAACAGCATTGCCTATAGGATAGAGAGCAGTGGAAGTATCCCTCTTGTTTGCTGGTTGATGCACCAGAAGATGTGGGAAGATACTCAAGGTTCATCTTCTGCACATAATTAAGCAGCACAATTGCAACTGGAGCAGTGGCTCCAGAGACCAGTTTAACTTTTGCTGGGCCCTGAGTACACCCCAACAGTTGGGTTCATTATTCTCTCTCTGCATTTATTCTGTAGGGGTTTCCTAATGCAAACAAAGTCTTCTCCTGGGCAATATTAATCGTCAGTCCTGGCTGTTATCTCAGATTGAATACTTTGCTGTATACAAGATCTGTATCCTGCCTGGCTGTGTCATGCCCAGGTTTGTCATTAGCTTTCAACAGCAGAATGTCTCTTGCTCCATAATCAGAGCATCCATCTGACCTTCGAGTGCTGCTCACAGAGGTGTGTGAGCCAGAAATCCTCTGGGACTTGAGAGAAACCCCATCCGTGTGACCAAGCTGTACAGTCAGACGTGCACATGTATCCATTTGAATAACAAAAAAGTGAGCTTGTTTGGCTTTTTTTAACTCTCTGTGCAGCACACCGCTAACCTTGAGTAGAAAATAGATGCTAATAAATGCAAGGTCTTAAAAATGTGAATTATAGCCATTTCACACTCCACGGCAGACTCACACTGGTGAAATGGCTTAATACTTAATTACAATGCTTGTCCTTCTCTCAAGTGCAGATGACATTCCTCAGATAGATTTTGCAATGACATCTGTGGAAATAAGTTGCGAAACTAATTAGTTATTCATATAATACAGAATATTGACTACACACTGATTAAAGGGATGTGGTGACACATCTAACATGATGTATCTGTCGAGTAGGTTAGTCTGAGGTGGTATTTTAGGAAGGTCTTACAGAAAATGGTGGAAGTACCATTTGGCCTCTGGAATCAGATGTTTATAGAAAATGTTGCCTTTCATTTGCATTTTGATAATGTTTTAGGAGGACTGCCATGCTCTGCAGTGACACTGTGCCCTGGCAGCAGTACCTGGGCTTCAGGCTCTAAAGACCATTTTTGGGGTGCAAACTATAAAAAAGTCTGCAGGTTATTGACCTGCAGCCATAAGGGCTCCAAAAGCAATCATTAGAAAATTGCCCAGAGATATGAGCAAGGAAACTCTTGGTGTTTTTTCCAGTGCAAACTGGGCAATGTTTTCCTTGCAGCAGAGCCTGGCTGGAGCTGCTGTTCCTTAGGGCAGTTGGGAGATGCTGCAGCAGGAATCAGTGCTGCTGCTTGGGGATACAGCATTTGTCATGCTCTTTGAAAGGCCCCAAAACCATTCTTTTATCATAACATTTGTACTTGAGATAGAGCTATTTGTACCAAGGATATTGAGCATGAAATACAGAAGTAAATAGAAAGTTGGCAAGGAAAGCACCTTACTCACCTATCACTGTGATCCCAATCCTTTGCAAATACTGTGATATTTAGGATGTAATCATATTCAAAGTGACTGAATAGCTCAGAAGAGAAGGAGATTTTCCTTTGAACACTGTTCTTATCTTAAAGAAATGAGAGGAATGTAATCCACTGAGCACCATGTTTGCTTTTGGGTAGAAAAATACATGGTTTTCTTTAATATTTCTCTCTATCCCTTCATACGTCTCTCCAGCTGTGCATCACATATTTCTAAAACCCCAAGTGCAGAGCAAAGCAGGCAAAATAAAAATCTTTACCTTATTCAGCAGTCAGTACCTGCTTTTAAGAAGGAATATCTCCCTGCTAAGGCTTCACCTGTGAGCCTGGGAGCTGTCTGGCAGGCAGAGCTCCCCGTTCCCACTATGCTGAGCCCAGCTCTGGATCCACAGTGGGATTTCACCTGCTGAACTGCAGCAGGCCAGAAGCAGCTTCCTGAAAATGAGGCATTTAACACGGACCTCTCATTAACCTGGTGCAAAATAGGGAAGGACAGTTCAGACACTTCACTGCCCAAGTGAGGAGTTCCTCGGGGTTTTGTTTCCTGCTGCCCTTTGCTGGTGCCAGAGGCTTTGGCTGGGCCACAGCAATGATGTTTATTACTTTGAGTGAGGTACTTGGAGCTACAGAAGTCCCCTGTGAATAAAAAGGACGTTTTTACAAATACACTAATTGTACTTTAGGCTGTAGTCAGGAATCAATAGCTGCTGCATAACCTTATTAATGAGAGGAGAAGTATGTGTCCACAACTGCAATGGGATCCTTCCTTTTGAAAGCAGTATTTTGTATATACTTAGTAAGAGAAATCACAAATATTCACCGTGCCTACAGAATCTTTATTCTGAATTTTTTCATGTGGAATAGAGCTGCTTTCTGTAGGCCAAACAGGAGTAGCTACATCCTTTCATCATGAATTGATTTATCTTTTTCATATGCAGTGACTGCTGCTGTTCTGCTTCTCTTGTGTATTCTGCAGTATGGATTTCTCCCCTGGGTTATTGGGGCACCCCTGGCTGTTTTGAATTGTAATAATTTCTGGCCAAATAGCATTGCTGAGTTCACACTGAAGGAATGTGACTCCCAGCTCTGGAGTAGTGTTTGGAACCAGCATGTGGCTCATGAGAATCCCTTCCTAAGAATGACCAGCAGCCAAATCTGGTCATTCTTTGCAGGCCCTTGCACAGTCCATAGTTGATCCCCTGATCTCTACTTCATCTGATTAATAAGAACACATTTTATCAGTGTGTGAGCATCAGCTGTGGGCTGCCCTGCCCTTCTGGGCTCAGCAGTGTTGCCTGGAGGAGGTCAGTGACCCATCCTGTGCCTTGTGCCCACTCGTGTCCTGTGCAGGGAGGAGATGGAAGTGGAAAAGCAGAGCTCCTATGTGCTGGCAGGTGGGTCCCCTTTCTCATCTCCAGTTTAGGAAAGCTGAGAGCCCACGGATTTCACAGCCTTGTTTCCAGGTTCTGCTGACACCCTGAAGCTGCTTCCCAGCAGAATTGGTGTTGGAGTGACTCAGTGTAAAAAAAGGAGCATTTTTGGGGCCAGATTTGTGAAAGCATCATGTTAAAAGTGGAGCAATGGTTCAAAAGGCAAAGTGGGAGCCACCATTTCATGTGTCCCAGAGCTGTAAGCACACACCCCAATACACACACACAGCCTTGCTGGCAAGGAAAATAATGCCCTGTTTCACTTCAGCTGCACAAGAACATCATTTGATAGGAGAAGCCTTAAAAATAAAAACTTAAAAGCTGTTCTTTCACATGATGCCATCTGGCTTCAGGGCTGTAAGGGAGATGAGGAAGCAAGAATGGGATTGCACCCCAGTAATAGTCAAAAAGCAGATGAGTGGCCTCAGGAAAGCCTGAAAAACACAGAAATACTGTTCAGTTCTCCAGAGAGGAGGAGAAAAAACCCCAGGGTGGGGGCAGTAGATGCAGAAGGAGAGGAGCTTTGCCCTGGCTTGGGCAAACAGGGATGGGTGTTGGGATCTTGGGACCCTCCTGCAATTCTTCCTCCAGCTGAAACTCAGCTGCAATTCTCTGTTTCTTGTGTTAAGCTGACCTCGGTTCATGAGTTATCTCCTGCCTTTTGCAAAACAAAAAGAAAAACACCTTCTCTGCCTTCTTGTCTGGCTTCATGTCATTAAGGAAGGCTGGCTGAGGATATGTTATAAAGTGGCACAAGGGAGTCAAGCAGGAAAGTGAACTGAAAAACCCCAAACTTAGGCCATCAAGGATCGTAAAAGAGGTTGTAAAGCAGAGAGGAAATGGTCTCCTGGTGAGCTGGAGAACAGCTGATAGGGCTGGATAATGAGGGGATGTGCTGCTCTAAGGAGATGTTCCCTGCCAGTGAACTCAGAGAAAATCTGCTTATATTTGATATAATAAGGGCAAAAAGCAAGACACAAAGAGTTTACACCGCTAATGCTGAAGTGTGTGGCAGTGATAAAAATATGTCATGTCCAGTCCACTTCCATAAGTATTAGCATTTTAAAAGACAGAGAAAGAAGTAAAGTAAAATGTCAATTTAGGGTTTTTTATTAAGGATTTGCTGTCTTAACTTTAATGAAGGAGTAATAAATATAAATGGATATTAATGGAAGGTTATTAAAGCTGTCTATTTTGATAGAAAATATGCAGTATCTTCTCCTGCAATGCCAGAGGTTAAAGATTATTATTGCTTCCTAGGGTTTCTGAAATTAAATTCTCTCTCATATGACCCAAAAGGTATGATTGAAAATGTGTGCATGTGAAATGGTTTGTAATAAATTCATATTGCAATAAAAATCTTAGAAAAACAGGATATCTTACAAGAATTTACAGAGGAGCTCTGTCTGTGGAGGGAAGCTTTTTCATAAACCATTTTGGAAACTCAAATGCTGCCAGAAGGATCATCCAGAAAGCACACAGGAACTTGTGAAAAGGTTCTGAACTTTCAGCCAGAGGTTGAAACCCAGAGTGCCCTGGGTTAAAAACTGACTTGAACAGGATCTTTTCTGGTTCATACGCTTCTAATTAATTACAAATTACATTTCTGACAGAGCCTCTTAGGGTACAAAAATGAAGTCCTTCCTAACTGCTGTTTGCTTCTCTCTAAAGCCTCCAAAGCTCTGAGTACCAGATAATCAATTCTTGCTCCCCTGGAGCAGAAGGATCTGTGCTCAAAGCACAGTGGAAAAAGCCATTCCCAACTGTACAGTGCCAGGAGATTTGGGCAGTTCATCTCTGCTCCTCTCCAAATCCAAACCTGTGGGTGCAAATCCTGCTGCAGGCACTGGATTAATTCACTGAAGCTTTTTGCACTACAGAAACTTTGGCAGTGTGGGGTAACCATTATGGTGTTGGTGTTACTAATAATAGGCTGAATTCTGCAGGCAGAGCCTTGCCTTTATTCAGAGAACAGTTCCCATGAAGTCACAAGGTAATGATGGCCCTGCACAGCAAGTTGTGTCCCTTGGTCACTTCTGTAAAATTCGCTTCAGTATAAATGGATATTAATGGAAGGTTATTAAAGCTGTCTATTTTGATAGAAAATATGCAGTATCTTCTCCTGCAATGCCAGAGGTTAAAGATTATTATTGCTTCCTAGGGTTTCTGAAATTAAATTCTCTCTCTAACGACTCAAAAGGTAAGATTGAAAATGTGTGCTTGCAGTCACAGTATGTGCAACCACACTACATGTGTTCCTGCAGGAGCTGCACATCTGGAAACAGGAGCTGCACATCTGGAAACAACTCAGGTCCTGAATTCAGCCCTGGGACCTGGAAGCTGCCTTAGCCTGGTCCTTGGCCCATCTGTGCCCTGCATGCTTCCATAAATGCTCAGTTTTATCTATAAGGAATCAAATTGATTCTATCAAGAAGAGAATATTTGGTTGTTTGCTTACGTGCAGTTCCTGATCTCCACCACTGCTTAATCCTTTGCAAAAAAACCCAACAAAGTCTTACTGAAAACATCAAGGACAATAAAGAGATGGAAAATGGAACACTAAATCTCTTCTAGTTCCTTTCCTGTTCTTCCCTGCTTAGCGTGTGACAAATTTTCTATAACACCCACTAAATATGTTGATTTTATGGGTTCTCAGTTGAGCAGTAGGGCACCATTTAATCTCTCCATCCCTTGGCATTGTGCTGAACACTGAGAGAGGACCAAGCAATGAATTTGTCAGAACGTTTTGAAGAGCTCTGAGGTGCACAGCATTCAAACAGCATCACACCAGGAGTCTAAATCTATGAGTCTAGAGGTTAGTTACAGATAGAAAGAATAAATCAAGCAATAAAGGATGCCTATAAAAAAAAGGATGCTGCCTTTTAAATGAAGACACTTCAGAGTTCATCATAAACCTCTGACATATATTCAGTCACTCTGCTTGCTGTCACAGTCTGAGATATATTTGAAGGTGCCTGCATATTTTATGCTGTAACCTCTAATAAACACATGCACATTTTCAATGATGTTGCATCATACCTTGAGAGCTGATGTGACTTGAAAGTGGAATCACTGCCAGGGAAATGGGATCTCTGCAGGCAGAGGTGCTCAGAGACACATGGTAAGTGTTTCTGTGACTAAGTCAGTCTGTCAAAATGTCCATGCAACACCAAAGAGAGTGTTGGTTTCATAACCATCCCTTTGAGGAAGCTCTCCTCCAGCTCTGGATGCCAGTTCCCAGTTTCCCAGTGAAGGAAATCACAATTCCCTCAGTGTCTGGCCAGGCTGTGGGAGGTTCCAGGACTGGCCAGCCTGCCAGTGGGACTGTCCTACCATAAACAATTCTACAGCAAAATGATTGCTGGGTTTGGTTTGAATTTCCAGGGGGAAAAAAACAAAGCTCAATATAAACAAAAGCAACATCTGGCTGCACTTCTAAAGCAATGAAAAGCAAAGTAAGCCTTCAAAAGCCAGACTGAAATTTCAGCAAGGCCACTATAATGGTTCTCTCGCTTCTGAAATGGAGATTATGGCTCTCCTGAAAGAACAACTGCAAGACTTATGCAGGGCCAATACTTAAAATTGACCATCCCTTAATTTTTTAGTGTCTGTCAGGAATTAATCGTGTGGCATTGATTTATGGAGCTATCCAGGCCACTTCTGCAGAGCTCCCTTCTTTTCAGAGATAAGTATTCTGGGAAGCTGCTGGTGTGTTTGTTATCCATCAGGAGCCATCAGCCACTCTCCATATGGTTTGCTGCAGTCAGAAAAATGCAAAATTCTTCTTAAAAGTGTCATTTTCTACAGTTCAAGAAGTGAACTTTCTGAGAGATGGATTAACAGTAAAGCACAGGAGGCAATAATTATTATTACTCTGTATTTCAAAAAGTAACTGAAGATGTTTGAGCACCTGAGAGATTAATATTTTTAATCCTTGATTTTTCCAAGTAGGATTGTCCATACTGTATAAATTATCGAGAGGTCACAAGCTGGTCATTTTTTAAAAAGAATTTGACAATTCTGGCATTTTCTATAAACTAGAAAAAGAAAAATAGAGGAACCAAATGCAGAAAAAATAAAATAGCTGGTGCCTTAAGTGCTTGTGGTCAGTATAAGAATGTGCAGAGCTTGCAAATCTGACTCAGCTACTTGAAAAATGATGGGATCTACTTTCAGTGAAAGGCTGAGTCATGGAGAAGAGACTGGGATGATCAATTATCCCATGAGAATAGTGCAGTGTCTCCCTGTGGCATGCCACCAAACTTCCCATAAAAAACCATGTCATCTTGGCTTCAAAACATGTCAGAGTTACCCTGCTTTTTTAACAGATCTATGCAAATGTGTGTGAGTGCTGTATGTATGGTGCCTTGGAGTTGTTGCTTTATGGGCTTGTCTGTCTTCTGTTGGCATTAAAGTTGACGTGATGCCAAACTCAGAAGAGTTTAAATATGTAAATTGGAGAGTTTGGAGAGTGTACAAAGTGTATGGATGGGTAGAGCTGGTGTTGCTTCCCTTCTGAGTAATTACTGATTTATTTGGATGGCAGAAGAGGTGTTTTCCATTCCAAACCTGAATATACTTACAGAGAGGCTGAAGCTGTTGTATTTGTGAGGGATATAACTTGGAGGGAGGGGTTTGCTGGCGATGCTGGATTTGCCCCTGTGTAATTTCCCTTCTCCTGTGCTGTGTGGGGCCCTGGTTGCTGGGGAGTTGAGGAAGCTGTGAGGATGGACAGGCAGTGTCCCCAGGCACCTGTGCTGCTGAGTGAGTCCCTCAGAAACTGCCATCAGCACAGCTCAGCTTTTCCTGCTCTGCCCTCAGCCAGTATAAATATTCCTGAGCTGCTTTTATACACACTCAGGCCACCAGCACGTGTCTGTTTTTCCTGAAACTCTACCATTTCTTATATTGAAACAGGAGAGTTTAGAGCTATTTGAGTTCTGCCTGTGTATTCACAGCACGGTGAAAGTAAGAGCTGGGTGTCACAGCTGTGAGGCAGTCTGCATTCCTCTCCCTGAATCCTCGTGGAATGAGATGCCAGAGGTGTCCCATTTCCACAGCAAACTGGCAGCCCTCAGAGCACAATGCAGAATGGAGCAGAAATAACCACGCTGGCTTGGCACTGAACAGGGACAGTGCTGCTACCCTGCAGCTTTGGATGATTTAGCCTCTGATGTGTCTTGCTCCAGGTGGAAATATTCCCTGTGCATCAGCCCTGTTCTGCTCCTCAGCAGTCAGTGCTCTGAGCACAAGCCTGACAGGCCCCACTGGTAACTCTGACACCTCCAGCAGCAGAAGGGACTGGTAAAATTGCCTCAGAAGAGCTCACAGTCTCATTTGCCAAGCCTAGTGCCTAAAGTGTAGCCTAGTTCACTCTCTCAGTGGAAAGCAAATAGAAAAATCATTTTCGCAGTGCCCAGCAATGTTTATCTTCCAGGTTGGCTGGCCTGCAGTGACATTAGTGTCCCCAGAGCCTCTGAACTTAATCATTTCCAGTTGCTGCTTGCCTGCTTGAAGCGATCCTCGTCCAGCCTGCACTGTGTTCCTCCTGCCAGTCACTATGGGAACAGCAATCAAAGCTCATATTTATGGCTCTGTAGATGTCCAAGGTCACGGAGCACAGGTCTGGTGGGAACAATTAAAACAGACCTGTCCAGTTATATCCCTTTAAGCTCTCCCCACATTACACCTCTAACTAGAGCAGTAAAGTTAAAGCAGCATGACTGTCAGGATGTGGCTGCTTTTTAGAAGATATCCTTTACAGAGATAAAGACACTGGAGATAATGTGGAAGCATGCTAGGAGTGAAGTCAGCATCTCTGGGTAAAACCTGCCCCAGGTTTCACTGCACATCAGCCACGGGCAGAGCTGTGCCCTGCAGCCCTGGCAGATGTTCCACTGGAGCAGCTCAGCTCTTTCCAGCTCCTACCTCAGCCACCACAGGAGCAGCTGGGATGAAGTGGTTTGAACTCTTTTTGGAGTGGCAGAGGATGTTTACTCTGGTTTGGGGGCTTTGTGGTTTCAGTGGTTTTTGCCCTGAGTATTCCACTGCTGTCATCACCTATAAACTAAAATTGGCAAATGTGTGTTTTTAGGGTAACAGCAAATGTTGTTTACTCCTGATGACTTGCTCTGTGGCAGAATACAGGGGGAAAAAAAGGACTGCAAGAATAATTGGAGTAAGATGGAGGGACAAGCTGCTGTGAACTTAATGTCTGAGGGAGAGAGAAGTAATTATTTGGCAATGTCCAGGTTTTGTAAGAGGCAGCTGTTTCTCTCTCCATTTCTGTTTCAGCCAGGGTCACTTTCTGTTGAGGGACCTGTGTGATGGGATTCAGGAGCCATTGTCTGTGTTTGATTTGGTCTGGGTATGGAAAAGGTTCCTTCCCTTGAGTGCTAATGGGGTTTGTTACATAGGGATGAAAATCTCTTAGGCCAGAAGATCCAGCAGGAGGTTCCAAGTGGAGGTGAGACAGAGTTACCTCCTTCACATGCAATGGGCATAGAAAGAGGCAACACCAGAATTTCAGAAACAGGCCAGCAGGCATGTAAATACCTTCACAAATCTCCAGGCTTTTTTAATAGTCACATTATATTAAATATATTCCCTTCTAATTCACAGCAAATTGAGTTTGGGTAGCCAGGGCATGTTTAGTTAATATTTTCTTACATAGGATTAGTTTTCAATGCTATAGATGAAAGAAGCTCGTACTGTGCACAATGCTGTTGAGACAAAGCTGTGTCCCAAGCAAACAAGAAAAGACAAAAAGGAGAGCAGGCACAATGTGCTGGAATGGGTTCTCTGGTGAAGAGCAGCAGGACTGGGGCTCAGGCAGGAGAAAATCAGATGGACCCGAGGCCACTGGATCTCCAGCACTTCTGAATTGCTTTGAAATAGAAATATTCACTGCCACAAAATACTAGGATGCTGGGATGGTGCATGGACACAGGAATGTGTTTTAGAAAGGCAGCTCAAAAAATACTGAAGTTTCCATTTTAAAGCTTTTCTCTGGCAGGATTTAGTTCCCTGGCAAGTGAATGCACAGCCATGGGATGGGGTTGTGGGTTCTTGACTTTTCACTCTCCAAGTTTGGATCCAGCCTGAAAAGTTGCATTTTTCTATCTGGGAACCTTAAAGTCTGACTGTGAAAAATGGAAGGAAACATCAGAAAAATCTTGAACTTTAATGTAGAGGACATTCCTTATCCATCATGAAACGGGGAAACAGGAGGTAACGGGGTTCATGTGCCTCCTTCCTACTGAGGAAACTTCTCTGAGGGAAGTTTCCCACTGTGTTTCTCTGATACAGATATGTAGATTTTCTGTATGGCAGGCCTGATGGGCAGTGTCAAACCAAGAGATGTGTTAGGCTGCCTTATTCCTGTGCTTTATCCCAGCTGGGTAAGATTAACAACTGGGAGGTGCTACTGGGTTGGACTGGCAGGTGCAGAATTGAGTGTGGCTCCTCAGCATGGTGGGTGGGCATGACACAAATGTTCTTATTTCCTTGGGACCAGCAAGTGAGGACTGGATTCCCTGTTCTGGAGCTGGATATAACCACTCCTGGCTGCTGGGCCGTGGGGGTGTTACAAGGAATGCTGTCACCAGGGAGGTGACAGGCCAGCCTTGGCACGGAGCCCTGCCCTGCTCTGGGGAGCAGGTGGCATTTGCAAACCTGGAGGATTGGCAGCTCCAAAAGGTGGAAATCGAGACATTTCTCACACTCTTTGCCTCAAAGAGCAGGAACATCCCAGCATTTTAAGGTGCAGGAAAGGCTCCAACTCCTGCCCTGCCTGGCTGGGTGGCTTTGGTTACTGACACAGAGGAAGACCACAGCAGTAATTTTCACTGGGAAGGTTTTAGAAATTATGGCCACACATAAAAAAGTTATCCACGTTCCAGTTGCACTGGAGGAATCTGAAGAGAGTTAAGTTCTTGCCTGTTTTATTTTTCCTCCTGTTACCTACCAAGCAGACAATCAATAGTGTTAATGTGACTGCTGAGAGGTGCCATGAGGGTGCAGGCAATTCAGAAAAAGCAAGGCATTCCAGGAAAAAAAAATTATACCTTGCAGCTTTGATCGTTCTTGGTTTCTAAGACTGTAAAAAATACCTACAACTCATATTTTTCTCATGCAGTGTTTCTTCATCATCATCATTATTATTATTATTATTACTATTATTATTATTATTTTGTTTTGCTGTGCAAAGGGAGAATTAAGGTTGATTTTAAGGTCCAATTCTCTTTCTCTTGTTGTGTTCCCAGGGTAACTCAGTAGAGTTCTTTTAAGGGCAGTACTTGGGAAGTCAGTGGGTGAGATCTGTGCTCCTGGGGGCATTCCCACCTCACAAGACCATCTGGTGAAGTTCCTTGTGGAGGTGATGGCCCAGGACTGTGCTTTGCAGCAAAGGGGACATTCTGTGAGGAAGTTTTCCAAGGAGTTGGCTTGGAAACTCAGAAAAAGCAGCAGCAAAGAGTTGCCTGTTTCAATTTGCTGTGTTGGGGAGAATTATTTCTCCTGGGCTGTGCTGAGCCAGGCTTAGGGAACCCAGGGACCACTGGATGTGCTCACTCGTGGTCATCTCAGAGCTGGAAATTGAACCCCAGTGCTTCAGCCACAAAGCCAGTTCTCCTACCTGGCTGCCTTTTTAAAATCAAAATAAAATAGTGCGAAATGAATTGAAGATCACAGCCAAAAACCTGTTCTAGGAAGGGGTTATGCCACTGAGTGGAATAGCAGCTTTTCTGACATCAGTTCTTTTTTGGTTTTGAATCTATTTCACTTCACCTCCATTTGAACTCTTCCATTAGCAACTGGAATTGTCTTTGTTACCTGCTAAAGACGCATCCAGGGGAGGTTATTACAGTCAAAAGGCAGATTTGCCCAAGGAAAGATGGAAGGAATTTCTTGACTTGCGAGAGTCAAGAAATGTTGAACATATTCTCATTTTGCTGTGGTTGGCCCAAGGAGCCAGAAGAAGAGGTTTCATGCCTAAAAATGAACAAGATCAACAACTTAAACTATGGGTGCCAGCATGGAGCACACCAAACAGCAAAAGGAGAGGCAAAAGAAGGAAGCAGAGCTTCTTGAGGCACACACCTGTGAGCAGCAGGGTTTCACAGCTCCCACCAGGTGAAGCAGGACAGGGATGTCCCTCCCCGAGGAAGAGGTGGGTTCATGCCAAGAGGGCCAGCTCCCAGCAAATGGTGAATTGCCAGCACCAGGCTGAACAGTCTCTCTTGCAGTTCAGGAAAATATCATCTGGTATATCAGTCTTGAAAGACTGCCAAGCCTTACCTCTGAATTCATGTTTTACTCAGGAGTGATTATGTGCAAAAGATAAATAGAAAACAGTTTTGGTTTTAGCTGAAAATAAATTGATGTTAAGAATTTGCAAAACATCCTCTTCCCTGAATTAAAGTAGTCCCTTTGGAGACATCTCTGTACTCTCATTTTCAGCAAGTTGGGCTTTTTTTTTTTTCCTGATCTCTTTATCTCTCTGCTCCTTTCCTCCCTCCACCCTCCCACACAATTCCTTTATTTTCTTCTCTACACCATTTCCCAACCTATTTCCTTTTGCGTATTTGAAAGCAAGAAATTAGTTGGGTATCTCAAAGAGCTGTGAGGCTTTCTGGTTTACACTATGAAAGGGCTTTGAGCCTGACTTGTTCAAATACTTCTCATCCCTCCCATTGCCCATCCAAACTCCTCTGTGCCAAAAAGGTCACAAGGAGGAGCCCTGGGCCATATCCTAAAGTCTCAAAGAATGGTCATGCCCATTCTTTGGCTTTATTTTAGAGTTCCTCCCAAGGCAAGGCTGTGAACGAGTGATCTGGAGGGGAAAACATCTTCCCAACTCTGAGCAGGAGCCCAGCACTTTGGAAAAGAGGGTGGTGCAGTATTGGTGCTGGATTTGAGGAGTTTGGATCATTTCTGTGCCCTTGCACGTGCAGACATGGAGCCACATCGCTGGTGTAACTTGTGACTGTGAAAGAGGCCACAACCTTGGCATATGCATCCCTTTACATTTACAATTTATGCACATTTACAATTTTTTTAAAGTATACTGGGAACAGAAAATGGTACATCTTCTGCATAAAAATGAAAAGTAACTGAAAACCTGTTATATGCTCTATATAGCTCTGATCAGAGGGGGAAAGATGACTGCAGATTTGTGGTTGACAGCCTTCAGAAAAGGTTCAACAGAGTGTGAAAATTGACATTTAGCAAATAGCAATTCAGCCTTCATTTTTAGTGGAGCTGGTTGAAATAAATAACAGGTTTTAAACAAAATGTTTGTTATATTGGATGTTGCTTGTCTCATTACTGCAGTTAATTAAAAGGGGGGACAATAAGTCAAAGCCAGAGTCAATAAGTTTGTTAATAAAGATTTAATTTGGTGGAATCATTATAAATTGACTGTACAATGAATGGATGTGCCACAGGAATGTGAGTGTCTGAAGGTCCATAAATAGGTTTTCAGAAATACCCATCAGGTTGTAGCCAATTTGTCATGCTAAATAAGCTCTTCAAATCCACTTAGGCAAGTGTGGACATGTTTCCAAAGGGTATCACCACTGAGTAGATGATGCACACAGGCACACCTTTTTTTTTTTTTTTTCCCAGCAGTTTTTTTTTATTCTGCCATTCCAAATACTTTTTAGCTTTGTTATCTCTGTATTTCTCATTGTAAGTGATTTACTATTAACACCAGTCTTTTTAGAAGCAGTAGAATAAATCATCAGAGAGAAAAAAGAGTAAATCATCCCTGCAGTGAGTGCTGGAGGCTGAACCTGAGCACTACCCATGTGGGATTTTAATCCACCTGACCCTTTTCCTTTATTGCTGACCAAACAGCAGGTAAAAACCTCATGGGCAGACAAACTTCAAAAGTAATTTTAAAACGAAAATCTAGATCGACAGCTCTTCCTCGAGCAGTTCTGATGCAGGAGACTGCATGCAAAGTCTGATGCTCATACTGCAATATTTGCATAGTGCTGCACCCCTGCCAGTAATCCTCTCATTGGAGTATGGGTTATCACAGGAAAGCAATTTCTCTGTCAGGGATGGCATGCTGGTCTGCTCTGCAGGATTTTTCAACACTTTGAAAAACAGGAGAATAAGATAAAAAAAATTACATCATGCTGCCTTCTTTCAGAGTAAAGCAGAAGAGCAGATCATGAAAGTAGCAGAGATTTGGCCCAAATTCATCCAGCTGCTGACTGCACATGGCAGTCACTCCACAACAGAGCCCCAGGTACTGTCTGTGTTAACAAATACAAATTATTCATCCAGCAAGTTTTACCTGACTCAAGTTTTCATTGGGTTTTATCATTGTAGCCTAACTCAGGTGGCTTTTGTCCTCCTGCCACCATCCAGCAGCCTGCATAAACTCCAGGAAAAAGCTGCTTGAAGCCTGAGCTGTTCCCTCTGGGACAGCCTCGCTGTCCCTGTGCCAGTGGCTCAGGGTGGCTGTGAAATGTGGCCCTGCAGTTCTCTGTGATGTGTTCATCTCCTCTGTGTGTCTGAGGGCAGCACTCTGTGAGACACTGGGTAGCAAACAGTGTCAGTGGCCCCAAGGAAGAGCCACAACACTCGGTTTCTATTTCTTTTTCTCCCCCCTGGCACCATGACAGTGCATCAAGTTAATACCCAATCTTAGCAGCCTCTTCTGCAATCCTCCTTGAAAGGGTTTCTTCCAATTTATGCCTTTTAATTAGAAGCTTTCAACCTGTAATTAGAAACTTACACCAGCTCAACCTTTGTTTCTTAAAAAATGCATTTGTGGTTTAGGCAATTATGGTAACATGAAAAGTAATTATTTTTCTCCATGTGTGAAATGAGCCTGGTCGTTAGTGCAGCCAACAGGAGGAGGAATTTATTTTCTTTCGATTTGTTTTAATTTATTGCAAGAAGTTACATAACAAGCAAAATAAATGTGTGGTTTAGGTAGTAGATGAGGCATGTGTAACTCTGGTTTGGGGAGTGCAGAGAGGCTGTGGGCAGTGGGATCAGAGGCACAGCCACACTGTAATTCCAAGCCCCCTGATTACCACACCCAGGTTAGCCATGGAGAAATTTCCAGAGTGTTATTTGAGCAGTTGTGACCCAGTCTATGTAAATGGTCAAGGAGCTGTGGTCAGGTGTTTGTAATAAAAACAGTTATGGGCTCTCAGGTGCCAGCCAGTGGCATCAGTGGCAGCACTGTGCCTTGGGTAGAGCTCAGCCTGCCTTGTGATAATGTCATGTTCTGTCTCAATTCTGACTGTGCCCACCTCACAGCACACAGATGGCTCTGGGTCTCCCAGCTTGTCAGGTGAGGATGAAAGCTGGACCACCCCAGGTGAGGAGAGGGATGTTGCAGTCATCTCTACACTTAAAATAGGAATAATTATTTTTGCATCCCTGAATCCCTTCTCTGTCTGCTGAAACACGTCATCTTTTTAAACCACATCTGTATTTACCACACATCGTGTTCAACTATCTCCTAATTTCTATGATAATTTCCCTCCTTGATTTATAAGCAACAGAATTTTTTAATTATCCAGATGATTTTAATTTTCTCAGCCATACCTCCACTTCGTTAAACATTAATCTTGCACTTTTTTCTTAGACAATCTCTGCCCTTCACCACTTCTCCAGTTCATAATGAAACTAGATCTCAATAGTATTACACAGTCATTTTTCTCCCTGGATTAATTTGATATTGTCTGCTTGATCTCAGGTTTTGTCTTCTAAATACTATATTTGGCTTCTGGTAAACTATTCCAGAAATTACTTTAAATCTAGAAAAAGCCAAACAAACAAACAAACAAAACTACCCGAAGACATTTAAGACAACTTTACATAATTACCTTGCTTTCAGCAACTCCTGTGCTGTAGCATGGCAGGCAATCACAAAGAATTTACAGTTGTATTTTGACTGCTCCCTGTTTTCCTAGTTTTGCTGCTTTTTTAGTGCTCTGAATAAGCCTCAGCTAGTGCAAAGTGTACTGGAAGACTGCAGCAGGGGATTTGCAGTGTGGTGGGAGGAACCATATGTTCAAACTTCTCCTCTTGCTGAGGAATGGCATTTTTTTGGAGGGAGAATGAAAGCTGTTTCTCACCTGCTTGGTGCTGCAAGACAATCCCCTCCCTGCAAACTCCTCTGATTATTCATTTGGCTAGACCCTCTCAAACCTTCTAATATTCGCTGAGCATCTTCCTGATGCTGGCTTTGACCTCCTTTGTGATGGCTTCAAGCCACTGCCCTTAGTTAGCCCTTCTCACAGAGCTGTGGTCTCTGAAGAAATAATAAGATATGTCCATTACATGGGCAGAAGAGTGTTGTTTTAGCATGAGCTCTCTTCAGGAAAAGTTCACTAAACACAGGACCCATAACTCAAACTGGGTGAAAAATACATAAACTGGTCCATTGAGCTCTGAGATGAAGTTACCAAAACCAGCAGCAGATTTATTACACTGCTGCTGATGAAGCATTCCTGAAGCTGTAAGAGCTCTATTTGAAAAAGAAGAAAGAAAAGCTGTAAACACTAGGTTCCCTATCCAAGGAAATAGTAAAGCTTACAAAGTTAGCACAAGGGTAATTCCTTTCTCAACTCCTTTTTATCTTTCTCTTGACTCAGCTCTGTACAAAATCTCTTCAGCATCTGTGTTGCCCAAATACAGAGGAGAAAATTCGCTGCACCCCCTGCCATTTGAACCAGACTTATCTCTAACTCAATTAGAAAACTGTAATTTCCAATAAAGCATCATTAGACCTCTGCACCTGTCAGGTCTCTGACAGATTTAGTTGGGTTTTGCTTGGGAATTACCCGTGGCTTGTGGAGATAGCTAAAATAATTTTCATTTACTGTTCACTGTATCACATTAGAAATTGCATAAGGTTTTGGACCCGAAGCCATAACAATCTCTTTCAGATTATGGCTGCACTGGAATTGTCACTCATTAGGTTTGCAGCACAAACACTGGAAACTGTGGTGATGCTCACTGTCAGACTAAGCAGTATTTACAGCAATAGGCAGGATTTACAATTGGATGACATGATAATAATATATCCTTGTTTACTTCTCTAATTAATGTTTCTAAAGAAAATAGCCTGGAAACCTTCCATAAGCAAGATTTATTTCTGTTGATTGAGACTGTAATCAGATGTCCCTATTCAAACAGTAATTGGTGTGCTTCATTAACGTGTAATTGAAAACAAGATTTATGTCAATGCTAGGCAATAAATAACAGGGATACATATTTTCTTATTAGTGATGATCTCTTCTGTAGGCTCTCAGAGTGCTTGCTGCTTTTGTATTGTGCCACTTAGGTCATATTTTGTCGAAATCACAGTGTCTCAGAAAAAGATATTGTGCATTTAAAATCCTTTGGATTTTAACCTCTCGCTCTGATGTACCAAGGCCAGCTCCCTTTTTTTCTCTTTCCTGCTTCATATTAGACTCACTGTTCTTGCCATATGTTTTCCCATGAAATGGGAATACCAGGAAGGAATTCTAGTGATGAAGGGGAGAACTCAGGGCAGAGACAAAACTTTGCCTAAACTTAGGTTTAATTGAGGTTTTCACCAGGTTAGTCAAGGCTCAACCTGCTGTTCCTCCTCCCAAACATTTTTCTGTTCCTATACAAGTAAAGATAATTAAAAAAACAAAAACACCACGTTTCTAAGCATTCTAAAAATAGAAACTAAGCATGGCTTCTTTGCAATTCAGTAAAACCTAATTAACTTCCTGTTAATAGGGAGAAAAGCATTGTGTTTTGTTCTAGGAGCAGACATATATGAGATAACACACAAATAATGAAGTCAGAAGTGTAAGTCGCTGTGAATGGGTGATCCCATTGATTCCATTGAAACAAGGGAGTTAAAATTGAAAACAAATTTCAACCTGAGAAGCTGGTTCATTACCAGCAAATTGATGGAGCTCTGTGTTTACTTGCTGGCATAATTTACCAATTGTACACGATATAAGCAGGCACGGTGCTAACATTGGCTAATTTTATGCTCAACGTGAATCTTATGGCTGGTCAGATGGATACCATAAAAAATAATTAGAGTCATTAGAAGTAATGGGCTACAGCTGCAGTAATACATGCTCTGTTCTCAGTCCAGAGGTTTCTAAGCAAAATTAAATTAGCTCCTGTAACCACACTGCTGCATCATATGCTCCTCACCTCCTGTGCATGAACTTCTCTTCCCATTTCCATACTCCAAGCACCATTTGTGCCCCACGCAGAAAAAGCCCCTTGTGGGGACAAGGAATTCTGAAGCTTGAGGCCAGTCCTTGTTGGAAAAAAAAGGAAGTAATAAAATGAGAACAATTACAAAGTGGCAGCAGAAGGTTCTCAGGTTGTGTTAACTCCTTTCACATGTTGAGGACCATCCCTCTCCTCTGCTGAAGCTTTTGGTGCAAGGCACAGATTACAAGTCATGTTTGCATCAGTGCTGGACCTGGGCAAATTTTCCCCCTGAATTATTTACATTAAACTTTACTTTTTAACAGAATTATGCCCACTGTATTGGAAGCACATCAGCGGCCTCCAGCTGGAGGTGATGCTGCCTGCAAATCTTTAATACCCTCTTTTTACCCAAAATTCAAAAGGCTGTTGTAAGTAAGAGTAAAGTAAAACGTGCATTATCCAGGAGGGAGGGGAGGGACAAGAAGGAAATAGATTCTGTGGTACTGAAGTGATTAATGTGACTGTTTATGATGAAGGAAATGAAAAACTAGAAATCTGGGTAAGTTATGATCTTTCCATGTGAATGACTTTCTCTGGAACCACAATAAAACTCATGTGCTGATTTCCTTGAAATTATTGCTAAAGTTCCCAAAGCAAAGCAGGGATGACACTGAAATTTTTTTTCTTCCTTGTTGATTTTCAGGAGCACAGAATTTCCATTGATTTCCGGGGATTCACTGTGAGCTGCCTACATGCCATCACCTCTCTTTAAAACAGGAGGTGCTTTGGTGATAGGATTGAGTAGAAGGGTTTAAGGGGCACATTTAGCTCTGTCCATTAAGGGTGGTGAGCTGGAGCTGAGTGTGCTCAGGGGGAAGAACAGGACTTACACTATTTTTGATGAAGGTACAAGCCCAGTACTGCAGCTTGGGAAAGATCAGTTATCCATGTGCCAGCCATTTATCCCTGGCAATGTTGACTTCCCTGGCCTCAGTTATTGCAGTATATAAATGCCTCACAACTGCTAATATATTTATCTTTCCATCCTCCCTATGGAGTTGGGAAGTGCTATTACCTCTGTTGCAGAACTAAGAACTGAGATTAAGGGTCAGATTTGTTATGGCATTTAAGTGCTCAATGGGATTTTCAAAAGTAGCTAACACCCGTTGTAATAAGTGGAACTTGGGAACTTGGATAGTTCTGAAAATCCTTTTATTCATGATTTTTTTTTAAAGAATTTGGGCTTACATGAAACCTTGGGATCCAGAGGAGTAGTGCCCAAGTTGTGGGAAGTCACCCAGACAGGAGAATGTCTCTTCATCCACCTCCCAGGAGACTGCAGGTGGGACAGGAGCAATTTCATGGCAGTAGCTTATCTCAGTGCTGAATTCAGCAAGCTGTAACTGTGCACAGCATTGCATTTACCCTTCTTGCCCAGCTCTGTGAGAGAGGTCAAAATCCAGTCCTGCAAATACTGGAGCAAAAATAAGCAGCACCCATGGTCAATAAAAAGGGCTTATGTGCCAGTTGCTGGGATGGAAAATTCAAGAGCAGGAGCAAATAATGAAACAATCTATATTCATGCAGCCACCTTTCCAGCCTACTGCTCTAAGTACAGGCTTACACCTCACCAGGAGATGGGAATCCCACTAAAAGCTCTGGAGTATCACACTGGAAAACAAATGTTGATTTTGAACAAATTATCTGTTCATCTCTAAATCATTTTCTTTCATTATTAGTCTCCAAATTGGTTCTGCTCTGGAAGGCAGAATTAGGTTTAAAAGCAGAGCGTCTCTTAAATGCCTGCTTCAAGTGAAAGTGTTCAGTAAACATTGCTCAAACCCCCAGAGCATAAACTCCTCAACTGCTTTCTCTGGCTTTGCATAGATTTTGCAGCTCCTGTTTTATGGTCAGGTGGCTCAGGGATTCATTCAGGATATCAGAAAATAATCAAATGAAATCCCTTACAAACATATGCCCCCTAAATACCAAGGAAACAATTTTTAAGACCTTCCTGTCCTCCTTTACAGTAGCATAAACTGGGACAAGAGTCCCAAAAAGATGGATTTCCACCAATATGGATCATGAAGGGAGAGAAGAGTCAGGCTCCAAACCACAGCACAAGTACAAAGCCATGCAGGCTGCTCACCAAGGTTTTCATTGTTGAAAGAGCTGCATTTTGCAGTCATAGTATTTTCAATCATTTCTGTAGTCTTAAGGTTCTAAAAAGATCCTTGGGCTTCAAAGTTGTGTTTTCCAGGGTTGGGTTTGGGTTGCATCAGCATGTCAGCAGGATTGCAGCTGTCTGAGGCTGTGATTTGGGATGGGGGAGTGGGGGTCAGCCCAGCGAGGAGGGTGATGGAGCAGCAGCAGAGCCCCAGCTGTTGTTGTGTCCTTGTCCCACGTCACACCACGGGCTGTGGGTAACAGCCTTTGGGAGGGTGCTGGAGAGGGTCCTTTGTGCCTCCATCAGGAAAGAAGCTCCACATGGATTAGAATGCATCCAAAACCCACATGGTTTTCAACAGTGTTTGCAAGATGCTGTTATTCCACTTCTCCAGGTGGAGGAGGGAGAATAACTCCATCACTTTGTTACACTTGAAAGAGAATAAAACCTTAGGGCAGTGTTGTCTAAGACACTCCAGATCACTGGTAGCTTACTCAAAGCTTGAATTTTAGCTCAGCTTGCTGTTCAGGGGACCTGTGTGCACAGGGGAAGATGTGCAGGAAGGTCCTCTTGATCCTCACCCACCCACCTTAGGAAGACTTCCACAGATTTCCCAGCTCTCCTCACTCTCCAGTGAAGGTGTGGGACTGGGAGGCTGCTCCTGCACAGAGCAGGAATTGAGGGCTGCTGCAAAGGAGTGGTGTCTCAACACTGTTTTGCACGTAGGAGATTTATTTCTCAGTGGATAGAAGAGCTAAAAGATTAACAGATGAACAAATATATTGAGACAGCCAGGACATCAAAGAAATTGGAGAGTCACTGAGATGCTGGAGTGCTGGAGAGTCACCGGGCTGTGTTCTCAGGAATTATTTTATCCTCAGATTACCTCAGCTGTCTTGGGGTTTGGACACATTCTCTGGTGAATTTAGCTACATGATTTGAGATATAACTGGCCCAAGCTCTCTGCTGCTCCTCCTGAGGATCCTGCCTGTGGAGCAGGGGGAATGTGTGCCTGCATGGCAGACACTGCAGCACAGATCCTGGGGACTCAGGGCAAGCAGAGGGCCCTTTGTTTTTCAGGGCAAACACCAGCCTGTGAGATACACCAAGAGTGAGAGTGTACTGAGTCCCTGGGCAGAAATCTCCAGAGAAAATACAGATCAGACAGCTTTTTGTCCTCCATACAATCTGCAATTCAGTCAGGCAGGAGGAAAAAGTGAGTTACAGTAGTCTTAACCTTAGATTCCTCACACAGGAACCAGCTGAGGGGTGATACCAGTGGAAGGAATCAGAAGAAGGTTTACATAAAATGTGGCTTCCCTGCAGAAAACAAAAAGTGGCTCAGAAGGGTTGTACAGAGGCTGCTAACCATGAGACCATGCTCATTCCTTGGGCTGCATATGCCTCAATTGCTCCCTGAAATTTAGATTAAGTCAGCCAGGAAACTATGGATGAGTTTGGGGTCTTGAGGGAAAGGTGTTCGAAAAGCAGACATATGAAGACACTGAAAAGAGGGAAAGTTATAACTTGAAAAGTGCCACACAGAGGGAGCTGTGCCTGTGCTTTATTGAACTGTTGGCTGCAATAAATAAGGCTGAATTCCCTCAGTCTCCCATAATGTTGTCTCAGTACCAGCAGGAGTCCATTTAAGAACACACTTACGGGCACAAATGATTATACATATGGAGAGCAGAGAAAGAGCTGATGCAGGCAAACCCTGAGAGCTGCCCAGGAGAGCTGGGGGTGCTGCTGGGCTGCCCCGTGCTCAGCTTTGGTCAGTGCTGCCAGCCCAAAACAGGCAAAGCAGAGGAGCTTCTGTTCCAGCCCTCCCATCTGCTTCACCTGAGGAGACCATAGCCCAGATTTTTGTGATCAGACAGTAAATTAATGAGGATGATAAAAGCAACTAAGAGAATCTTCCTAAAGAGGGAGAGTTGTTTTTTTATAACCATTTGCAATACAGAGAGTAATAAGAGACTGTGTTATAAATAAGAAAGAGACAAGTATAATAGAAGACCTAAAAATGGATGATGAGCAAGGAAGTCTGATCCTTGTGCTTCTGCACTTTACAGCATTAACCCCAAGAGCTGAAGTTAAAGGTCTGGCTGTGTTACAGTGCTGTAACAGGGTGTCAGAGGCCTCTGCAGTGTATCCATGGTTAGGAGGAGCTGAAGCTCTGCAGAGCACATGGTCATGCCTGGTGTGATGTGAGCCTAGGACTGGAGACCACAAATTTTGAGGTCTTCAGGCTGATTGTTTTCATTGATTTCCTTGTATACTTAAACCCTTCCAAACCTCACATTGTAGGAAGTCAGGAGAACTAATTTACTCCTGCTTGAACAGTGGTTTGAGGAAGATAAACACTTGCACCCTGTGTATCAGCTTTGCTGATATCCCCTGTTAGCACTGATTAGTGAGAAAGCTGAACTAGAAACCAGAGCGAGCTGACCTTGGGGGTGGCTTTATTGCCCCTTTTCCCTCAGCCCAGCCTAGCAAAGCTGGCATGGAAGTGTTAGCAGGTCAGATTTGTGATGTGCTTTACCACATGGTGCACGAACCTTTTCCTCTGAAAGCAGGTGAGAAGCTGCCCATCCAGCAGGGCCTGAGGGGCAGCAGGGCAGCTCAGCAGCAGTGCAGCTCTGCAGCAGGGCAGCTCTGCAGCAGGGCAGCTCAGCAGCCGTGCAGCTCTGCAGCAGTGCAGCTCAGNGCAGCAGTGCAGCTCGGCAGCAGGGCCTGAGGGGCAGCAGTGCAGCTCGGCAGCAGGGCAGCTCAGCAGCCATGCAGCTCAGCAGCGGTGCAGCTCGGCAGCCATGCAGCTCAGCAGCAGTGCAGCAGTGCAGCTCGGCAGCAGTGCAGCTCGGCAGCCGTGCAGCTCTGCAGCCTGAGCCTGGGCAGGAGCTGTGTCCCAGGGCTGTGTCACTGTGCCACCCCTGTGTGTTGCAGGCTGGAGTCGCCCACGCGCGCGCTGGTGATGGAGGCTCCCAAGGGCATCGAGATCAACGCCGAGGCCGGCAGCCTGAAGGCCACGTGCAGGACAGAGCTCAGGCTGGAATCCAAAGATGGAGAGGTAGGTGAACAAGGTCAAGGCCTGCAGAGCTGTAGCCCTGTGGGACACTGAGCTGCAGCGTTTGGAGCGCTGGTGTGAAACCCTGGGCACCGTGGGCTCTCCTGGCCTCACTGCTGCTCACTCTGGGTGAGCACAGCCCGTGCAAATCAGACTCACTCCGTGGCAAAGGCTGATTCATTATTTTTTAAGAGCATGGATAATAGCATCTGTTGTTCCAGCAGATTTATGCAGCTGTAAAATGCACAGTGCTCCCAAATCCTTTGTTTCCTTGTCACTTTAAAACAAGATTTACTTGGCCAGCATAATTAATTCTTTTATCATATATTTTTCTATAAGAAGAGCTTAATTCACTGGTATTGATCTGAAAAGCTTTTGTGGCTGATGTTTCATTCTGGAAAGAAAGGGAACATTAGGAGACGCAGGTTCTTGCACTGGAGAAGCTTCCAAAGGGGAAGAGAGAGCAATTAAAGCTGATAACATAGATCAGAAGTAAAGTAGGTGTTGAGTTCAGTCCCTTCTGGTGTCACAAAATCATGTGGGCACATGGTTCTCATCCCCTCCTCCTGCCACAGTGATGGAAGACACCAAAGGATGTGGCTGAGGAGCTCCCAGTGGGAAAACCACTGAAAGCCCCATCAGGAGGAGCTGCCCATGGAACACAAACCTCCAGGCAAGAGGGCTCCCACATAAGTTAACATTTACCTGTCTTAGTGTCAGGGGTAAAAGTAGAGAGACTTTTAAATTGCAATTTCTGTTATTTTTAAACATTTGCATTTTGAGACAGTCCAAACCTAGACCATGGGTTAACAAAAAAACCTCTGAAAAACACCAAAAAAAACCCCTACCTAATACGCTGAGATTCAAATCCAAGGCACTTCACAACTTCAAGCAGTTGCTTTCAACACTAAGTTGTTTTTAAAATGCATAAATTGACTTGTATCTTCCAGGACATGAGATGAGGTGGATACTAACCTTGGAGATTCTTACTGTAATTGCAAATATTCTCAGTCACTGCATATTATTCTGGGGTTCAGGTTATCTTACTGTATCCTGGCTGATGTCAGAGCCCTCCCCTGCAGCTGCCACGTGTCTGGGAGCTGCCACATGTTGTTTGCCTTATGTTGTTTTGTAAGGAGGAATTTAGGGCTGTTAGAGCATTTGAGTTATTTTTAATATACACAAAAGTGTTACACATATACATAAAATATACATAATATGCATAAAATATGCATAAAATATACATAAAATATACATAAAAGTCAGTGCTGGGAGCCTGTAAATGTAACTGGCAATGGGATCACAGTGACAGAAATCCTGATGGAGGAGCAGGGTGGTTGGGTGGGTGTGAACTATCCCTGCTCTCCCTCTGACAGTGAGGTACCTCAGGTTGGGTCAATCCAGACTTGGGATTGGATTCCTGGGAAGTGTCCCAGGAAGCAAAAAGCCAAGAAAACACGGTGGGTACATCAGCAGAAACAAACTGGATGTCGTGGGAAAGGCAGATAACGTGCTCACCCAGATTTGTATCAGACCTTACCATCCTAAAACACTTTCCCACCCAGTTTTTGCAGCAGCTGAGCTGTCTGGAGGAAACTTCTTAAAACACAGCATCAAAAAGAACAGCTCTCCACTAATTCTCTCTTTTTTTTTTTTTCCCTCTCTCTCGCCGCCTCTGACTCCAGATAACGTTGAACTCTGCAAAAATCAAACTACCTAACTTGCCTCAAGGATCTTCCTCTTCTGCAGGGTCCAGGCAAAAAATCTACGAGCTCTGTGTGTGTCCCAATGGGAGGCTGTTCCTGTCCCAGGCAGGCAGCAGCTCCACCTGCCAGATAAACACGAGCGTCTGCCTTTGAGGGGCGGTTTGCGGCGGGGGCATCGCAGGCAGCACAAAAGCCACTTCTGGTCTCACAGATCCAGCTGCCAACTATTTTTACTAGAACACAGAAAGCCTATCAAAGACTTTTTTTGTGTGTGCGCGCGCGTGTGTGTGAATATATATATATAAAAAATATATATATAAGATATATATATATATATCCTCTGTGTAAAACGATGTTTCAGTACAAGGAATCCCAGGGTGACCCTGTTACATTTGTGTAGCATTTCTCTTTCCCACACCAAAATTTACTGGTACAATCTGCTGAATTGGATCTGATGCTCCCCTGGACCCTTCTGTATTACTACAGTGCAATGATCACCCCTCGTTTTTGATCATGTTCTCAGAGCAATGGGATTGCTGGCTGGGCAAGACCCTGGAACCAATGCAGACCCACCAGCATCCAAAGGGAAGAGAAGCATCTCTGATTATTTTTGTGCCATTAAATCGGTGGCATGAAAAAGAAATCATTTTAAAAACAACAAAATAGCCAGATGTGCTGATCACCTACAGTGATCCAAGATACCTGAGGTGGAATTAGTCTTTAATTATCACCTGAAGCATGGCTCCCTGTTGGGGGAGATGGATGCACTTGGCCAGTAGGAACGTCCAGACCTTCTTGCTAAAATAATAAATGTGATTTTCTGAAGGGGTTCAACACCTGCCTATGTGTGGCCTAGGATGTCTTGTGCTATTCAGGTGGCACACATCAGGTCCAACATCAACCTAAAATCATCCCTGTGCTGGAAAAACAAAGTGTTGTATTTATTGGAAGTAACAAAATTGGGAAAGTTGGACTAAGTAGAAAAATCCTGAACCTCTTTTGTTAACAGGTGTCCTGGATCACCCTACAAAATCCCCATTAACACCTTCAATTCTGAACATATTTGGTGTGAAGGTGTGAAGATTTAAGATTTGGACATTGCCTAAATACCTATAGAAACTGAGAAAATCAACTAGAAACTGAGAAAATCATAAAACTAAGTGTACACTGTAGATGCTACACCAGAATTTTTGTCATCTTTCTTTTCAAGATATACAGTCCAAGGTCACTTAGATTTGGTGGAAACTGCAAATATCAGAGATGCTGACAATGAAAGACTTTTTTAAAAGATCTGTAAAGATTGTGACAAAGCCAGATTACTTAAAGGAAGGGCTTTGGATGCTGGTTCCTCTAGAATTTGAGTCCCCAAAACTCTGTGGTTGAATCTTATCATGGTTGCATTTTTTCCTTATTTTAAGCTCTAGAAGTCACGGGCAGGATAAAACACAAAAATATGATCTGGTAACATAACTCCTACTTTTGAAGTTTTGAAAAATAATGATGAGAGCCCAGATCATTGAATTCTGAACCATAATTTCATCTACATGCATGTAAAAATCCTTTAAAAAACCCAGATACACCAATTATGGCAAAAGTTTCCAAGTCACAGTAAATCTCACAAGGACAGCAAGGTTTCTAAGCCACTGAGATGCTTTTGAAATATTACCTCATGTGCAAATAAGACAGATCTGTGCCCATCCCTAGTGATATCTAACCAAAGCTGGTATTCTTCAAGCAATCTTCAAGATAAAACAGAGCTGACAGAAATCTTTAGAAATTATTTAGCCCATTACTTTTTTTTACAGCTTTTCACGTATTTTCTTGTGGTCTCAAGAGTACCAGGGTTTGATTTTTTTTTTAATTATTATTTTTTCTTTTTTAATTAAGAATTCTGGCTTAATCTGAAATTGATTGGACTCAGAGAAGATTTCTATGGAGTTTAGATTAGATGTGTTGCTGCCTAACAAAGCAGCACTCCCCAAAAAATTTATTCCTGAAAGAGGATTGAATTATTTCCTTTTATTTCAATAATGCTTTCTGATAAATTAACGAATTCAAACTATTTGTTAATGAATGATTCCTGTAATTATTATGTCTTGAGTCAACGTTTGAATGCAAAGGGTCACCCAGGGTAACAATTGTATTGGGACACAGGACTATACCATCTCTGTTCAAAGAGGGGAATTGTGCCTATGCCTTAAGTCAATGCACTCAGCAAGGAGAAGCACATCATATTTATCTTGTTATTAAATCTAGTTTGTTTGGGGGGAGGGGCAGGAGGGTGTCTTGGGAACTGGTTGTGCAACTTAAAACAGATATTGATAAAATACATTAAGACTGTAGGGGCACCTAGAATGATACAGACTTTGTTTGTTTGTTTTTTTTTTAACCATGTTAAATATAGCAAAATACTGTGTACGTTACCTCTGGGACCATGACTGAAGTCCCATTCATAGTCCTACATTTACTGTAGATTTTTTTTCCCTGTTTCATTGAATCCTGATCACAAACCTCATAGCAAGCTTGGCCCAATTCATAACCAAATCCTGTGTGAGCTGTTTGAAGAGATGTGCTGCAGGAAGAGTTCCCTGTAAATGAATCAGATTAACTTTCCAGCCCTGGGAGCATTCAGGTGGGTGAAGAAGGCAGGGCTGAACACAGGGACAGGCCCTTCAGGGATGCTGCATCCTGATTTCTGTGCTCCTCTCCAGACATGCCAGTGGCTCAGTGCTCATCCCTGTGCCACCCTCTGGCTGCTCCCAGTTTCCATCCCAACAAATTAATTTTGAGTGGCTGCTTTTCTCAGCTGGGCTCTTGGATGAGGTTATCACCTTCTCATGTCACAACAGCCATGAAACTGAGGACATTCATATCTTGGTGTGAATTTCTGCTGGGGAGCTGTTAGGAAATGACCTTAACATCTGTGCCATCACTGCAGATGCTTCTCTGAGGTGAACAAAGGGTACCTTAATTATGTCTACTGAAAGAAACTTTTCTTGTTTCAACATATTTTACAACCATGTTTCCTTCTTAAAAAGCGTAAAATTATGTGTTGTGTTGAAATGTGAGGAGTTGTTGTTAGAAAGAATGAACCCCTGTAGGGACTTGTAGATCATTTGAACACCACTTGAGTTTTAAGACCCTGGTTTGGGTGATGCTACCTGTGCTGGTCAGCAAGTGGCAAACATAAACACAGGCTGGGCAGAGAATGGGTCAGGAATATTCCTGAGGAGAAGGACTTGGGTTGTTGGTTGAGGAGAAGCTCAGCATGACCTGAAGTGCACTCACAGCCCAGAAAGCCAATCCTGTCCTGGGCTGCATCAAAAGCAGCCAAGGGAGGGGATTCTGAGCTCTTGAGACACCCCCCTGCAGTGCTGTGTCCAGCTCTGGAGGTCCCAGCATCAGAAGAGTGGGGACACAATGGGGTGAGTCCAGAGGAAGCCACAGAGATGCTCTGAGGGCTGGAGCCCCTTGGGAGTGCTGGGGATGTTCACCTGGAGAAGAGAAGGCTCCAGGAGGACCTCAGAGCCCTGTCCAGTGCCTGAAGGGGCTCCAAGAGTGCTGGAGAGGGGCTCTTTACAAGGGCAGGGAGTAACAGGACATGGAAGAATGGCTTCAAACTGACAGCAGGCAGGGTTAGGTTAAATATTAGGAAGAAACTCTTGGCTGTGAGGGTGGTGAGGCCGTGGCACAGGTTACCCAGAGAAGCTGTGGATGTCTCTGGAAGTGTTGGATGGGGCTTGTAGTGGCCTGGTGTAGTGGGAGGTGTCCCTGCCCATGGCAAGAGGTTGGAACTGGATGGTCTTTAAGGTCCCTTCCATCCCAAACCATTCTAGGATTCTCTGAAAGCAGAGCAAACAGGACTGTGTCTCAGATCCCAGGGGAGAAAGCTCTGCAGTTTGTTGTGGAGTGGCTGATTTTCCTGTTGGACAAGGCAAGTGCAGGAGAGTCCCTTCTCCTCCTGCCTTGCCCAGAAATCCCTCCCAATAGCTGCACCTGTGTGGGCTGCTTTTCCCTGAATCCATTTAAACCAGAGCTTCCTCGACCAGAATTTCATCCCTATGCTCTACCTACCATTGATAAAATGCCAGAAACAAACAAGGGTGTGTGCATCTCACTGGGAATCAGGCCTGAAGTTGAGTTCAGTTGAGCATTTGCTGTTTGGGAGATGGGGTTGATCTCAAAATGGAGTTTAGTTTGTTTCTGCTGAGCTCAGTGGAAGAGATGGTGGTGACTTCATGGCCTGAGTGGGAGCTGGGTAGGTGACAGCTGAGGGCACTGAGGGCAGTGGAAGCTCTGCCAGCCCTTGGGGTGGCTGTGGGGCTGAGCCAGACCCTGCATTGCAGCTGTGAGCACTAAAACCCCACCCAAACACAGATCAAGGGGCTGTGCCCCCAGTGTCAGTGCACCTGGGGCAGCCATGCAGCATTCATAAATGCATTTATGTGTGCTGGCTCTTTATAGGACTGCAGGACCTTGTCCAATTTGCTGTAAATGTAACACTTTAGGAAAGGGTCAGGAGAATGACAGTCAGTGCTCAGCTGTGACTGGAACCTTATCCATATGTAGTGTGTGACCTTTCTGTCATAGCTGAATTAGGATGGGTCTTCTAAAGCAAAAAGACTTTGCCATTAGCAAAAGCTGAGGTCCTGATAAGGGCTGTACAACTGTACCCATTCTCCAAGTTTCTTTGTGGGGTTTTTTTGGCTGTTGGATGTTTGGGTTTTTTATTTATTTTGGAGCATATTACCCCATAGTCAGTGAAATGGGCAGCTAAGGAGTACAAAGAAATGTTAACAGTAAAGGAAGTCATCAAAGGGGGAAGCCAGTAACTACTACAATATGTATAAAGCCTCTTCTAAGTATTCATTTTTAGAAAATGTGCAAGAGTGATTTGTACTTGTTTACCTCAGTCATGTGCTGTCAAACAGCTGTGTTTTAGAAGGGTTGTGGGGTTTTTTTCTCCTCTTATGATAAATATCACATTGCACAAACAAAAAGTGTGAAGGCATAAACCTAAAAATACAATCTGCAATATATGGTATAGCGAAAAGATGGCTAAATAAAAAACCCTCCCTAGGAATTGCTCCAAGGTTAAAGTGAGATTCCTGTGGAACTTTTGAAGGCCAGCTCACATCACAACCTAGTGAAAATTCATTTTGTTGTCATAAGATGCTCACACATGCACACAAATACACGCACACTCATATACTTATTATTTTATAAATTTGTTCTTATGGCTTTAAGTTTCACATTGCAAAAGAGAGTGAGACAAAGACCAAAGACTTCAAGAAATTCATCCCTCTCTGGTTGCCCTCACACCTGAAATGCATTAACTTTAATGGTGCTTTTTCTGAACTGGGCAGGAAAAATGCAGGTGTATCATAAAGCTGCATTTGAGAGAATAAAGTGGCAGGAAGGCTCTAACTTGGTTAATGGGGAGAGGAGAAAATAATGGGAAAAATCTTGAAATGTGTGCAGAGGGCAAGGTTACCTGAAATTTGAAACGGGGAGAAATAGCCCAGAAAGCTTAAAGACATCATCCTGGGCTGAGAGTATAAATAAACTGAGTAAATGGTGGCAGCTGCTCACTGGAGCATTAGCAGGGCAGGAGCTCCAGTGGCTGCTCAGTGGAGAAGAGTAACTCTGCAACGATTTCATTTTAGAATTACCTACAGTAAAAAAAAAAAAAAAAAGAAAAAGGAAAAAAAAAACGTTAGAGGCTGTGCTCTTTTTTATGGCTGACATTTTAAATTTTGAAATGTCATCATGCAGAATTCACCCCAGCAAGCACAGGGCGTGTTCCTGCCAAGCTTTGCCAAGCACTGCTTTGGTGCTTTTTGAATGTGGAAATACCAGCCTTTTTATTGCCCTGGCTGTTCAGGAACGTGATCCTGGCAACAGCTCCCCTTTTTCCCATTTTCACCTTTTTTTCCTAAGCTCTGAAATTGCTGTGTGATGTTTTGGTAGCTGGTGTCCTGCTCTCAAATCCACATCGTGTCACATCTCGGTCACACAGACCCCCAAAACCTCTGTGGAGCTGTGGCATGACCATAAAATTGGGGCCTTTCAGGTAAATTCTGCCTGGCAGTGGCTGTGTATCCACAGTTGATGTACCCAAGTTTATGGCTGTGAGTGGAGCAGGGTTAAACACTGACGTGGTGCTGAGGTTATTCAAGCAAGAGTGGAGTGAATTAAACAAGGCAAGTAGGAGGGAAGGGGAAGAAATGGGGAGAGACATCACCCTAATCACACTAATGCAGTCAACGTCCCTGTCCCTTTGCACTATTATACTTTAAATTAATAACATCCATTTTACTAAATATGGTGGCAATTATGCTTCATCTTTTCATGGAGCTCAGTGGAATTACTGTCACTGAAACCACTTACAGCTCGGGCTGTTCAAAATTGCTGGGGTGTTGTTTCCATTCACAATAACCACAGTGGCTTGGGGCTTGGATGGAAATTATAGTGAATAGCTTGTATTTAGAAAGCTCTTAAGTCTGCTGTGGTTGAGAGGCCCCTGGTTATGCACATCCAGCCCTGAGGCTTTATCATTTCAGCCTCTCTTGTCCTGCCACTTGAATTGTATTGTGCCCTTGTGAAAAGTGACACACGGTATAAAGAACACAGGAAAAGATGGATATTTAAAGCTGCAGGATTTTTATCTGAAACTAAGAAGGAAATACAATCAGAGTGCCCCACTGAGATTTCCCATCCAAATCACTTTAAACTAGAGGTGCAAGTCCCTTAAAAATTAATTTGCTACAAGTGTCATTCCTGCAGCAAAGTTAGCACTGGTGTCTCTCCCAGGAAATGTCTCACCTTATTGCAGCTGGAAGCCCTGTGGTGGCTGGGATTTTGTGCCACCAGTCAGAAGTGGTGGGCTGCCTGTTCAGAGGAAGTCACGTTTCCTTTGAGGCAGCTGATCTCCATGGATTGAGCTTTTGTTAGCTTTTAAACAGGGATTAAAGAATAGGAGGGACAAATCCACTGTGAAGTGATACGGAATTCTATGTTTGCCTCATTTAGTTGAAACTTTCCACCAGGAAGAGAAAATATCAGGAGCAATTTCTTTGAAAATCTTATATTTACATTGTGCCACCAAGTGCTTCAGATAAAAACATGCAGCTTTAGCTAAACAGTCTTTTCTTCTGAGATTAAAAAGGACTCTTTGGAGCCTCTCATCAGGTCCTACCCAAATGGAAAGTTTTACCATTTCTAACGTATTTGTCATTACAGGAACAGGCCCATTGCAAAGCACAAGTCATGTGCATCTTTGCATGTAACAAGAATTTTAAATTGCATTGTACTCTTAACATTTTTTCCCCATTCAAAGGCTAAACCACTGATAGGAGATAGAGCCCTCCAAAACCTTTACTGCTAAATGCATTATCTCTCTCTAAAGCAATGTATGTCCTTTGGTCTTTTAAAAATTCCTCGTAATGGATTCCTTGGAACATCTTGAGGCAGGCTCACGCTGGAGAGCAAGAGAGTAATTATTTGTAGGTGGTGCTATTTTTGCTGAAGCTTGGATTGTAGCTGAAAGAAAATGTTGCTGTTAGAGCTTCTCCCACACTTCCTTATCTGCAAACCCCACCAGCCTGACAAACCAGGGCTGGATCTCTCCAGGGTGGCTGCCTTAGAGCAGGGAGTGACCTCCCACACCAAACCACAGCTTGGTCATTTTGTCTTCACCTGGGTGCTCCTCTGGCCCCCTGCACTCAGGATCAGTCACGGATGATGAGACACTTTGGCAGTAGTGATTGTGCAGATGGTACAAGGGGCTGTGTGCCTGCAGCCTGAGTGGGGTAGATGATGCTGGTCATTGTTGGGTGCTGTTCTCACAAGCCCTTGGCCACCTTGAGAGCAGTCACTCCTGAGGGCAGGCACTGCAGGAGGAATTCACTTTCTTGTCCCTTTTTGTGGGTTATCACAGGGAGCATGGAAGTGAAGATGAACAAATCCTGCAAAGTAAGAGTGTGCCAGAAACCTCAGAAAGGGCAGATCTGAACAAGCACTGTCCACTGTGTTAGTCAGGGAAGGGCTGAGTGGACAGAATTCACACCTGGATTCCTCCCAGAGCTTTCCCTGAGCTGTGACCCACACCTTGCTCTGGATCTGCCCTGTGTGGTAGTTAGGGAGCAGGGAAGGGATTGACCTGCTGGATCTGGATTTTCCTTGTGGCTTTATTATTTTCCCACCCTGTCTTTGAATTAGTTTCCCTGCGAGCAAAGGCCAATAAAGTTGTCAATATTCACCCCCCCAAGAAAGCTCTCTATATATAGAGCCAACAGCAAAACAACATTCAGTGAGAGTCAGAGCAAACCCTTTTCATCTACAGCAACAGCAAAGAAGGCATGACCCATGTGCTTCAGCAGTTTTCATCTGTGATGGGAAAACACCTTGTCTGACCCCTACTCTGAAAACCACCAATGACCTTGATCGTGTAAACAGGACAAAATGAAATTAAAGTCTTATCACAGTTCTCATGATGAAATTCAGATTTGTTTGGCTTTTTTTTTCATTTTAATTTATGTATGTGTGTGGTTGTGTGGGAAAATATAAAGCTTTTTTGTATCAAATAACATCAATCCTTGCACACTCTATGCAAAATTTTGTAAGCATTGCAATAATGCTATGAATTACACAAGGAACTATTTTAACTTTATTACTCTTTCTGTATAAAAAAAAAAAAAAGTTTGTATTTAAATGATTTCAACTGCAATCTTGTAAAATATATTAATAAAATAATGATTGTTAAGAAGGAAAGAGATGTTGGGGTTTTTTGTTGATCACTGTAGTGATCCATTTCACAGGAGCAAGTACGTGGATGTATTTATGCCAAAAACACTGTAGAAGATGGAATGAGAATTTCTGTGGATTGCTGTTGGAAGAAAACCTGTAATCAACAAAACAAAGGATTTTGTCTTTGGGGAAAGTTGAATCTTTCTTATATTTGTAGAATTTCTCACCCTTATCCTGGCATTAGAGACTCTCAGCCCAGATCTGCTGCAGGTATTGAGGTTCTGCCTGAGCATCACAAACCTCTTAAAGGGCATCACTTTTCTGGTGCTGGTATAACTCCAAACCAGCAGGAGCTCAGGGTTTTCCAAGAGTGTCCAGAGCTGGGTACACACATCCAGGAACAGATCCCCACCTGCACACAGTGGAGGCTGCAGGAGCTCAAGTCTGCCTGTGTAAAAATAATAATTAAAAAAAAAACCAAAACCCCAAATCCAGCAGCCTGGATCAAATCACAGAAAGCCTCTTGGAAACCTCTGGCTGCTTTAATGATCCATCAGTTTTGTTTTAATTGGCCAACTAATCAGCTGCTCATTGGTGACTCTGCACATGCCAGGCAATCACTTCTGAGGGCATTTTGCAGGACCTTGGTTTTAAACATGAATTTGTTCGCCCTGGATTTTGTCAGTAAATGAGAGCATTGATTGAGGCTCATTATCTGAACAAATTGCAAGATTTCAATCCGGGTGGGAAGTTGTTTGTGCCTTCCAAACCCCTCGGAGATAATGAGCCCAGTCCCCACTGGGACACAGCCAGGATCCAGGCTGGAGGAACACTTGTTTACCAGTTTGCAGGGGCTGCAGTTTACCAGGCTCCACATAAGTTCCCTCACTTCTGTTGGGTGGGCACACACACTCTTCTGATCTCTCACTGGGTCTTGGACTGTTTGTCCTTTAAAAGATTTTTTTAAAAAAAGGAGAAAAGACATCTTTCAGCTGAACTTCAGCTGCAGTTGTTGGCCTGAATTTGGAATTTCCAGCAAACTGACAATGAAGTAATTCATGAATTATCCCCCACCAAGAAGCACGTTGGCAGGAGGCTCCCAGCCCCCCCGAGATGCAGCTCTGTGGAGCTGAGAAGCTCCAGCACTGCCATGGCAGCAGTGGCCAGGACCTTCCCCAGCACTGGGAAACTCCTCAGCACCTGCCTCTGAACAGTGGGGAGTTCTGCAGCTCAGCCTGGACAGCAGCATGTCTGCAGTGCTCCCAGGCTAGAACTCAACAGCAGCAGCATCTTCACCATTTTTAAAGTCTGGGAAGCCAAAATCAGGATTTGGCTTCCAAAATCAGCTCCTGGGAAAATCATTAAAATGTTATCTCCTCCCAAGTATCTTGCCCTTCCCTTTTTAAGAAGTACTTCCCAATTTTTTCTTGCTTTCCTTTCTACCCCTACAGGTGATTGTTTCCTTTTTTTTATCCTAAATAGCAAAGATAAACAAAAAAGAATTACCAAATAAAGAATCATTAGGATAAAATGAGTCCATTTCATACTCTGTAAAATGATAACTTCCACAGCTTAAAATTTTATATGCAGCTGGGTTTTCGGATTTTTCATCTGAGTTCAGTACAGACAAGTTGCTGCTGCTGAAGTTCAGTTGTTAAATCTGGGTGATTATTCTTTATTTTTATGAACAGTGGCCACAAAATCAGCAAGGAGAACTATCTGGTTTTAACAGTTTTTCTCCAGTGCTATGACCTTGATTCTTCTCTCCTTAAACTGAACTGAAAAATCTTCCTCAATTTAGTGATGGAGGTTCAGACCTAAATAGCTCCGGTGCCAAATGTATCCCAGAGGAAAATTATATGGCCTCATTTAATAGAGAAAAAGCATGAAGTCAAGCCAGCAGCAAGAACTTGGCTCTTTTCTGCAGTCATTTCAGGATAAAAAGCAGAGTGTAAGTAGTCTTTAAATATTTGATTCACACTATTGGACTATTGTAATCTACATTTGTGATATGATCTGCACTTATTAAAATTGGGGTTTGTGAATAGCTCTGCACATAACAGCTCTGCTTCAGGCCATCACACAACCAGGCCTGTGTATCACCAGCTCTGGTATTTTCCCTTTCACACCCACGTGGGCATTTCTTTTTACCCTATTTCTGGCTTTTCTTTCAGTCTCCTAAGCAGCACAGCAGTGCAGGCAGAAAACCAGCCCCTGCCTCCTCGCTGAGGAATCTCATCCCCATCTGCTTGGCTCCATTCCTGGATGCCTGTAAGGAGGGGAGAGGCACAAAACACCATTGCTGTCTCTGGAATAACCTCCTTTGGTTTGGTTTTCTGTTCCCCTCACTGCAGCAGAGCTGTCACTCCCCCTTGGAGCCCCCATTCCCACCTCTCCCCCCTGCACACTGGATCTGGCAGTGCTGGGTTCATGGTTGGACTTGGTGATTTTAGAGGTCTTTTCCAACCTTAATCATCCTGAGAGCCCTTTGCCCGTGCCACCCCCTGACTCAGACTGTGAAGCAGGAATATTTTAAATGCCAGCATAACCCACAAGTACACAGGGCACAGTAAGACTGCAGTGCTGCTTGTTTTCAAACAAAAAAAATTACATTGCTTGGCCTAAACTCTGCCTGCAACTTGAGTTCAGCAGCTGAGAGCCCCAAGCCAGCTGAAGGATGCTGCAGATGACTGAGATGGGATTTTACTCACTGGATGTGGGTCTTGCATCTGCTTTGCCCGATTGGGAAGAGAAGAAAGCAAACAAAAGATAAGAAAAAAAAAACCCAAGCAAATCCCTTTTTGCCTATTTATACAGGGTTTAATGTTTGTGTGGAAACAAACTAAGGAGGCCCCAGAGCTGAAGTAAGCAGTGTTAGAGGTGACACTGGTCTCAGAGAGAGTTATGTTTGCTGTAAGGCCCACCCAAAAAAACACAACCTGCCTTGGGAAACCAGGGAGGTGAAAAAGTTCTCATTGCTGTCCAGCATCATCAGGTTTAGGAATAATAAATGACTGATTGGGGAGTGTAAGTGCATATGTGTGTGTATGCATGGGGCAGAGGAAGGAAGGTGCATTTCTGAATAATTTGCTATTTTTTCTGTCAGTTGTAACTACTCCCAAAAGTCATTTGGGTATTGCAATAAACCCCAAACTCAAAAGAGAGTTTTTGCAACACACTGATCCTGAACTATAATAACTAAATTTGAAAAAAACTATCATCTGCTAGGAAGACATTAAAACATCTATGGCAGAACCAACAGGCTGCTGTGGGAGCTCTGCACACACACAGATTAACAAAGAAAAACAAAAGGAGAAAAGCACTGCCACTTCTAATAAAACCCACAACCCACCACCCACACGATGAACTTCTAAGCACAGAGTGCAACATCCAATGAATTATTTATGAATTAATTTCCAATGAGCATTTAGCAGTCAAAGGAAACACAAACAGGCAGTGCAGCCCTGCCTGGGGTGACAGCAGGGGACACAGCAGTGCTGTTCCTGTGGCAAGAAGACATTTAGCAGTGTGCACGACGAGTTGCACACTAATAAAGTTTAAAACAAAACTCCAGTTCCTAGCAAACAGCAGGCTGTGCAGTATCCCTACACAGCCTGTGGGATATGCATGTGGCACCAGGCAGTGCCAGGAGACAGCACTTCACCCCTACCACACTCATTTTCTGCTGACCTCAAATACAACTACAACAAGCTACTGCTTAAAGGCAAAGATTGGACAAAGAAATCAGGAGATATAAAGGCCACATCCTGCTTTAAATCAATTCTAGCCAGGCTGTAGAACGGGCTGTCGCTGCCTGGTGCTGGGATGGGCTCTGCACTGAGGGCTCCACACCAGCAGTGGCCTTTAGCATGACATTAAATTAATGTTCTGTGGGTCTTTTCCCTCCTCCTGGGCTGTGATGCCTCATTTGAGTGTGGCTGCAGCTGAGCCCAGTCCTGCTGCTGTCACACCACTGCATGCCAGGCTCTGGGGCTGACACAGTGCTGGGCACCTTCTTCCCCTAACACCAGCAGGGAGCACGGGCACAAATAAACCTGGGTGGATTCCTGAATGGCATCCAGTAGCTCCTGGGGCAGGGACAGGGGAGGTGTTGCAGCTAGGAGGAGAACAGAGGCAGGAGAGCCTTGGGAGAACACAAAAGCAGAGCAGGCAGGCTGCCCTGGGCTGGGCTGGGCTGGCTGCAGCTCCTGTGGCATTGCCAGGCACAAGCTGTGCTGGGTCACAGATACCTGTTCAAACAGACCAGCAGCACTTCTCCTACAGCTCCTGGCTGCTGCAGTTGGAAGAGCTTAAAAATGCTCTTTTTAAAAATTCATTTCCAGAGCAACACCAGAGTCCTGCTCAGTTCCAGGGCAGGGGCTGAGATTGCTGCTCCCACACTGCTGAGCATGGTTTAGCTCACTTCTCACACTGGCTTTTATAATGGTCACTTTTGTGATATTCCAGAAGCCCAGCATGGCAGTGCACAGTCCTGCCAGCCAGGTGGGGAATGGGTTGGGTTTTGGTTTTTTTCAGCTGTTCCACAATGGAAACCCTGCATCCAGAGAGCCAGCATTTTTCTGTGGGAAAAGCAGGATCACATTCCTTGGTGAGTCTGACTCACACCTGTGTAAGCTCTGCCCTTTATCCTGTCTTCCACCACAAAGACTGAAGACAAAAGCAGAAAGATGCAGTGATGGTTTAAAGAAGTTGACTTCAACTGAACCAGGTGAAACATTTAAGACACCTGCCTGGTTCAAATCCTGTTCCACTTTGGCTGTTGGTCATTGCTTCCCTCCCAAAGTGAGCAGAGCAGGCAGAGCAGCCAAGAACAGCAGAATCATGGGATTATTTTCTTGTTTCTGTCTTTTTCTTCCTTTCTGTTCTCAGCATTGACTTCTGGACCTCAAACCTTTTCCGCATCCATTAAACCAAATACTTGAGGGGGACACACCTGATGAGCACAATGTGCCAAGGGGAAAACTGGGGATTTTTTTTCCATTTTTGCAGGACAAGGACACTACAGATAGAACTTGTATCACAGAGAGAGGCAGGAGCACAATGAGCCAGATGGAAGCTGGTGGGGCCCACGTGTCCCAGGGTGAGAGATGGGTAGACACAAGCACCAGCTTCCTGCAGTGACTGATGGATCTTGATTGTCACTTCTTTCCCTCTCATTCATGAAGAACTTTGTAGCACCTAACAAGTGTCTGTCTGGGGTTTGGAGATGTCATTTGTTCCTGATGTGAGGACTGCCTCCATTAGCCACGGCATTTTAAGACATGCCTGCTGCCATACTACTTTCTTTCTCCAAGAAGATGACAGCAGAAATATTGAAAGCTTTGCAACCCCAGAGCAAGTACAGCCAGTTCCCACTGAAATCAGCAGGTGTTCTGTCCACAGATAGATTTTCACTTGTGTTTTTAAGAGATAGAATAGGCAGCTTAATATGAAAAGGCCAAAGTTTGGCATGATGTGAATGACAGTTTGGATCCAGAGTCAGCCATAGGCAGATTTGGCTCAGGAGAGTTGATGTGGGCCACTCTTTTCCTGAGAAATACCAGGGTAAAACAGCCACCAGGGCCAAAAGGGAAAGGCTAAAAATGAATGAATGAATTAATAATAACAACAAGTATCATCACCATCTGAGAGTTACTGACCTCAGAATTAGACTCTCATTCCTGCTTTGCATGAGAACTGCCAGGAGGAGTTTATGATAAGCCTTAGAAGGTGCAGGAATGGAGATGTCAGGCAATTCAGGGTAAACAATTCAATAATTTACAGTTGAGTTATTTGCAATTAAAAGACATTTTTAAGCTGATAAATTCCATTAACATTGCATGGCCTCTATAAAGTGACCCCTAACTGCATTTTAAAGGAGGACCTGTCTTTTTACTTTTTCATCTCACTAAATAAAAAATTAGGTGAGGAACAAGTTGCCCAGAGCAGCCCAGCAGCTGAGAGCTCTCCTGCACACCTTACAGCCCTTTGGGCTGCAGCATGGCTAATGCAAAATGCAACAGGAAAAAAATGCAGCATGCTTGGGACCACTGAGAAGGAGTTCTTCCATCAGATGCAGAGCTGAGCTGATGCTGCAATAACTTTGGTGTTGTGCACCAGGAGTCACTGCCAAGCTGCTGTAAAGTCACCTGGACTCCAGCAGATACCTGACTGCAATTACTCGCTCAATTTATGAGAGCAGTTAGGACCTCACTGTTGTTATTTTACTGTCAACACCTGCACCTGAACAAAAACATTAAATTCCATGGTGCCAATGCCTGGGCTGCAAATCCAGAAACACTCCAGCGAATCTAGAAGCAATTGCTCTTTGGTCAGGTCAAGAGAAGAATACAATCCCTGGAGGATTTGGCAGTGAAGTGACACCGGAGCTGTCCTGGCTTATTTGGGTTTGCTCTGTGCAGAGATTAAGTCATATATAATGATCTTGTGAAATGCTCAGTTGGCTGCAGTCAGATAAATGGCCCATTCTAAATGATCCTTGCTGAACTGCAAAATCTAGCAGGCTGTGATTCCTCACCCTGGGTTTTTGTACACCCCTCAAGATTTCTAGCTGTTGGAATTTATCATATCCATGAGAAATTAAACACAGAACATGGCTCTAGTGGCAATTTCTCTGCCTTCCCTCAACCCCAGGAGCCAAGTGGAGTGTCCTGGAGTCTCACTCCCTGTAGTGGAAAAAGCAGCCAGGGAATGAAAAAGAATTTAAGACTCCCAGAGGAATTTAAGCTTTTCTTTTTCTGGCATTCAGGACTTCACCCAGCATTCAGATAGAAGATTGTTCTGCCTAGAGTGAGAGTTTAAAGGTGTAAGAAGAAAAAGAAACTCCCTTCATCCATGCCAGGTGTTTTAAGCCCAAAGACAAGTGTGCTGGGGGAGTGGGGGTAGCACATGGAAGTCAGAGGTGAGGCTGGAAAAGATCTTTCTTCCACTTAGGTTCCAGACCACACTGAGGCACTTCAGTTCTGGGTTGGGAAAAGGCTGCACAGATCACCCAGGAGGTGCTGGCAGTTCATTCACTGGAGCACAAGCTCTGCCAACGGCATCATTTGGATGTTTAAAGCCCTTGGCTCTAATTGTAGCACTTCCATGCTTGAATAAACAGTACTGGGATTACAGTCATTGTGGAAAATGGGATGGATTATGTCCCAGTTTGCCTGAGAGGGGAAGCCAGTCCTGGCTCTGCTGGGCAGGGAGCTGGCAGCCAAAGCCTCTGACATCCTGACAGCTCCCTGCTATCATTTCCCTCGGGATGAGAGGGCTCACTAGGGACAAAGGGAGGAGCTAAAGCAGACTGAAGCATCCCTTCTGCAAATGCTCCATTTAAAGCCAGCTTTACCCAGCCTAAGCTGGTGGACTTGCAGTCAGTGCTGCAGGGGGGTGGGAAGCCAAGGACTCCTGTGTCCCCCCAGAAGGGAGCAACACTCCTGGGACTGGGAATATTTCCCATTCCTGCAAAGAAATACCAGGCTGGGAGGCTGGCTAGAGCAAGACTGGGCTACCAAGGCACTCAACTCTCCCTCAGATTATCTCTTGCCTTGTGGTATTCATTGTCTATAATGTGTTCAGTGAATCCCAAGCAGATGGATGAATCCTGTCACACAAAAAACCAGAGGCAACGCTTGGAGGCCTGGGCCTTCAGGTCTTCATCTTTGGAGATAAGCAAGTTTTGAGTCTTTGGAACACTCTGACTACTGCTAATTACTACTGAAGCCTTGGCATCTGCTGCTGCGTGGCAAATGTGAAGGCAGTGTCAAGATGGGATAACAGGGTTAGAGGACAGGCAAATATCACCATTGTGATGAGAATTGGTATTTTGTTGGTCAGTCTACCTTTCATGCACAGAAAGATAAAATTGTATGGAATGTCTCCCTGGAAAGACAGTTCCTTTCCTTCCTCAGTAATACTGAGAGTCAAATTTAAACGCAGCAGACAAAATACACGTAGAATTAATGCAATGTTGGAGCAACATCCTACATCAATCCATCTTGAGCTCCTGTTTGCTTTCCCCTTCTGGCCAGGTGGAGGATTCCCTGTGCCCTTTTGCTGGGGAGAAGTGAAGAAGCAAGGAGTCAACTACAACAATGGTACTATCCCTGAAATAACTGTGACTTCTCAAATAGTGGGAGAGCTGGAGGCCTCCAGCATTCAGACTTGGCTCAGTCCAGAGGAAAGAAAATAAATTTACAACAGAGCAGTAGTCGGACAAATCAGCTCTTTGAGTACAGTTTTTGAGGAGAATTGAACACTAGCTTGAGTTTAGCTCCTGCCTCTAAGAAACTTGGGACTTTCCCCAGAAGAAAGACAATTTGAGGACATGAGTCCAAAATCATGGGTGTAGGAGATGCCCCATCCAAGACTGCTTTGTTCTGCCTTTCTGTATCAAATGTTACTGCACTGCTCCAGTTTCTCCCAGGAGCACATCCCAAGGTGGAAGCTGACACAGGGACAAACACAGTCGTGCTTTGCACACTGGGTAATGAGATGCCAGGCACAGGGAGCACCTGCCAGGCAGTGTTCTCCAGGTCCCTGTTAATTACCAATGTTTGCTTAGCAAATAGCTGTTAAAATGCCTCAGTGCACCAACTTTTCTGGGACCACTTTGTATTTCCTGGATGTTCAGCTGGCAAGAGACTGACAGATGTACTCCTCTGATTATTTTCCCTCTAACTGGCAGAAGTTTGGAGAGGTTGATTTGACATTCCCTGCAGTAGATTCTACAGCCACCAGGTCAGACACCTCTGAGATGCAAGCAGTTGCTTTCCAAAATGATAAAGGCAAGCAAGTAGCATGAATTTAATGTGGAACCAGCATTTTTCCACCCCCTGGCTAGACATGAAACCACTGTGAAGATCAGCACACAGGGATGACTCTGGTTGTAAAGATCCTAATCCTGAGGCTCATCCAAGTGAGTTCACCTTGCTCTAACCCAAGAGTAAAGACAGATCCAAGTCACCTCCAAGGCAGAATAAACCTGGCAGAGACATCATAATG